>CM068367.1:598029480-598629480 GCA_034769895.1 Magicicada septendecula | reverse complement strand
TTACATACTATTTACACTTAATATTTACACAATTAAAACACAAAACTCTTTCTTATCTCTATCACTTAAATCTACTACCGGTTTTTTTTTGTTTCTGGTTGTCTTACTCTCTCTTCTGTAGAGTAACTTTCTAAATCTTTACTATTTAGAATTCTATCTTGTCTTCTGTGAGTCCTAGATAACTCATGTAGTTAATGAGTGTTAGTTCCAATCTAGTTAATGAGTATTCATTAATGTATGCTTCGCAGAACTGGAACTCAGGTTGATCAGGCCTCGTTTCCAAACTCTACGTTTTACATTTTTTTTTTTTTACGTGGTTTCAGAAATATAATTTTCTTTACTGCCTCGTATTCCCTTTTCTATTTCGGGTTATACTATTCCGTCTCTTCTTCTTATACAACTTTAGCTGTGAAATATGCGTTCTCCGCACATATTTCTGAGTTACAGGTTCGCACAGGGCTACTGTAACGGGAGTTAGGTACTTCTGGATTTGGTAAGGGCCACACCATCGGAATGATAGTTTAGAGGTGGTCTTATCAATCGCACTACTAATGGGGTGAGTCGTGTACATTACTAAGTCACCTACTTGGTACCTGACTGAATTGCTATGATTACCTTTCTCGTGGTATCTTCTGGATTTTTCTAAGCTTGCTCTTAAGTTAGAGCGGGCTTTGTTCCATATTCGCTTTATCTGCTTATCCGTTATTTGCGGAGGCAGCAGATCGTGTATATTCCATCTTGTGGACAAAGGGTGGTTTGGTCGGTACTTGTATAGTAACTCGAACGGGGTCGACTTGTGACCTTCGTGGTAAGCTGAATTAAAAGCGTATTGAATCCAGGATAGATTTTGGTCCCACGACGTGTGATCGTTCGCATGATAGGCGATTAGCGCAGATTTGAGGTTTCGTAGATACCTTTCAGCAATATTGCCTTGCGGTCGATACTCTGTAGTGGTTATATGGTCTATCCCTAACTTGAAACACATATTCTTAAATTCTTTTGCTTTAAACTGTGGACCGTTATCAGATACTATACGTACTGGAGTACCGTAGTCTTTAAATAGTCTTTCCTGTAGTATTTTAACAGTTGTCGACGCTAATGCTCGTCGCATGGGATACATCCACACAAATTTGGTGAACGAAACTACACAGATCAGTAACATGGTATTTCCTGATTTGGATCGTGGATACGGACCTGAGAAATCTAGATAAAGTTTCGAAAAAGGAGTCTTTGGAATTTCTGAAATCAATTGGCTTACTTGAGTATTTCTGGCGGGTTTACTAAGGGCGCATAATGAACATTTCTTTACGAAGTTGGCTATTTCGCAGTTCATATTGTTCCAATGATATTCCTTTCGAATACGATGTATCGTCTTATTGATTCCCATATGGGCTCCTATGGTAGATGAATGGAAGTATTCCATCAGCATGGGCTTAATTACATCCGGGGCTATTATTCTTAATTCCTTTCCGTCTCTTATCTTGAGACACAGTACATTTTTACTCAATACGTACTTCTCGGATTTAATACCTTGGGTAAGTTGTTCTATAATAGGCTTCAGTAAGGGGTCTTGTTGTTGATACAGGGCAATGTTTGTAAAGGCAAGGGGGAATTCAGTAATTACGGCGTTAGCACGTGCTATTTCCGGCTTCACTATGTTTTCGGAAGTTTTAGTGGGTGACTGGAACATACGGGACAGGGTATCAGCGACTACATTTTGAGTACCTTTTATATGCTGCACTCTGAATTTGTAGCAGTTTAATTTCAATATCCATCGTCCAATACGTCCTAACTGTTTAGGGTGATTCAATAACCACGATAACGCCTGATTGTCGGTTTCCAAAAGGAATTCTTTATGTTCCAGGAAGGGTTTAAACTTTTCGAATGCAAAAACAATTGCTAAACATTCCAATTCATATGCGGAATACTTTCTTTCTTGATCGCTCAGTGTTCGTGATGCATAACTAATTGGTAGTCTACAGTTATCTATCTCTTGGTATATCACTGCACCTAACGCTACACTGGAACTGTCGGTTTGCACAACGAATGGTTTTGTGAAATCCGCTAGTTGCAAAACTGGGGGAGATATAATACTTTCTTTAAGTTGCTCAAACGCGTTTTGATGTATCGAGCTCCATTCGAACTTCGTTCCCTTCTTTCGTAAGGAGTTTAGGGGTGCTGCTATTTCGGCAAGATGGGGAATATATTTGTGGAAATAATTCACCATACCCAAAAATCGGGCTATACCTTTTGCATCTCGTGGGGATGCAAATTCTCTAATAGCGCGGGTTCGTTCGGGGTCAATGCTCACCTTTCCATTCGCTTTCACGATGTGACCTAAGAAAGAAAACTGAGGGACGGCAAAACTTACCTTATTTGGGTTCACCGTTAATCCTGCTCTTAGTAACCGAGATAACACTTCACGCAAATGTTTGAGATGTTGTTCCATTGATTCGCTGTATATAACGATGTCGTCCAAATAGTGATCACATATTTAAATTTAATGTTGTGAAATATCTTTTCTAATAGTCTACTACATACGGAACTTCCTTGAGATATTCCAAAGGGTACCCTAGTAAATTGGTACAAGTTAAAAGGAACTGCAAACGCGGTTAGACGTTTTGATTCTTCTGAAAGAGGTATTTGGTGAAAAGCTTGATTCAGATCCATCACCGTAAAGACCATAGCTTTAGTGAAATAGTGAAATGCACTATGGACGTCTGGAAGAGGGATTGATTCAATTTCTATTCTTTTATTTAATTGCCTATAGTCTACAACTAGTCTGTGTTTATCTTGTCCTTTTGGTACTAAAAAGGAAGGTGAAGAATATGGGGACGTAGAGGGTTCTATAACTCCTTGGTCCAATAACTTGTTGATATGGTTTCGCATTACTTCCATCTTGGGAGGCGACAACTTGTACGGAGGTAGTCGTATTACTTTCTGATCTCTCAGATTAATTTTATACTCTATTAGGTTCGTAAGTCCTAGTTTAGGTGTAAGAACCGAGGAAAATTCTTTTATTAGTTTTAGTATTCTCACTCTATCTCTTCTTTCTAGGTGAGATAAATCTGAGTCTTGGTGTATTACATGTGCAGTAGATGTACAATATTTATCTTTATTACTATCAAATTTATGTTTCCGTGTACGGTCAAATCTGAAATAATATACTTGCTCATAGATGTCAAGAATCATTCCTGTCTTACTAATAAAGTCTGCACCTAATATTAAATCAGGTCCTAATTCTTTACATACTAACATTGTAAACATCCAAGTTAGGTTTTTTATTTTAACCTTAACGGTAATACTCAGGTTTATGTTTATTTTACGTTTATCAGCGGTAGCACACTTTATATTCACTGGTTGGTTCCGTTTTACTAGATGGTGTTTAGCTAACATGTCCGCTAATTCTTGGCTGATTAAAGTTCTACTAGATCCCGAATCAATTAAGGCGATGGTGGATGTAACGCCTAAGTCAACTCGTATTAATGGTAATAGATTTTTACTCCATTTACTTAAATTTTTACTCCATTAATAGCATTACATTTTTCACGAAATTCACTCACATAGGGATCGATTTCTTTCGAACCCTTTTTTTTTTTTACTTGGTTACAAAATATTTCATTATGATTATTATTGATTTCTTTTTGTTCACGCAATTTCGAGTAGCTGCGGAAGACACAGGATTTCGGGTCTCCCTGCCTTACATGTTTTTTGAATTGGGGTTATTCCGTTCCAATGGCTTACTTTTGCACTCTTTTCTTATGTGCCCATATTTGCCACAATTATAACAGGTGGGTTTTTTGCGAGGTGGGTACTTGGTTTCCGCTTTATATGGGTTTACACTTAACTTACCAGCTTTGCGCACATGGTGAGGTCTACTAAGAACTTGTCTTTCATGAGAGGTTGTTACATCAGGCAGTAGTGCTCGCAATTGATGACTATTAGTTCCAGCGGTTTTCATTGCTTCTCTATTTTGATCGGAGTACCATACATTTGAAGAATGGATACTGCACTGTTCTAGATCAGCAATTGTATGGGGTCTATTCATCAATGATAGTCGAGATCTTTCTTCAGGTGACACTCCTATTAAAATGGTGTCCACCAGTTGTGTTTCATTCCAGTCTACACGTAGGGGATGACTCCCTTATGTCGGAGATGTAGTGAGCTAATCTCTCCTGATGTCCTTGTACTCGGAGTACTGTCTTTCTTTTTATTTCCTCATAGATGCCGGTGGGAATAAAGTATTTTATTATAGAGCTATGTAGCTCTTCTACTGGGAATGTAGAGGTTAGGGCTTCTAGGACACGATTTTTTAACGGGGGTTTACACTTTGGTAACAGAACCTGCAAAATTTGCCAGTCATTCAGCTGCTGTAGATCTTTTATCTGAAGAAGATAACTAATGAATGTTAGTAATTTGGAAACATTTAAGCCATCTGTATAAGGGATTTCGGTTAAGATTTTCTCCACAGGATGAGTCATTTTACCGTATAGGTCCGCGTTATAGTTCATAGGTGTAATTCCTCGATGAGGGCGATTGGATTCATTGGAGGTGGTGGTCAATTCATGATTTCCGGGACGAAACTGAAAATGCTCGGGAGGAGGGGCATTTACATCTGTATCAGTATTTTGTTCTTGGTTCGCTTGCACTTGCGATACGATGGGTGAGTTCCGATCCGTGTTAGGCGGAGGTAAACCAGTGGTTGGGGATTGTACTGGAGAGATGTGTAATTTCATTAATGACTTCTCTATTTCGTCCATCCTAAATGAGTCGGATTTTCGTCTTAGGTCGTTAATAATTGAAGGTAAGCGGCGTAGAGCTTCGTCTGCTAGGTTTTGTACGTCAACAGGTATTTCTGTGATATTCGGCCAGATCGACAAATTTTTTATTCGCCTGGTTAAATGCTCTATTCTCTGGGTAGTCCGCAAAATTATTGCCGGAGATTTCTCGTCTTGGAGGGTTTGAGACAATAAGTATAGTTCACTATACTTGGCATTACAAATTTCTTTCTCGCTTTCATAATCGAGTTCGCTTAGATAGTTTAATTGCACGGGGGCATCAAATCCACATTCGCGAATTGACTTACGTAATTCCGCGACTGTTACATTAGCATGGGGTAGTCCACGCAAAAGAGCTTCGTAAGACAGCTCGTCTTTTAATAACAAATCCGGGTTGAATTGGGCCATTTTTGTTCTAACTCATTTGCACGTACTTAAAATTAATACTAGTACAATTAATACTAGTACACTACACATATATTACACATATATATAATAAATTCTTAAGTAATTAATTTACACAAATTAGAAAAGAACAATTTCTCTTCTAAGGGAGAGACAGAAATTCCACACACATATTTATCAAGTTAAATAGCCGATCAGCTGTTTTCTGGAATGTAGGTCACCCTCTGTATTTATTTAACAAAGGAAGGTTGAGCGTGTGTGAGAATGGGGTGTTTGCTTTTACATATTATTGTCTACACAATGCGAGTGAATAACACCAACGACCGGTATAAACAGGAGAAGGGGAATGCAGACGTTAGGGTGAATCTTATTCAACAACTCTATTATTATTACGCTTGGTAACACTCTGACTCCATTCATTCATATATTCTCCCAATTATATCAATTAGTTATTTTGTTCACAATTTCAAATTACGAACTTCTACTTAATTACCTGGGTCTACATTAATTGCATTATTATTAACAAAGTTATTTTTAATTAATTTTTTTTTTTTTTTTGACACATACTAGTGTATGTCCAACATATACTGTGCAGAAGTATTCAAGAAACAACAGGTTATGGATTGTCGTAAACAAACCTGTTTCAGATTGTCCAGTTGACCAAAATTGTAATGTTTGGTCACAATTCATGTATGCAAGTAGGTACCTGCATATAGCTTATTTGCATTGTATGGCGCTAATGATATTTCAACTTATACATACTATCATTTACGTAACTTAGTAAAATATTAAATATGTTTTGAAAATTAAAGTTACATTAATCACATTTTCTGAGTGCATAGATCAATAACTGAATATAAAATTTAACCAAGCAAAGTGCCACAATTATGTTTACGTGCCACGATGCTTACAACACCTTTATAAAAATTAGCAGAGTTGCGCAATTTTGTAACGTATCGCCGCGTTACAAATCCAGGGAACCCATCTTAACTAAGCTCCGTCAATTAGATGGGCTGCCTACGTTGTAACAAAATGTATCCACAAATAATTAACTTAACAAAATTTACTTACTAACTGTGTAAGGAAACAAGGGAAGGTATTTTATTGATTTACGCACTCGTTATGTGTGTGTGACAAGACGACTTCTCTTTATTTAACATTTAAAAAAAACACTTACTGACAGATCCCATGACATTACGAATTAAACTAAAGTTATTTGAATGCTTTCTTTAAACTCTGGGATCAAAATTGATTCTATTTAGCTATACCTCGGATCCGGGTAACCTTCGGTATTTAGTCATTAAAACTTTTAGTTATACTTAATTCATGATATTAGCTTGCAAGACCTTTTTTTTTTTTTTTTTATTATTCCATTTGAAGAATGGTATTATAACTTGAATTATACTATGATACATTAACATATAAACTGTTACAACGTATGATGTTTGAATAGTTACATTAAAATTCTTAGATTTAATCTTTTAATCTTTACAAAGTTAATAGTCTCTGAAAAGTCTCTTTTAAGGTGTGTTGTGTAACAAATATTAGTAACCCTCGATAGACAGGCTATCGAGTCACCTTTAAATTGGTATGTAGAAATCTCGTCCTGGGGTGTCCGTCTTGGGAATCCTTAATAGCGCCGTCATCATCTCGGTCTGGTCTTCGTCATTAAAGGGCTCAAAAGTCCGCAGGGTAGATTGAACCTTCTACGATGGTACTTGTAGATTCTCGGATGTCCTGATCTGCATATTCTGTCGGGTCTACTAGAGTTTGTAAGTTCTGGTTGTTCACATCTCCAGGTATGATGTTGGAAGTGTTGTTAGTTCTTGAAGTTAGCAGTCATCTTGTTTTACACCATTTTTATATTTCGTGTTATACTTTAAGTCTCTTGTTTTTTACATAACTATACTGATTAATACATAACATATGCATTCAGCAGCAATTTCTTGTATACAACATTAAAGTAAAACAAAAGTATCGGCAACATAGTGTAAGAGCTTTTGCTCATACGTCTGCACTGCATGAAGTCAACATAGCGAGAGAGCGTTTTCTGCCCGCTTCGACTGGTACTTGACAAGAGGTAGAGGGGCAACTATTGCGCGAGAATATAGTCCCTGTCTCTCTTTAAGTAAACATTTTTATTTACACAAACTATACCTAAATAAATATACATAATTTAAATAAGTTGTTTTAGCGACTATCTGTGTCTTCAGATTTTTTAATTATTAACCTTATGTTTTTATATCTTAATCTAAATTCCAGACGACTCGGGAGACATGTCGAGTCCGGAATTAACAGGTCAGCGCCTGATAACAACAAAGGGTTAAATACGACAATAATAACTATTTACAATTTGTCTTTTTATTAAAGTTTCTTTGGGCTTATTAATTACTTCTTCCTCTCACACTGAGTACATACAGGTTTTTTTTATGTTATTATAGTGAGATTTAAATGGCTTAATGGCTCGCAACCTTAATTTTTAAAATTTTTTATTTTTTTGATTATTGTTACAATTTAAATCGTCACAATACAGCCCAGAATTGTAGAGTTCTCAAGACCTATTGTTTTAGGTGAAGATCGGTTAAGGAAAAGGGGTAGTTTACCAGCAACATTTTATGTTTTAACAAGGGTATTTTTTATGGCAAACGATAACAGCCGCAAATTCAAACAGAATCAATATTTATCTGCATACAGCCCTGATTTGTAGAGTACTCAAGACCTATTGTTTTTTGTTAAGATCGGTTATGGTGAAGGGGTAGTTTACCAGCAACGTTTTTTTTATCAAGGGTAATTTTTTTTAGGCAAACGATAACAGCCGCAAATTCAAACAGAATCAAATAATATATTGGATACAGCCCTGAATTGTACAGCTCCCAAGACTTATTTGTTTTGGTGAAGATCGGTTAAGGGAAAGGGGTAGTTTACCAGCAACGTTTTATGTTTTAAAAGGGTATTTTCTATGGCAAACGATAACAGCCGCAAATTCAAACAGAATCAAATAATATTTTGGATGCAACCCTGTATGGTAGAGTTCTCAAGACCTGTTGGTTTTGATGAAGATTGGTTAAGGGAAAGGGGTAGTTAACCAGCCACCTTTAATGTTTTAACAAGTGTAATTGTTTCTATGACGAACGATAACTGCCACACATTCAAACAGAATCAAATAATTTTTTGCATACGTCCCTAAATTGTAGAGAAAGCAACGCTTGCTAATTTTGGTGAAGATCGGTTACGGGAAAAGGGTAGTTTACCTGATACATTTTTTGTTGTAACAAGAGTAAAGAACTTAATTTTGATAAATAAAGTATCCTGATAAGAAAATCTTAATAATCCACTGTAGAAACGTAGATGAAATATCTATAAATGAAGAGGCTAGTTGAACGGGGTGGGGGTAATTTTCTATAAATCAAAATTATAGTTGTAGGGGGAGGGGATAATTTTTATATGTACTACGTTATCGCCAACAAAGTAGTAGTTTGTTTTCAAAATTCATTCTCGGGCTGTTTGGCCGTAGTCCAACGTTTTCTGCAAAACCAGACGTTTCGGCAGTGCCGTCGACTGCCATCATCAGTGAAAATCCAGTGCGGTAACATGTGGTGGTATACGTTAGTGACCACAATACTGTGGTTAAGGCTGAAGCAATAAGTGTAAAGAAGTAGTTTCTATGCAAACATTTCATTTCGTAAATGATTTTAAATATAAATCTTAGAACATGGAAGTCATGTATGGTTCTCCATACCGATAATTTCTATGGCAAACGATAACAGCCGCAAATTCAAACAGAATCAAATAATATATTGGATACAGCCGTGAATTGTAGAGCTCCCAAGACTTATTTGTTTTGGTGAAGATCGGTTAAGGGGAAGGGGTAGTTTACCTGCAACATTTTATGTTTTAACAAGGGTAATTTTTATTATGACGAACGATAACTGCCGTAAATTCAAACAGAATCAGCTACGTTTTTGCATACCTTTTTGAATTATTCAGAACGCAAGGTCTGTTTTTTTGTTGAAGATCGGTTAAGGGAAAGGGGTAGTTTACCGGCAACGTTTTATGTTTTAACAAGGGTAATTGTTTCTATGACGAACGATAACTGCCGTAAATTCAAAGAGAATCAATTAATGTTTTGCATGCAGCACTGCATTGTAGAGTTCTCAGGACCTATTGTTTTTGGTGAAGATCGGTTAAGGGAAAAGGGTAGTTTACCTGCAACGTTTTATGTTTTAAACGGGTATTTTTTATGGCAATCGATAACAGCCGCAAATTCAAACAGAATCAAATAATATTTTGGACGCAATCCTGTATGGTAGAGTTCTCAAGACCAGTTGGTTTTCGTGAAGATCCTTTAAGGGAAAGGGGTAGTTAACTTGCCACCTTTAATGTTTTAACAAGTGTAATTGTTTCTATGACGAACGATAACTGCCGCACATTCAAACAGAATCAATACTTATCTGCATACAGCCCTGATTTGTAGAGTTCTCAAGACCTAATGGTGTTGGTGAAGATCGGTTAAGGGAAAGGGGTAGTATACGGGAAACATTTTATGTTTTAACAAGGGTAATTTTTTATATGACGAACGATAACTGCCGTAAATTCAAACAGAATCAACTAAATATCACTATTGTTTGACGACTCGGAACACTAAGTTTTTTATAAGTAAAATCGTAAAGATTTACCTTACAGCCTAAACCGGCTTTCACCTTTAGAAGGCTTCATCAGAGGCTGCCGTAGGTAGCGCTGTCCGCCTTGTTGTTTGATAACTGCCGTAAATTCAAACCGAATCATCTACTCTTTTGCGTACCTTTTTGGGTTATACAGTACGCAAGGTCTGTTGATTTTTATGAAGATCTGTTAAGGGAAAGGGGTGATGCGTTAGGTAGTGGGGGGTCTTTGCACCCATGTCTGTATTACAGCTTCCGGGACGTGCCCGATGGCTGTCAGAAGAAAACAGTGCTGGACTTTCATAAAGAAGGTTGCCTAATTATCGGGAGGGACACACCAACCAGTTAACTGAGAAGGCGGCGGAAATTTTTCTCAATTTGCATTATATAGGTGCCGGGTCATGGTAACACTGCCGCCGGTCGCGGGGCGAACGGCAGATGCCGCACGCGCCCGGCCCGGCATGCAGGCGCCTTGTGGCGCCGGTAGTTCCCCGCGAGGCAGGGAACCTCCGTGTCCGTTGCATACGGTAACAGCGCCAAGCAGTTTGCAAACCAACATACTTTTGGAAGGTATCAGACTGAATAGGAAGGTAACAAGGAAATCGAGTTGCTTGGGAACCTAAGTTACAGCATACAGGATTACGGGGGGTCGTCTAAGATCGCCCGAGGGCGTTTGACACGTATAGCGGGTGGTGGTTCAGACGTGCTGATAGAACGGAGATGAGGAAAGGACGAGGTCGCTGCAGAAGCAAAGAGAGTTTCGGCAAGCGACCGGACAAAATCAGCAAGGGTAGGAACTCGAAGGCCTCCACGAATAACATTATTTCTCACAAACCGTGGAGACCCCAACAAGGATCTGAGGGTACGGGCCTGGAAAGCTTCCAGCCTACATTTGTTAGTGGTCGACACAAGCGACCACCATGCGGGAGCAGCATAGGTCAATACTGACCGGAGAAACAAGAGATAGATGGTGACTTTAGTGCGCAAAGCCAGGCGGTTGCGGCACGAGAGCATGGGAAATATTTTGGCTCGGACGCCTCGAGCTTTGTTGAGGGTACCAGTCACGTGGCCGTTGAAGCTAAGGCGCTGGTCTAGCCGAACGCCCAAATACTTCACCGACTTATGCCAGGCGATAGGCCTCCCTTCGAGGGAGAGGGGCTGGCACCGGGAAGTGGACTTACTGGTGAAGCAGATCGCCTCGGATTTCTCCGCGTTGATCATCACCCGCCACTTCCGTAGCCAGGCCGGAAGCAGATTCAACTGACGCTGCAGCTTTGTACACGCTATTCGCGGGGACAGGGAGCTGCAGTAATACATTGCGTCGTCAGCGAATAGAGATAACGTGACTCCAGGAATAACAGGCAGGTCGTTCGTGTACACTAGGTACAGAACGGGGCCGAGGACAGATCCCTGCGGAACGTCAGCGGCGACGGGTCGAACTGATGAACAGGACCCTTCGACATTAACCCTGAAGGTACGATCACTGAGGTATGACCGCAAGAAATGCACAATGGACGGTGGGATGGGGGAGTGAGCGAGTTTGTAGAGAAGACCTTCGTGCCAGACTTTGTCGAAGGCCTTACTCACGTCCAACAAGACAGCGCCCGTAGACTCTTTCTTGTTGGCGGCGTCGGACAATGCTGTGACAACTCGGACGAGTTGTAAAGTTGTCGAGTGCTCTCTACGGAACCCGAACTGTTCGCTCCGAATAAAATTATCCAGCAGCGGCCAGATGCGGGCGAGTAGGAGACGCTCAAACACCTTTGAGAGTACTGGCAACAACGATATGGGACGATAGCTGTCTGCAAGCATTCTAGGCTTGCGGGGCTTGGGAATCATACGAATGTTGGCATTTTTCCACAGGCGGGGGAAGTATTGCAGCCGGAGACTGGAGTTGAACAGATCCAAGACCAATTCAACGCCCGAGGCCGGGAGATGTTGCAAAGCTGCGGCCCCGATCCGATCAGGACCAGGAGCGCGACGGCGGTTCAATCGACAGATAGACGAAACTAGTTCGTCCATGTCGAAGAGAGCGGGAGTGTCAGGTGGAGGGCGGGAAAAATATCCAGATAGCAAGTCTCGAACCACTACCGAGTGAGCAGGGTCCGAGACGCCTCTATGAACGGTGAATTGAGACCAGCTGGTTTTGGTGTAATCGGTTAAGGGAATAGGGTAGTTTACCTGCAACATTTTATGTTTTAACAAGGGTAATTTTTTCTATGACGAAGGATAACTGCCGTAAATTCAAACCGAATCAACTACTCTTTGCGTACCTTTTTGGGTTATACAGTACGCACGGTCTGTTGATTTTGATGAAGATCTGTGAAGGGAAAGGGGTAGTTTACCTGCAACGTTTTATATTTTAACAGGGGTATTTATTATGGCAAACGATAAGAGCCGCAAATTCAAACAGAATCAAATAATGTTTTGCATACAGCCCTGCGTTGTAGAGGACTGAAGGTCTATTGATTTTGGTGAAGATCGATTTAGAGAAAGGGGTAGTTTACCTGCAACTTTTTATGTTTTAACAAGGGTAATTTTTTCTATGACGAACAATAACTGCCGTAAATTCAAAGAAAATCAAATAATTTTTTGCATACGTTCCTAAATTGTAGAGAACTCAAGGTTTGTTGATTTTGGTGAAGATCGGTAAAGGGAAATGGGTAGTTTACCTGAAACATGTTATGTTGTAACAAGAGAAATGTTTTCATGACGAACGATAACTGCCGCAATTTGAAACAGAATCAAATATTTTTTTGCATGCATCCCTGCAGTGTAGAGGACTGAAGGTCTATTAATTTTGGTGAAGATCGGTTTAGAGAAAGGGGTAACTTACCTGCAACGTTTTATGTTTTAACAAGTGTAAAGTACTTAATTTTGATAAATAAAGTATCTTGATAATAAGCTCATATTAATCCACTGTACAAACGTAGATGAAATATCTATAAATGAAGAGGATAGGTAAACGAGGTGGGGGTAATTTTCTATAAATAAAAATTATAGTTTTCGGGGGAGGGGATAATTTTTATGTGTACTACGTTATCGGCAACAAAGAAGTAGTTCTTTGTTAAAATTCCTTCCCGGGCTGTTTAGCCGTAGTCCAATGTTTTCTGCAAAACCAGACTTTTCGGCAGTGCCATCGACTTCCATCTCAGTGAAAATCGAGTGCGAAAACGTGAGGTGGTATACGTTAGTGACCACAGTACTGTGGTTTAAGGCTGAAGCAATAAGTAGAAAGAAGTAGTTTGTATGGAAATATTTCATTTCGAATATGATTTTAAATATAAATCTTAGAACATGGAAGTCATGTATGGTTCTCCATACCGATATTTTACTTCCATGTTCCTTAAGGAAATGGAAGTATGGTGATGGCAAAAAAAATCGTGTTCGAGATTATTGCAGATTCTGATTGTACTACACTCAAAACATGAAAAAAGTCATTTTTCGAAAAGTGTCTGTGTGTGTGTCTGTCTGTGTGTGCGTCTGTGTGTCTGTCTGTGTGTCTGTAGATTTTTTTTATGGCAAACGATAACAGCCGCAAATTCAAACAGAATCAAATAATTTTTTGCTTACCGCCATGATTTGTAGAGTACTCAAGACCTTTTGTTTTTGGTGAAGATCGGTTAATGGAAAGGGGTAGCTTACCTGCAACGGTTTTTTTTAAAATCAAGGGTAATTTTTTCCTATGGCAAACGATAACAGCCGTAAATTCAAACAGAATCTACTACGCTGTTGCATACAGCCCTGAATTGTAGAGTTCCCAAGACTTGTTGTTTTTGGTGAAGATCGGTTAAGGGAAAGTGGTAGTGTACCTGCAACGTTTTTTTTATCAAGGGTAATTTTTTCTATGGCAAACGATAACTGCCGTAAATTCAAACAGAATCAACTACTCTTTTGCATACAGCACTGAATTGTAGAGTACTCAAGACGCATTGTTTTTGGTGAAGATCGGTTAAGGGAAAGTGGTAGTGTACCTGCAACGTTTTTTTATCAAAGGTAGTTTTTTCTATGGCAAACGATAACTGCCGTTAATTCAAACAGAATCAACTACCCTTTTGGATATGTTTTTGAATTATACAGAACTCAAGGTCTGTTGATTTTGTTGAAGATCGGTTAAGCGAAAGGGGTAGTTTACCTGCAACGTTTTATATTTTAACAAGGGTATTTTATATGGGAAACGATAACAGCCGCAAATTCAAACAGAATCAAATAATGTTTTGCATACAGCCCTGTATTGTAGAGTTCTCAAGACCTAATGGTGTTGGTGAAGATCGGTTAAGGGAAAGGGGTAGTTTACGGGAAACATTTTATGTTTTAACAAGGGTAATTTTTTACTTCCATATTCCTTAAGGAATGGAAGTATGGTGATGGCAAAAAAAATCGTGTTCGAGATTATTGCAGATTCTGATTCTACTACACTCAAAACATGAAAAAAAGTCGTTTTCCGAAAAGTGTCTGTGTGTCTGTCTGTCTGTCTGTCTGTCTGTCTGTCTGTGTGTCTGTGTGTAGATTTTTTTTCTATGGCAAACGATAACTGCCGCAAATTCAAACAGAATCAAATAATTTTTTGCATACAGCCCGGTTTTGCAGAGTTCTCGCGACCTATTGTTTTTGGTGAAGATCGGTTGAGGGAAAGGGGTAGTTTACCTGCAACGGTTTTTTTTTAGCAAGGGTAATTTTGTTTGTTTGGCAAACGATAACAGCCGCAAATTCAAACAGAATCAAATAATGTTTCGCATACAGCCCTGAATTGTAGAGTTCTCAAGACCTATTGTTTTTGGTGAAGATCGGTTAAGGGAAAGGGGTAGTTTACCTGTAACGTTTTATGTTTTAACAAGGGAAAGGGGTAGTTTACCTGCAACGGTTTTTTTTTAGCAAGGGTAATTTTGTTTGTTTGGCAAACGATAACAGCCGCAAATTCAAACAGAATCAAATAATGTTTCGCATACAGCCCTGAATTGTAGAGTTCTCAAGACCTATTGTTTTTGGTGAAGATCGGTTAAGGGAAAGGGGTAGTTTACCTGTAACGTTTTATGTTTTAACAAGGGTATTTCCTATGGCAAACGATAACAGCCGCAAATTCAAACAGAATGAAAAGATTATTTGCATACAGCCCTAAATTGTAGAGTTCTCAATACCTTTTGTTTTTGGTGAAGATCGGTTAAGGGAAAGGGGTAGTTTACCTACAACGTTTTTTTAACAAGGGTATTTTCTATGGCAAACGATAACAGCCGCAAATTCAAACAGAATCAAATAATTTTCTGCAAACAGCCCTGATTTGTAGAGTACTCAAGACCTATTGTTTTTGGTGAAGATCGGTTGAGGGGAAGGGGTAGTTTACCAGCAACGTTTTTTATCATGCGTATTTTCTATGGCAAACGACAACTGCCGCAAATTCAAACAGAATCAAATAATTTTTTGCATACAGCCCTGATTTGTAGAGTACTCGCGACCTATTGTTTTTGGTGAAGATCGGTTGAGGGGAAGGGGTAGTTTACCTGCAACGGTTTTTTTATCAAGGGAAATTTTTTTTTTTTGGCAAACGATAACAGCCGCAAATTCAAACAGAATCAAATAATGTTTCGCATACAGCCCTGAATTGTAGATTTCTCAAGACCTATTGTTTTTGGTGAAGATCGGTTGAGGGAAAGGGGTAGTTTACCTGCAACGTTTTTTTAACAAGGGTATTTTCTATGGCAAACGATAACAGCCGCAAATTCAAACAGAATCAAATAATGTTTTGCATACAGTCCTGATTTGTAGAGTACTCAAGACCTATTGTTTTTGGTGAAGATCGGTTAAGGGGAAGGGGTAGTTTACCTGCAACGTTTTTTTATCAAGCGTATTTTCTATGGCAAACGATAACAGCCGCAAATTCAAACAGAATCAAATAATTTTTTGCATACGTCCCTGAATTGTAGAGGTCTCAATGACTTTCGATTTTGGTGAAGATCGGTTAAGGGGAAGGGGTAGTTTACCTGCAACCTTATACGTTTTAACAAGAGTAAAGTACTTGAAAATTTATTTAAACTTTTTGAAACAATGGTAATTGTTAAAAATAAAATAATTTTGTTGCCAGGCAATAAAATTATAATTTTTTCATTTTAATGTAATATAATATTTTTCATTTAATACAGCAATAAAAAGGCAGCTAAGGCACAGCCTGGCTGTTTGGCTGAAAATAATTTTAAATATAAATCTTAGAATATGGAAGTCATGTATGGTTCTCCATACCGATATTTATATGACGAACGATAACTGCCGTAAATTCAAACAGAATCAACTAAATATCACTATTATTTGACGACTCGGAACACTAAGTTTTTTATAAGTAAAATCGTAAAGATTTACCTTACAGCCTAAACCGGCTTTCACCTTTAGAAGGCTTCATCAGAGGCTGCCGTAGGTAGCGCTGTCCGTCTTGTTGTTGGCGACGGGATAGTTTTTCGAAAGATAGATGCTGTCTGTGTGTGGTGAGATGTGTTCGAATAATGCGTGTGATTTGAATTGTGTATGTTCGTTTAAGATGTCGTTTTTATTTGTTTTTGTGTGTTTGTATATTTCTAATTGTTCTAGAGTAACATTAAAACCTGTACACAAACATCCCCATCTCTGAAACAATCACCATCCTACAAAACATACTCAAACAAAACAACACACCAGACGAACTTATCAACGAAATAACAGAATCTCTGATCATCATCACAAAACAAAACTACTTTACTTATAACAATAAATACTACACACAGAACGATGGCTTACCCATGGGCTCCCCCATATCCAGCATTCTAGCAGAAGTCTTCCTCCAACACTTAGAAAAAACAAAAATTCTCACAAACAATGACAGACACTCACATAAAATACAATGTTGGCACAGATACGTTGATGACATTCTATTACTATACAGGGGGAACAAAAGACAATGTGAACAGTTACTTACGCACATAAACAAAATACATAAAAACATAACCTTCACTGCCGAATACGAACACAACAATACCATAAACTTCTTAGATCTCTCCATCACAAAACTAGAACACAAGCACAAATTCAGTATATACAGAAAACCAACTACAACTGACACACTAATACACAAAACCTCCAATCACCCAACACAACACAAACTAGCTGCTTTTAGAACCATGATACATAGACTTAACAACATCCCCTTAGATGAAAAAGACTACAAAGACGAACTAAACACGATAAAATATCTAGCAGAATCTAACGGATATGACAGAACAATAGTCAGTAAACTCCTACACAAAACACAAAACAAACAATAGACAAAGACAGAAAACAACAAATTCAGAACACTAACATCCATCAACAAACAAACTGAAAAAATTGCCCACAAATTCAAAAAAGCAGGATACAGAATCGCTTACAAAACTACTAACAAAACAGAACACACACTATCAAAACGCATGCACAAAACAAATTCGATCTACCTGGTGTATACAAGCTAAATTGCTCAAATTGCAATAAATTCTACATAGGC
Source organism: Magicicada septendecula (assembly GCA_034769895.1). NCBI lineage: Eukaryota > Metazoa > Arthropoda > Insecta > Hemiptera > Cicadidae > Magicicada > Magicicada septendecula. The sequence goes on along the minus strand of CM068367.1, from coordinate 598,612,135 downwards.
CAGACAGGACGTAGCGTCAAACAGATACATTGAACACACAAAGGCACTCCACACCACTACAGAATCCACCTTTGCAAACCACCTCATTGAAGCAAACCACACATATAAAAACATCGACAAAAACAAGAACATTCTACACGTACACACAAAAGGCCGAAAACTAGACACTCTAGAAAATTAGAAATATACAAACACACAAAAACAAATAAAAACGACATCCTAAACGAACACATTCAAATCGCACGCATTATTCGAACACATCTCACCACACACACAAAGCATCGATCTTTCGAAAAACTATCCCGTCGCCAACAACAAGACGGACAGCGCTACCTACGGCAGCCTCTGATGAAGCCTTCTAAAGGTGAAAGCCGGTTTAGGCTGTAAGATAAATCTTTACGATTTTACTTATAAAAAACTTAGTGTTCCGAGTCGTCAAACAATAGTGATATTTAGTTAAGTAACGGACACGTCATGGACAACGAAATCCAAGAATTTAGAATCAACTACGTTTTTGCATACTTTTTTGAACTAAAGAGAACTCAAGGTCTGTTGATTTTGTTGAAGATCGGTTAAGGGAAAGAGTTAGTATATCAGCAACGTTTTATGTTTTAAAAAGGGTAATTTTTTTATCACAAACGATAACTGCAAAGAAAATTCGAAGAGAATCTAATAATTTTTTGCACACTTTCCTGAGTTGTAGAGAGCTCAAGGTCTGTTCATTTTGGTGACGATCGGTTAAGGGAAAGGGGTAGTTTACCAGCAACATTTTATGTTGTAACAAGAGAAATGTTTTCATGACGAACGATAACTGCCGCACATTCAAACAGAATCAAATATTTTTTTGCATGCATCCCTGAATTGTAGAGGACTGAAGGTTTAAAGTATTCTGATAAGAAGCTCATAATAATCCACTGTAGAAACGTAGATGAAATATCTATAAAGAGGTTAAGTGAACGGGGTGGGGGTAATTTTATAATATTAAAATTTATAGTTGGAGGTGGAGGGGAGCATTTTTTATGTGTACTACGTTATCGGCAACAAAGAAGTATTTTTTTGTTAAAATTCCTTCCCGGGCTGTTTAGCCGTAGTCCAATGTTTTCTGCAAAACCAGACTTTTCGGCAGTGAAGGTGGTATTCGAAAATGTGAGGTGGTATACGTTAGTGACTACAGTACTGTGGTTAAGGCTGAAGAAAAAAGTAGAAATAAGTAGTTTCTATGGAAATATTTCATTTCGAATATGATTTTAAATATAAATCTTAGAACATGGAAGTCATGTATGAATCTCCATACAGATATTTTTTATTGCAAAGGATAACAGCCGCAAATTCAAACAGAATCAACTACTCTTTTGCATACAGCCCTGAATTATAGAGTTCTCAAGACCTATTGTTTTTGGTGAAGAGCAGTTGAGGGGAAGGGAAGTTTACCGGCAACATTTTATATTTTAACAAGGGTATTTTCTATGGCAAACGATAAAAGCAGCAAATTTAAACAGAATCAAATAATTGTTTGCATACAGCCCTCAATTGTAGAGTTGTCAGGACCTATTGTTTTTGGTGAAGATCGGTTATGGGAAAGGGGTAGTTTACCAGCAACGTTGTATGTTTTAAAAGGTATTTTTTATGGCAAACGATAAGGGCCGCAAATTCAAACAGAATCAAATAAGTTTTTGCATACCGCACTGATTTTATAGAGTACACAAGACCTATTGTTTTTGGTGAAGATCGGTTAAGGGAAAGGGGTAGTTTACCATCAAAGTTTTATGTTTTAACAAGGGCAATTTTTTTATGACTAACGATAACTGCCGTAAATTCAATCAGAATCAACTACGTTTTTGCATACTTTTTTGAACTGAAGAGAACTCAAAGTCTGTTGATTTTGTTGAAGATCGGTTAAGGGAAAGGGGGTAGTTTAACAGCAACTTTTTATATTTTAAAAAGGGTAATTTTTTATGACGAACGATAACTGCCGAAAATTCAAAGAGAATCTAATAATTTTTTGCACACTTTCCTGAGCTGTAGAGAGCTCAAGGTATGTTCATTTTGGTGAAGGTCGGTTAAGAGAAAGGGGGTAGTTTACCTGCAACATTTTATGTTGTAACAAGAGAAATGTTTTCATGACGAATAATAACTGCCGCACATTCAAACAGAACCAAATATTTTTTTTCATGCATCCCAGAATTATAGAGGACTGAAGGTCTATTGATTTTGGAGAAGATCGGTTAAGAGAAAGGGGTAGTTTACCTGAAACATTTTATGGTTTAACTAGAGTAAAGTTCTTAATTTTATAAATAAAGTATCCTGATAAGAAGCTCATAATAATCCACTGTAGAAACGTAGATGAAATATCTATAAATGAAGAGGTTTGGCGAACGGGGTGGGGTTAATTTTATTATATTAAAATTTATAGTTGAAAGTGGAGGGGATAATTTTTTATATGTGTACTACGTAATCGGCAACAAAGAAGTAGTTTTTTGTTAAAATTGCTTCCCGGGCTGTTTAGCCGTAGTCCAATGTTTTCTGCAAAACCAGACTTTTCGGCAGTGGCATCGACTGCCATCATCAGTGAAAATGGAGTGTGAAAACGTGAGGTGGTATACGTTAGTCACCACAGTACTGTGGTTAATGCTGAAGCAATAAGTAGAAAGACGTAGTTTCTATGGAAATATATCATTTCGAATATGATTTTAAATATAAATCTTAGAACATGGAAGTCATGTATGGTTCTCCATACCGATATTTTTCTATGGCAAACGATAACAGCCGCAAATTCAAACAGAATCAAATAATATATTGGATACAGCCCTGAATTGTAGAGCTCCCAAGACTTATTCGTTTTGGTGAAGATCGGTTAAGGGAAAGGGGTAGTTTACCAGCAACATTTTATGTTTTAACATGGGTAATTTTTAATATGACGAACGATAACTGCCGTAAATTCAAACAGAATCAACTACGTTTTTGCATATCTTGTTGAATTATACAGAACGCAAGTCTGTTGATTTTGTTCAAGATCGGTTAGGGAAAGGGGTAGTTTACCTGCAGCGTTTTATGTTTTAACAAGGGTAATTGTTCCTATGACGAACGATAACAGCCGTAAATTCAAAGAGAATCAAATAATATTTTGGATGCAGCCGTGTATTGTAGAGTTCTCATGACCTGTTGGTTTTGGTGAAGATCGGATAAGGGAAAGGGGTAGTTATCCAGCCACCTTTAATGTTTTAAAAAGTGTAATTGTTTCTATGACGAACGATAACTGCCGCACATTCAAACAGAATCAAATAAAGTTTTGCATACGTCCCTAAATTGTAGAGTGCGCAAGGCCTTTTGATTTTGGTGAAGATCGGTAAAGGGGAAAGGGTAGTTTACGAGAAACATTTTTTGTTGTAACAAGAGTAAAGTACTTAATTTTGATAAATAAAGTATCTTTAATAAAAAGATCTTAATAATCCACTGTAGAAACGTAGATGAAATATCTATAAATGAAGAGGCTAGTTGAACGGGGTGGGGGTAATTTTCTATAAATGAAAATTGTAGATTTAGGGGAAAGGGAAAATGTTTATGTGTACTACGTTATCGGCAACAAAGTAGTAGTTTGTTGTCAAAATTCCTTCTCGGGCTGTTTGGCCGTAGTCCAATGTTTTCTGCAAAACCAGACGTTTCGGCAGTGCCATCGACTGCCATCATCAGTAAAAATCCAGTGCGATAACGTGTGGTGGTATACGTTAGTGACCACAATACTGTGGTTAAGGCTGAAGCAATAAGTGGAAAGAAATAGTTTCTATGGAAACATTTCATTTCGTAAATGATTTTAAATATAAATCTTAGAACATGGAAGTCATGTATGGTTCTCCATACCGATATTTCCTATGGCAAACGATAACAGCCGCAAATTCAAACAGAATCTACTACTCTTTTGCATACAGCCCTGAACTGTAGAGTTCCCAAGGCCTATTCTTTTGGTGAAGCTCTGTTAAGGGAAAGGGGTAGTTTACCAGCAACGTTTTATGTTTTAACAAGGTTATATTTTATGGCAAACGATAAAAGCAGCAAATTTAAACAGAATCAAATAATTGTTTGCATACAGCCCTGAATTGTAGAGTTGTCAGGACCTATTGTTTTTGGTGAAGATCGGTTAAGGGAAAGGGGTAGTTTACCGGCAACGATTTATGTTTTAACAAGGGTATTTTCTATGGTAAACGATAACAGCCGCAAATTCAAACATAATCAAATAATGTTTTGCATACAGCCCGGATATGTAGAGTTCCCATGACCTTTTGATTTTGGTGAAGATCGGTTAAGGGAATCGGGTAGTTTACCGGCAACATGTTATGTTTTAACAAGGGTAATTTTTTCTATGACGAACGATAACTGCCGTAAATTCAAACAGAATCAACTACTCTTTTACATACCTTTGTGAATTATACAGACCTCAAGGTCTGTTGATTTTGTTGAAGATCGGTTAAGGGAAAGAGTTAGTTTATTAGCAACGTTTTATGTTTTAAAAAGGGTAATTTTTATGATGAACGATAACTGCCAAAAATTTGATAAGAATCTAATAATTTTTTGCACACTTTCCTGAGTTGTAGAGAGCTCAAGGTCTGTTCATTTTGGGTGAAGATCGGTTAAGGGAAAGGGGTAGATTACCTGCAACATTTTATGTTGTAACAAGAGAAATTTTTTCATGACGAACGATAACTGCCGCACATTCAAACAGAATCAAATATTTTTATGCATGCATCCCTGAACTGTAGAGGACTGAAGGTCTAAAGTATCATGATAAGAAGCTCAAAATAATCCACTGTAGAAACGTAGATGAAATATCTATAAATGAAGAGGTTTGGCGAACGGGGTGGGGTTAAATTTATAATATTAAAAATTATAGTTGAAGGTGGAGGGGATAATTTTTTATATGTGTACTACGTTATCGGCAACAAAGAAGTAGTTTTTTGTTAAAATTGCTTCCCGGGCTGTTTAGCCGTAGTCCAATGTTTTCTGCAAAACCAGACTTTTCCGCAGTGGCATCGACTTCCATCTCAGAGAAAATCGAGTGCGAAATCGTGAGGTGGTATACGTTAGTGACCACAGTACTGTGGTTAAGGCTGAAGCAAAAAGTAGAAATAAGTAGTTTCTATGGAAATATTTCATTTCGAATATGATTATAAATATAAATCTTAGAACATGGAAGTCATGTATGCTTCTCCATACCGATATTTTTTATGGCAAACGATAACAGCCGCAAATTCAAAGAGAATCAACTACTCTTTTGCATACAGCCCTGAATTATAGAGTTCTCAAGACCTATCGTTTTTGAGCGGTTAAGGGAAAGGGACAGCTTACCGGCAACATTTTAAATTTTAACAAGGGTATTTCCTATGGCAAACGATAAAAGCAGCAAATTTAAATGAATCAAATAATTGTTTGCATACACCTCTCAATTGTAGAGTTGTCAGGACCTATTGTTTTTGGTGAAGATCGGTTATGGGAAAGGGGTAGTTTACCTGCAACGTTTTATGTTTTAAAATGGTATATTTTGTGGAAAACGATAAGGGTCGCAAATTCAAATAGAATCAAATATGTTTTTGCATACCGCACTGATTTGTAGAGTACTCAAGACCTATTGTTTTTGGTGAAGATCGGTTAAGGGAAAGAGGTAGTTTACCAGCAACGTTTTATGTTTTAACTAGGGCATTTTTTTTATGACGAACGATAACTGCCGTAAATTCAAACAGAATCAACTAGGTTTTTGCATATTTTTTGAACTAAAGAGAACTCAAGGTCTGTTGATTTTTTGAAGATCGGTTAAGTGAAAGGGGGTAGTTTATCAGCAACGTTTTATGTTTTAAAAAGGGTAATTTTATATGACGAACGATAACTGCCGAAAATTCAAAGAGAATCTAATAATTTTTTGCACACTTTCCTGAGCTGTAGAGAGCTCAAGGTCTGTTCATTTTGGTGAAGGTCGGTTAAGAGAAAGGGGGTAGTTTACCCGCAACATTTTATGTTGTAACAAGAGAAATGTTTTCATGACGAACGATAACTGCCGCACATTCAAACAGAATCACATATTTTTTTGCTTGCATCCCTGAATTGCAGAGGACTGAAGGTCTATTGATTTTGGAGAAGATCGGTTAAGAGAAAGGGGTAGTTTACCTGAAACATTTTATGATCTAACTAGAGTAAAGTACTTCATTTTATATATAAAGTATCCTGATAAGAAGCTCATAATAATCCACTGTAGAAACGTAGATGAAATATCTATAAATGAAGAGGTTAGGTGAATGTGGTGGGGCTAATTTTAAAATATTAAAATTTATAGTTGAAGGTGGAGGGGATAATTTTTATATCTGTACTACGTTATCGGCAACAAAGAAGTAGTTTATTGTTAAAATTGCTTCCCGGGCTGTTTAGCCGTAGTCCAATGTTTTCTGCAAAACCAGACTTTTCGGCAGTGGCATCGACTGCCATCATCAGTGAAAATGGAGTGTGAAAACTTGAGGTGGTATACGTTAGTGACCACAGTACTGTGGTTAATGCTGAAGCAATAAGTAGAAAGACGTTGTTTCTATGGAAATATTTGATTTCGAATATGATTTTAAATATAAATCTTAGAACATGGAAGTCATGTATGGTTCTCCATACCGATATTTTTCTATGGCAAACGATAACAGCTGCAAATTCAAACAGAATCAAATAATATATTGGATACAGCCCTGAATTGTAGAGCTCCCAAGACTTATTTGTTTTGGCGAAGATCGGTTAAGGGAAAGGGGTAGTTTACCAGCAACATTTTATGTTTTAACAAGGGTAATTTTTATTATGACGAACGATGACTGCCGTAAATTCAATCAGAATCAACTACGTTTTTGCATACCTTTTTGAATTATATAGAACGCAAGGTCTGTTGATTTTGCTGAAGATCGGTTAGGGAAAGGGGTATTTTACCTACAACGTTTTATGTTTTAACAAGGGTAATTGTTTCTATGACGAACGTTAACAGCCGTAAATTCAAAGAGAATCAAATAATGTTTTGCATACAGCCCTGCATTTAGAGTTCTCAGGACCTATTGTTTTTGGTGAAGATCGGTTAAAGGAAAGGGGTAGTTTACCTGCAACGTTTTATGTTTTAAAAGGGTATTTTCTATGGCAAAATATAACAGCTGTAAATTCAAACAGAATCAAATAATATTTTGGATGCAGCCGTGTATTGTAGAGTTCTCAAGACCTGTTGGTTATGGTGAAGATCGGTTAAGGGAAAGGGGTAGTGAAAGGGGTAGTTATCCTGCCACCTTTAATGTTTTAGCAAGTGTAATTGTTTCTATGACGAACGATAACAGCCGTAAATTCAAGGAGAATCAAATAATATTTTGGATGCAGCCGTGTATTGTAGAGCTCTCAAGACCTGTTGGTTTTGGTGAAGATCGGTTAAGGGAAAGGGGTAGTTATTCAGCCACCTTTAATGTTTTAACAAGTGTAATTGTTTCTATGACGAACGATTACTGCCGCAACTTCAAACAGAATCAAATTAGGTTTTGCATACATCCCTGTATTGTAGTTCTCAAGACCGAATGGTGTTGGTGAAGATCGGTTAAGGGAAAGGGGTAGTTTACCTACAACATTTTATGTTTTAACAAGGGTAATTTTTTATATGACGAACGATAACTGCCGTAAATTCAAACAGAATCAACTTCGTTTTGCATACTTTTTTGAACTAAAGAAAACTCATGGTCTTTTCATTTTATTGAAGATCGGTTAAGGGAAAGAGTTAGTTTATCAGCAACGTTTTGTGTTTTAAAAAGGGTGATTTTTTATGACGAACGATAACTGCCGAAAATTCGAAGAGAATCTAATAATTTTTTCCACACTTTCCTGAGTTGTAGAGAGCGCAAGGCCTATTCATTTTGGTGAAGATCGGTTAAGGGAAAGGTGTAGTTTACCTGCAACATTTTATGTTGTAACAAGAGAAATTTTTTCATGACGAACGATAACTGCCGCACATTCAAACAGAAACAAATATTTTTTTGCATGCATCCCTGTATTGTAGAGGACTGAAGGTTTAAAGTATCCTGATTAGAAGCTAATAATAATCCACTGTAGAAACGTAGATGAAATATCTATAAATGAAGAGGTTTGGCGAACGGGGTGGGGGTAATTTTATAATATTAAAATTTATAGTTGAATGTGGAGGGGAGAATTTTTTATGTGTACTACGTTATCGGCAACAAAGAAGTATATTTTAGTTAAAATTCCTTCCCGGGCTGTTTAGCCGTAGTCCAATGTTTTCTGCAAAACCAGACTTTTCGGCAGTGGCATCGACTTCCATCTCAGAGAAAATCGAGTGCGAAATCGTGAGGTGGTATACGTTAGTGACCACAGTACTGTGGTTAAGGCTGAAGCAAAAAGTAGAAATAAGTAGTTTCTATGGAAATATTTCATTTCGAATATGATTTTAAATGTAAATCTTAGAACATGGAAGTCATGTATGAATCTCCATACCGATATTTTCTATGGCAAACGATAACAGCAGCAAATTCAAACAGAATCAACTACTCTTTTGCATACAGCCCTGAATTATAGAGTTCTCAAGACCTATTGTTTTTGGTGAAGTGCGGTTAAGGGAAAGGGACAGTTTACCGGCAACATTTTATAATTTAACAAGGGTATTTTCTATGGCAAACGATAAAAGCAGCAAATTTAAACAGAATCAAATAATTGTTTGCATACAGCCCACAATTGTAGAGTTGTCAGGACCTATTGTTTTTGGTGAAGATCGGTTAAGGGAAAGGGGTATTTTACCTGCAACGTTTTACGTTTTAAAAAGGTATATTTTATGGCAAACGATAAGGGCCGCAAATTCAAATAGAATCAAATATGTTTTTGCATAACGCACTGATTTGTAGAGTACTCAAGACCTATTGTTTTTGGTGAAGGTCGGTTAAGGGAAAGGGGTAGTTTACCAGCAACGTTTTATGTTTTAACAAGGGCAATTTTTTTATGACGAACGATAACTGCCGTAAATTCAATCAGAATCAAATACGTTTTTGCATACTTTTTTGAACTGAAGAGAACTCAAGGTCTGTTGATTTTGTTGAAGATCGGTTAAGGGAAAGGGGGTAGTTTATCTGCAACTTTTTATGTTTTAAAAAGGATAATTTTTTATCACGAACGATAACTGCCGAAAATTCAAAGAGAATCTAATAATTTTTTGCACACTTTCCTGAGCAGTAGAGAGCTCAAGGTATGTTCATTTTGGTGAAGGTCGGTTAAGAGAAAGGGGGTAGTTTACCTGCAACATTTTATGTTGTAACAAGAGAAATGTTTTCATGACGAACAATAACTGCCGCACATTCAAACAGAACCAAATATTTTTTTGCATGCATCCCAGAATTATAGAGGACTGAAGGTCTATTGATTTTGGAGAAGATCGGTTAAGAGAAACGGGTAGTTTACCTGTAACATTTTATGGTTTAACTAGAGTAAAGTTCTTAATTTTATAAATAACGTATCCTGATAAGAAGCTCATAATAATTCACTGTAGAAACGTAGATGAAATATCTATAAATGAAGAGGTTAGGTGAACGGGGTGGGGTTAATTTTATAATATTAAAATTTATAGTTGAAAGTGGAGGGGATAATTTTTTATATGTGTACTACGTCATCGGCAACAAAGAAGTAGTTTTTTGTTAAAATTGCTTCCCGGGCTGTTTAGCCGTAGTCCAATGTTTTCTGCAAAACCAGACTTTTCGGCAGTGGCATCGACTGCCATCATCAGTGAAAATGTAGTGTGAAAACGTGAGGTGGTATACGTTAGTCACCACAGTACTGTGGTTAATGCTGAAGCAATAAGTAGAAAGACGTAGTTTCTATGGAAATATTTCATTTCGAATATGATTTTAAATATAAATCTTAGAACATGGAAGTCATGTATGGTTCTCCATACCGATATTTTTCTATGGCAAACGATAACAGCCGCAAATTCAACCAGAATCAAATAATATATTGGATACAGCCCTGAATTGTAGAGCTCCCAAGACTTTTTCGTTTTGGTGAAGATCGGTTAAGGGAAAGGGGTAGTTTACCAGCAACATTTTATGTTTTAACATGGTTAATTTTTAATATGACGAACGATAACTGCCGTAAATTCAAACAGAATCAACTACGTTTTTGCATATCTTGTTGAATTATACAGAACGCAAGTCTGTTGATTTTGTTCAAGATCGGTTATGGAAAGGGGTAGTTTACCTGCAGCGTTTTATGTTTTAACAAGGGTAATTGTTCCTATGACGAACGATAACAGCCGTAAATTCAAAGAGAATCAAATAATATTTTGGATGCAGCCGTGTATTGTAGAGTTCTCATGACCTGTTGGTTTTGGTGAAGATCGGATAAGGGAAAGGGGTAGTTATCCAGCCACCTTTAATGTTTTAAAAAGTGTAATTGTTTCTATGACGAACGATAACTGCCGCACATTCAAACAGAATCAAATAAAGTTTTGCATACGTCCCTAAATTGTAGAGTGCGCAAGGCCTTTTGATTTTGGTGAAGATCGGTAAAGGGGAAAGGGTAGTTTACCAGAAACATTTTTTGTTGTAACAAGAGTAAAGTACTTAATTTTGATAAATAAAGTATCTTTAATAAAAAGATCTTAATAATCCACTGTAGAAACGTAGATGAAATATCTATAAATGAAGAGGCTAGTTGAACGGGGTGGGGGTAATTTTCTATAAATGAAAATTGTAGATTTAGGGGAAAGGGAAAATGTTTATGTGTACTACGTTATCGGCAACAAAGTAGTAGTTTGTTGTCAAAATTCCTTCTCGGGCTGTTTGGCCGTAGTCCAATGTTTTCTGCAAAACCAGACGTTTCGGCAGTGCCGTCGACTGCCATCATCAGTAAAAATCAAGTGCGATAACGTGTGGTGGTATACGTTAGTGACCACAATACTGTGGTTAAGGCTGAAGCAATAAGTGGAAAGAAGTAGTTTCTATGGAAACATTTCATTTCGTAAATGATTATAAATATAAATCTTAGAACATGGAAGTCATGTATGGTTCTCCATACCGATATTTCCTATGGCAAACGATAACAGCCGCAAATTCAAACAGAATCTACTACTCTTTTGCATACAGCCCTGAACTGTAGAGTTCCCAAGGCCTATTCTTTTGGTGAAGATCTGTTAAGGGAAAGGGGTAGTTTACCAGCAACGTTTTATGTTTTAGCAAGGTTATATTTTATGGCAAACGATAAAAGCAGCAAATTTAAACAGAATCAAATAATTGTTTGCATACAGCCCTGAATTGTAGAGTTGTCAGGACCTATTGTTTTTGGTGAAGATCGGTTAAGGGAAAGGGGTAGTTTACCGGCAACGTTTTATGTTTTAACAAGGGTATTTTCTATGGTAAACGATAACAGCCGCAAATTCAAACATAATTAAATAATGTTTTGCATACAGCCCGGATATGTAGAGTTCCCATGACCTTTTGATTTTGGTGAAGATCGGTTAAGGGAATCGGGTAGTTTACCGGGAATATGTTATGTTTTAACAAGGGTAATTTTTTCTATGACGAACGATAACTGCCGTAAATTCAAACAGAATCAACTACTCTTTTACATACCTTTGTGAATTATACAGACCTCAAGGTCTGTTGATTTTGTTGAAGATCGGTTAAGGGAAAGAGTTAGTTTATTAGCAACGTTTTATGTTTTAAAAAGGGTAATTTTTATGATGAACGATAACTGCAAAAAATTTGAAGAGAATCTAATAATTTTTTGCACACTTTCCTGAGTTGTAGAGAGCTCAAGGTCTGTTCATTTTGGGTGAAGATCGGTTAAGGGAAAGGGGTAGTTTACCTGCAACATTTTATGTTGTAACAAGAGAAATTTTTTCATGACGAACGATAACTGCCGCACATTCAAACAGAATCAAATATTTTTATGCATACATCCCTGAACTGTAGAGGACTGAAGGTCTAAAGTATCATGATAAGAAGCTCAAAATAATCCACTGTAGAAACGTAGATGAAATATCTATAAATGAAGAGGTTTGGCGAACGGGGTGGGGTTAAATTTATAATATTAAAATTTATAGTTGAAGGTGGAGGGGATAATTTTTTATATGTGTACTACGTTATCGGCAACAAAGAAGTAGTTTTTTGTTAAAATTGCTTCCCGGGCTGTTTAGCCGTAGTCCAATGTTTTCTGCAAAACCAGACTTTTCCGCAGTGGCATCGACTTCCATCTCAGAGAAAATCGAGTGCGAAATCGTGAGGTGGTATACGTTAGTGACCACAGTACTGTGGTTAAGGCTGAAGCAAAAAGTAGAAATAAGTAATTTCTATGGAAATATTTCATTTCGAATATGATTATAAATATAAATATTAGAACATGGAAGTCATGTATGGTTCTCCATACCGATATTTTTTTGGCAAACGATAACAGCCGCAAATTCAAAGAGAATCAACTACTCTTTTGCATACAGCCCTGAATTATAGAGTTCTCAAGACCTATCGTTTTTGAGCGGTTAAGGGAAAGGGACAGTTTACCGGCAACATTTTAAATTTTAACAAGGGTATTTCCTATGGCAAACGATAAAAGCAGCAAATTTAAATGAATCAAATAATTGTTTGCATACAGCTCTCAATTGTAGAGTTGTCAGGACCTATTGTTTTTGGTGAAGATCGGTTATGGGAAAGGGGTAGTTTACCTGCAACGTTTTATGTTTTAAAATGGTATATTTTGTGGAAAACGATAAGGGTCGCAAATTCAAATAGAATCAAATATGTTTTTGCATACCGCACTGATTTGTAGAGTACTCAAGACCTATTTTTTTTGGTGAAGATCGGTTAAGGGAAAGGCGTAGTTTACCAGCAACGTTTTATGTTTTAACTAGGGCATTTTTTTTATGACGAACGATAACTGCCGTAAATTCAAACAGAATCAACTACGTTTTTGCATATTTTTTGAACTAAAGAGAACTCAAGGTCTGTTGATTTTTTTGAAGATCGGTTAAGGGAAAGGGGGTAGTTTATCAGCAACGTTTTATGTTTTAAAAAGGGTAATTTTATATGACGAACGATAACTGCCGAAAATTCAAAGAGAATCTAATAATTTTTTGCACACTTTCCTGAGCTGTAGAGAGCTCAAGGTCTGTTCATTTTGGTGAAGGTCGGTTAAGAGAAAGGGGGTAGTTTACCCGCAACATTTTATGTTGTAACAAGAGAAATGTTTTCATGACGAACGATAACTGCCGCACATTCAAACAGAATCACATATTTTTTTGCTTGCATCCCTGAATTGCAGAGGACTGAAGGTCTATTGATTTTGGAGAAGATCGGTTAAGAGAAAGGGGTAGTTTACCAGAAACATTTTATGATGTAACTAGAGTAAAGTACTTCATTTTATATATAAAGTATCCTGATAAGAAGCTCATAATAATCCACTGTAGAAACGTAGATGAAATATCTATAAATGAAGAGGTTAGGTGAATGTGGTGGGGCTAATTTTATAATATTAAAATTTATAGTTGCAGGTGGAGGGGATAATTTTTATATCTGTACTACGTTATCGGCAACAAAGAAGTAGTTTTTTGTTAAAATTGCTTCCCGGGCTGTTTAGCCGTAGTCCAATGTTTTCTGCAAAACCAGACTTTTCGGCAGTGGCATCGACTGCCATCATCAGTGAAAATGGAGTGTGAAAACTTGAGGTGGTATACGTTAGTGACCACAGTACTGTGGTTAATGCTGAAGCAATAAGTAGAAAGACGTAGTTTCTATGGAAATATTTGATTTCGAATATGATTTTAAATATAAATCTTAGAACATGGAAGTCATGTATGGTTCTCCATACCGATATTTTTCTATGGCAAACGATAACAGCTGCAAATTCAAACAGAATCAAATAAAATGCATATTAGTTCTAGGTATCCAAGTCACGCATGAACAGTAAATTATTATAAAAAATCACCTTATATCCGTCGTGTGACTTCGTTACGTCGATTAAAATGACGCGTAAATAATAAATTGAATTTTTTAGATTTGTCTGTCACTAAACACGTAAATAAATTGAAATTTAATATTTATAGAAAACCGACTATCACTGATGTGACAATACATGCTGACTCTTATCATCCATTTTCGCAAAAGTTGGCAGCTTATAATTACTTTATCCGCAGATTGTTGGCAGTACCTCTCAGTGATGATGATTACCGTGAGGAGGTGAATACCATTAAACATATAGCTTTAGCTAATGGTTACCAAAACACGTTGATTGATAATCTCATCAAGAAACATAAAATTCGAAAATCCAAGCCCCCAATAAATAAGGATACAAAAATAACATTTATTTCTACCGCATACACAAATATAATGCCAAAGATTCTAACCTCCACATTTAATAAATTGAATATTACTGCTACCTTCAAAACAAACAATAGTCTATTAAAAATACTACGTCATAGAAAACCCATACCTTTAGAAAAGAAATCCGGCATATATAAATTATCATGTAACGACTGCAACAGTTTTTACATTGGTCAAACGGGGAGAGGTTTCCTCAAACGATTTAAAGAACACACACCAAAACGTCACCTAAATAATCTCACTTTGTTAAATAATATCAAGTCCAACTTTGCCCGCCACTTAATCTTACACAATCATAATTATAGTGATTTTAAATCTAATTTAATACCCCTACATGTGTGCAACAAAGGCCGTTACATGGACGCAATAGAGGAGTTCGAAATATACAAAGCATATAATAACATAAACAGCCGAGACTTCATATTGAATGACCACTTAAATTTTAAATCCAACCCGCTATACGATACAGCTTTGAACCTGCTTAGGCGTAATCACTCAGATAATAGTTCAGTGTCCGATCGGCTTCGTCGTGGTGCGCACCATTTAGGAAGCAAGCGAATTACATAGTGGACAATTATGTGTAACATGTGTTTTTAACGTTTAACGACCTCAATAGAGCGATTTTATCTGATGATGGAACAGATGTTCCGAAACGCGTCATTTTAATCGACGTAACGAAGTCACACGACGGATATAAGGTGATTTATTTATAATAATTTACTGTTCATACGTGACTTGGATACCTAGAACTAATATGCATTTTAAATTGGAGGCTAGTCAAGCAAGCGTGGTATATAAGTATCAAAACGTTAAAATCCAGTTACTAAAAACTAACTTACACATTAAATTTAATAATATCTGTTTAAAAAATCATTTAATACCAAAATATGCAGTTATAAATGTGAAGGCCCTCTCTAGGGCTGCTAAAGCAACCAAAAAACATGCTGAGATTTTTCGGATCAAGGAAGAAATCAAATCTTTGTATATTAAGAAATCTACACTCAATACACGCCTTTATAAATTGCATTTACATATTTTGAACGATATTCATCCGGCCATCGTAAATAATGTTATGGAATCAGTACATAAATACGTCTCTGACGTTACTCACAATACATACTTTAAACAGACGCGTAAAATTCATAATTTAAAGAGTAAACATCGCCATGAGACCGACATCACTTGTAAACACACATTTTATCCTCGTGTGTCTAATTTAACTACGATAGCTTTTAATGATGACGAAATGAACATCCTTAATAAAGGCATCAAGTATAACTTGCCTCTTAATAATAAACATCAAATCGTACAAGAAATTATCAATGCAGAAACTGCAGTAAAAACAATTGCCGATCCAAAACTACAAACTGAAGCACGCATTTTAGTAAATAATAAATTTAATAATACCATAAAACACCATAATTTTGACAACCATTCACCTCATGGTTTACAGAAACATATAAGATTTTCCAACGAGTTTAAGTTATTGAAACAAATAAAAGCTAAATTAGTTGATAATAATGCTCTAATTACTAAGGCAGATAAGGGGAATACTCTTGTTGTCATGGACTTTGACGTGTATAAAACGAAAGTAAACGACTTTATTTCAAACAATAATATTAGAACCTTGAAATCTGATCCTACTGATATGCATGTCAAGACATTGAATAACAAAATCAATAATTGCGTAAATTTGTTTAGCGAATGCACACGTCGCTTCCTGAAGCCTATTAATGCTAAAGCTCCCGAACTCACTGGCCTACCCAAAATTCATAAACACGACATACCGGTCAGACCACTCGTTAATTTTACCACAGCGCCCGCATACAAAACAGCTAAAAAACTCGTCAAAGTAATCAAAGAAAGCATAAATTTAAAGAACAATCATAGTGTCACAAACAACACGGATTTTATTAATAAATGTAAAAATGTTGATATACTACCTAATTATAAGTTAGCATCGTTTGATATAGTAAATTTGTATACCAACATACCAGTAAAGGAAACACTAAATATCTTAAAAGAAAATTTATTAGAGAATAATAAATTAAATATACAGACGATAAACGAGTTAATTGGTTTACTTGAAACTATCTTAGAACAAAATTACTTTGCTTTCAATAACCAATTTTTCATTCAGGACGATGGATTGGCCATGGGTTCACCTCTCTCTGGTCTATTGGCTGACGTTTACTTGAATTTTTATGAAAACTCTCATTTGCTCTCACATAACAAATACAAAAATGATATAATATTTTATGCACGTTATGTAGACGATACCTTTCTAATTTTCAATGGTACTGTACGACAGATCGAAAACCTAAAACATTATATGAATAATATTAATAAAAACATTCAATTCACGTTGGAAACTGAAGTGGATAATAAATTGAATTTTTTAGATTTGTCTGTCACTAAACACGTAAATAAATTGAAATTTAATATTTATAGAAAACCGACTATCACTGATGTGACAATACATGCTGACTCTTATCATCCATTTTCGCAAAAGTTGGCAGCTTATAATTACTTTATCCGCAGATTGTTGGCAGTACCTCTCAGTGATGATGATTACCGTGAGGAGGTGAATACCATTAAACATATAGCTTTAGCTAATGGTTACCAAAACACGTTGATTGATAATCTCATCAAGAAACATAAAATTCGAAAATCCAAGCCCCCAATAAATAAGGATACAAAAATAACATTTATTTCTACCGCATACACAAATATAATGCCAAAGATTCTAACCTCCACATTTAATAAATTGAATATTACTGCTACCTTCAAAACAAACAATAGTCTATTAAAAATACTACGTCATAGAAAACCCATACCTTTAGAAAAGAAATCCGGCATATATAAATTATCATGTAACGACTGCAACAGTTTTTACATTGGTCAAACGGGGAGAGGTTTCCTCAAACGATTTAAAGAACACACACCAAAACGTCACCTAAATAATCTCACTTTGTTAAATAATATCAAGTCCAACTTTGCCCGCCACTTAATCTTACACAATCATAATTATAGTGATTTTAAATCTAATTTAATACCCCTACATGTGTGCAACAAAGGCCGTTCCATGGACGCAATAGAGGAGTTCGAAATATACAAAGCATATAATAACATAAACAGCCGAGACTTCATATTGAATGACCACTTAAATTTTAAATCCAACCCGCTATACGATACAGCTTTGAACCTGCTTAGGCGTAATCACTCAGATAATAGTTCAGTGTCCGATCGGCTTCGTCGTGGTGCGCACCATTTAGGAAGCAAGCGAATTACATAGTGGACAATTATGTGTAACATGTGTTTTTAACGTTTAACGACCTCAATAGAGCGATTTTATCTGATGATGGAACAGATGTTCCGAAACGCGTCATTTTAATCGACGTAACGAAGTCACACGACGGATATAAGGTGATTTATTTATAATAATTTAGAATCAAATAATATATTGGATACAGCCCTGAATTGTAGAGCTCCCAAGACTTATTTGTTTTGGCGAAGATCGGTTAAGGGAAAGGGGTAGTTTACCAGCAACATTTTATGTTTTAATAAGGGTAATTTTTATTATGACGAACGATGACTGCCGTAAATTCAATCAGAATCAACTACGTTTTTGCATACCTTTTTGAATTATATAGAACGCAAGGTCTGTTGATTTTGTTGAAGATCGGTTAGGGAAAGGGGTATTTTACCTGCAACGTTTTATGTTTTAACAAGGGTAATTGTTTCTATGACGAACGTTAACAGCCGTAAATTCAAAGAGAATCAAATAATGTTTTGCATACAGCCCTGCATTTAGAGTTCTCAGGACCTATTGTTTTTGGTGAAGATCGGTTAAAGGAAAGGGGTAGTTTACCTGCAACGTTTTATGTTTTAAAAGGGTATTTTCTATGGCAAAATATAACAGCTGTAAATTCAAACAGAATCAAATAATATTTTGGATGCAGCCGTGTATTGTAGAGTTCTCAAGACCTGTTGGTTATGGTGAAGATCGGTTAAGGGAAAGGGGTAGTGAAAGGGGTAGTTATCCTGCCACCTTTAATGTTTTAGCAAGTGTAATTGTTTCTATGACGAACGATAACAGCCGTAAATTCAAGGAGAATCAAATAATATTTTGGATGCAGCCGTGTATTGTAGAGCTCTCAAGACCTGTTGGTTTTGGTGAAGATCGGTTAAGGGAAAGGGGTAGTTATTCAGCCACTTTTAATGTTTTAGCAAGTGTAATTGTTTCTATGACGAACGATTACTGCCGCAACTTCAAACAGAATCAAATTAGGTTTTGCATACATCCCTGTATTGTAGTTCTCAAGACCGAATGGTGTTGGTGAAGATCGGTTAAGGGAAAGGGGTAGTTTACCTACAACATTTTATGTTTTAACAAGGGTAATTTTTTATATGACGAACGATAACTGCCGTAAATTCAAACAGAATCAACTTCGTTTTGCATACTTTTTTGAACTAAAGAAAACTCATGGTCTTTTCATTTTATTGAAGATCGGTTAAGGGAAAGAGTTAGTTTATCAGCAACGTTTTGTGTTTTAAAAAGGGTGATTTTTTATGACGAACGATAACTGCCGAAAATTCGAAGAGAATCTAATAATTTTTTCCACACTTTCCTGAGTTGTAGAGAGCGCAAGGCCTATTCATTTTGGTGAAGATCGGTTAAGGGAAAGGTGTAGTTTACCTGCAACATTTTATGTTGTAACAAGAGAAATGTTTTCATGACGAACGATAACTGCCGCACATTCAAACAGAATCACATATTTTTTTGCTTGCATCCCTGAATTGCAGAGGACTGAAGGTCTAAAGTATCCTGATTAGAAGCTAATAATAATCCACTGTAGAAACGTAGATGAAATATCTATAAATGAAGAGGTTTGGCGAACGGGGTGGGGGTAATTTTATAATATTAAAATTTATAGTTGAATGTGGAGGGGAGAATTTTTTATGTGTACTACGTTATCGGCAACAAAGAAGTATATTTTTGTTAAAATTCCTTCCCGGGCTGTTTAGCCGTAGTCCAATGTTTTCTGCAAAACCAGACTTTTCGGCAGTGGCATCGACTTCCATCTCAGAGAAAATCGAGTGCGAAATCGTGAGGTGGTATACGTTAGTGACCACAGTACTGTGGTTAAGGCTGAAGCAAAAAGTAGAAATAAGTAGTTTCTATGGAAATATTTCATTTCGAATATGATTTTAAATGTAAATCTTAGAACATGGAAGTCATGTATCAATCTCCATACCGATATTTTCTATGGCAAACGATAACAGCCGCAAATTCAAACAGAATCAACTACTCTTTTGCATACAGCCCTGAATTATAGGGTTCTCAAGACCTATTGTTTTTGGTGAAGTGCGGTTAAGGGAAAGGGACAGTTTACCGGCAACATTTTATAATTTAACAAGGGTATTTTCTATGGCAAACGATAAAAGCATGAAATTTAACAGAATCAAATAATTGTTTGCATACAGCCCACAATTGTAGAGTTGTCAGGACCTATTGTTTTTGGTGAAGATCGGTTAAGAGAAAGGGGTATTTTACCTGCAACGTTTTACGTTTTAAAAAGGTATATTTTATGGCAAACGATAAGGGCCGCAAATTCAAATAGAATCAAATATGGTTTTGCATAACGCACTGATTTGTAGAGTACTCAAGACCTATTGTTTTTGGTGAAGGTCGGTTAAGGGAAAGGGATAGTTTACCAGCAACGTTTTATGTTTTAACAAGGGCAATTTTTTTATGACGAACGATAACTGCCGTAAATTCAATCAGAATCAACTACGTTTTTGCATACTTTTTTGAACTGAAGAGAACTCAAGGTCTGTTGATTTTGTTGAAGATCGGTTAAGGGAAAGGGGGTAGTTTATCAGCAACTTTTTATGTTTTAAAAAGGGTAATTTTTTATGACGAACGATAACTGCCGAAAATTCAAAGAGAATCTAATAATTTTTTGCACACTTTCCTGAGCAGTAGAGAGCTCAAGGTATGTTCATTTTGGTGAAGGTCGGTTAAGAGAAAGGGGGTAGTTTACCTGCAACATTTTATGTTGTAACAAGAGAAATGTTTTCATGACGAACAATAACTGCCGCACATTCAAACAGAACCAAATATTTTTTTGCATGCATCCCAGAATTATAGAGGACTGAAGGTCTATTGATTTTGGAGAAGATCGGTTAAGAGAAAGGGGTAGTTTACCTGTAACATTTTATGGTTTAACTAGAGTAAATTTCTTAATTTTATAAATAAAGTATCCTGATAAGAAGCTCATAATAATTCACTGTAGAAACGTAGATGAAACATCTATAAATGAAGAGGTTAGGTGAACGGGGTGGGGTTAATTTTATAATATTAAAATTTATAGTTGAAAGTGGAGGGGATAATTTTTTATATGTGTACTACGTCATCGGCAACAAAGAAGTAGTTTTTTGTTAAAATTGCTTCCCGGGCTGTTTAGCCGTAGTCCAATATTTTCTGCAAAACCAGACTTTTCGGCAGTGGCATCGACTGCCATCATCAGTGAAAATGTAGTGTGAAAACGTGAGGTGGTATACGTTAGTCACCACAGTACTGTGGTTAATGCTGAAGCAATAAGTAGAAAGACGTAGTTTCTATGGAAATATTTGATTTCGAATATGATTTTAAATATAAATCTTAGAACATGGAAGTCATGTATGGTTCTCCATACCGATATTTTTTTATGGCAAACGATAACAGCCGCAAATTCAACCAGAATCAAATAATATATTGGATACAGCCCTGAATTGTAGAGCTCCCAAGACTTTTTCGTTTTGGTGAAGATCGGTTAAGGGAAAGGGGTAGTTTACCAGCAACATTTTATGTTTTAACATGGTTAATTTTTAATATGACGAACGATAACTGCCGTAAATTCAAACAGAATCAACTACGTTTTTGCATATCTTTTTGAATTATACAGAACGCAAGTCTGTTGATTTTGTTCAAGATCGGTTAGGGAAAGGGGTAGTTTACCTGCAGCGTTTTATGTTTTAACAAGGGTAATTGTTCCTATGACGAACGATAACAGCCGTAAATTCAAAGAGAATCAAATAATATTTTGGATGCAGCCGTGTATTGTAGAGTTCTCATGACCTGTTGGTTTTGGTGAAGATCGGATAAGGGAAAGGGGTAGTTATCCAGCCACCTTTAAGGTTTTAACAAGTGTAATTGTTTCTATGACGAACGATAACTGCCGCACATTCAAACAGAATCAAATAAAGTTTTGCATACGTCCCTAAATTGTAGAGTGCGCAAGGCCTTTTGATTTTGGTGAAGATCGGTAAAGGGGAAAGGGTAGTTTACCAGAAACATTTTTTTTGTAACAAGAGTAAAGTACTTAATTTTGATAAATAAAGTATCTTTAATAAAAAGATCTTAATAATCCACTGTAGAAACGTAGATGAAATATCTATAAATGAAGAGGCTAGTTGAACGGGTTGGGGGTAATTTTCTATAAATGAAAATTGTAGATTTAGGGGAAAGGGAAAATGTTTATGTGTACTACGTTATCGGCAACAAAGTAGTAGTTTGTTGTCAAAATTCCTTCTCGGGCTGTTTGGCCGTAGTCCAATGTTTTCTGCAAAACCAGACGTTTCGGCAGTGCCGTCGACTGCCATCATCAGTAAAAATCCAGTGCGATAACGTGTGGTGGTATACGTTAGTGACCACAATACTGTGGTTAAGGCTGAAGCAATAAGTGGAAAGAAGTAGTTTCTATGGAAACATTTCATTTCGTAAATGATTTTAAATATAAATCTTAGAACATGGAAGTCATGTATGGTTCTCCATACCGATATTTCCTATGGCAAACGATAACAGCCGCAAATTCAAACAGAATCTACTACTCTTTTGCATACAGCCCTGAACTGTAGAGTTCCCAAGGCCTATTCTTTTGGTGAAGATCTGTTAAGGGAAAGGGGTAGTTTACCAGCAACGTTTTATGTTTTAACAAGGTTATATTTTATGGCAAACGATAAAAGCAGCAAATTTAAACAGAATCAAATAATTGTTTGCATACAGCCCTGAATTGTAGAGTTGTCAGGACCTATTGTTTTTGGTGAAGATCGGTTAAGGGAAAGGAGTAGTTTACCGGCAACGTTTTATGTTTTAACAAGGGTATTTTCTATGGTAAACGATAAAAGCCGCAAATTCAAACATAATCACATAATGTTTTGCATACAGCCCGGATATGTAGAGTTCCCATGACCTTTTGATTTTGGTGAAGATCGGTTAAGGGAATCGGGTAGTTTACCGGGAACATGTTATGTTTTAACAAGGGTAATTTTTTCTATGACGAACGATAACTGCCGTAAATTCAAACAGAATCAACTACTCTTTTACATACCTTTGTGAATTATACAGACCTCAAGGTCTGTTGATTTTGTTGAAGATCGGTTAAGGGAAAGAGTTAGTTTATTAGCAACGTTTTATGTTTTAAAAAGGGTAATTTTTATGATGAACGATAACTGCCAAAAATTTGAAGAGAATCTAATAATTTTTTGCACACTTTCCTGAGTTGTAGAGAGCTCAAGGTCTGTTCATTTTGGGTGAAGATCGGTTAAGGGAAAGGGGTAGTTTACCTGCAACATTTTATGTTGTAACAAGAGAAATTTTTTCATGACGAACGATAACTGCCGCACATTCAAACAGAATCAAATATTTTTATGCATACATCCCTGAACTGTAGAGGACTGAAGGTCTAAAGTATCATGATAAGAAGCTCAAAATAATCCACTGTAGAAACGTAGATGAAATATCTATAAATGAAGAGGTTTGGCGAACGGGGTGGGGTTAAATTTATAATATTAAAATTTATAGTTGAAGGTGGAGGGGATAATTTTTTATATGTGTACTACGTTATCGGCAACAAAGAAGTAGTTTTTTGTTAAAATTGCTTCCCGGGCTGTTTAGCCGTAGTCCAATGTTTTCTGCAAAACCAGAATTTTCCGCAGTGGCATCGACTTCCATCTCAGAGAAAATCGAGTGCGAAATCGTGAGGTGGTATACGTTAGTGACCACAGTACTGTGGTTAAGGCTGAAGCAAAAAGTAAAAATAAGTAATTTCTATGGAAATATTTCATTTCGAATATGATTATAAATATAAATATTAGAACATGGAAGTCATGTATGGTTCTCCATACCGATATTTTTTATGGCAAACGATAACAGCCGCAAATTCAAAGAGAATCAACTACTCTTTTGCATACAGCCCTGAATTATAGAGTTCTCAAGACCTATTGTTTTTGAGCGGTTAAGGGAAAGGGACAGTTTACCGGCAACATTTTATATTTTAACAAGGGTATTTCCTATGGCAAACGATAAAAGCAGCAAATTTAAATGAATCAAATAATTGTTTGCATACAGCTCTCAATTGTAGAGTTGTCAGGACCTATTGTTTTTGGTGAAGATCGGTTATGGGAAAGGGGTAGTTTACCTGCAACGTTTTATGTTTTAAAATGGTATATTTTATGGCAAACGATAAGGGCCGCAAATTCAAACAGAATCAAATATGTTTTTGCATAACGCACTGATTTGTAGAGTACTCAAGACCTATTGTTTTTGGTGAAGATCGGTTAAGGGAAAGGGGTAGTTTACCAGCAACGTTTTATGTTTTAACTAGGGCATTTTTTTTATGACGAACGATAACTGCCGTAAATTCAAACAGAATCAACTACGTTTTTGCATATTTTTTGAACTAAAGAGAACTCAAGGTCTGTTGATTTTTTTGAAGATCGGTTAAGGGAAAGGGGGTAGTTTATCAGCAACGTTTTATGTTTTAAAAAGGGTAATTTTATATGACGAACGATATCTGCCGAAAATTCAAAGAGAATCTAATAATGTTTTGCACACTTTCCTGAGCTGTAGAGAGCTCAAGGTCTGTTCATTTTGGTGAAGGTCGGTTAAGAGAAAGGGGGTAGTTTACCCGCAACATTTTATGTTGTAACAAGAGAAATGTTTTCATGACGAACGATAACTGCCGCACATTCAAACAGAATCACATATTTTTTTGCATGCATCCCTGAATTGCAGAGGACTGAAGGCCTATTGATTTTGGAGAAGATCGGTTAAGAGAAAGGGGTAGTTTACCTGAAACATTTTATGATGTAACTAGAGTAAAGTACTTCATTTTATAAATAAAGTATCCTGATAAGAAGCTCATAATAATCGACTGTAGAAACGTAGATGAAATATCTATAAATGAAGAGGTTAGGTGAATGTGGTGGGGCTAATTTTATAATATTAAAATTTATAGTTGAAGGTGGAGGGGATAATTTTTATATCTGTACTACGTTATCGGCAACAAAGAAGTAGTTTTTTGTTAAAATTGCTTCCCGGGCTGTTTAGCCGTAGTCCAATGTTTTCTGCAAAACCAGACTTTTCGGCAGTGGCATCGACTGCCATCATCAGTGAAAATGGAGTGTGAAAACTAGAGGTGGTATACGTTAGTGACCACAGTACTGTGATTAATGCTGAAGCAATAAGTAGAAAGACGTAGTTTCTATGGAAATATTTGATTTCGAATATGATTTTAAATATAAATCTTAGGACATGGAAGTCATGTATGGTTCTCCATACCGATATTTTTCTATGGCAAACGATAACAGCTGCAAATTCAAACAGAATCAAATAATATATTGGATACAGCCCTGAATTGTAGAGCTCCCAAGACTTATTTGTTTTGGCGAAGATCGGTTAAGGGAAAGGGGTAGTTTACCAGCAACATTTTATGTTTTAACAAGGGTAATTTTTATTATGACGAACGATGACTGCCGTAAATTCAATCAGAATCAACTACGTTTTTGCATACCTTTTTGAATTATATAGAACGCAAGGTCTGTTGATTTTGTTGAAGATCGGTTAGGGAAAGGGGTATTTTACCTGCAACGTTTTATGTTTTAACAAGGGTAATTGTTTCTATGACGAACGTTAACAGCCGTAAATTCAAAGAGAATCAAATAATGTTTTGCATACAGCCCTGCATTTAGAGTTCTCAGGACCTATTGTTTTTGGTGAAGATCGGTTAAAGGAAAGGGGTAGTTTACCTGCAACGTTTTATGTTTTAAAAGGGTATTTTCTATGGCAAAATATAACAGCTGTAAATTCAAACAGAATCAAATAATATTTTGGATGCAGCCGTGTATTGTAGAGTTCTCAAGACCTGTTGGTTATGGTGAAGATCGGTTAACGGAAAGGGGTAGTGAAAGGGGTAGTTATCCTGCCACCTTTAATGTTTTAGCAAGTGTAATTGTTTCTATGACGAACGATAACAGCCGTAAATTCAAGGTGAACCAAATAATATTTTGGATGCAGCCGTGTATTGTAGAGCTCTCAAGACCTGTTGGTTTTGGTGAAGATCGGTTAAGGGAAAGGGGTAGTTATTCAGCCACCTTTAATGTTTTAACAAGAGTAATTGTTTCTATGACGAACGATTACTGCCGCAACTTCAAACAGAATCAAATTAGGTTTTGCATACATCCCTATATTGTAGAGTTCTCAAGACCGAATGGTGTTGGTGAAGATCGGTTAAGGGAAAGGGGTAGTTTACCTACAACATTTTATGTTTTAACAAGGGTAATTTTTTATATGACGAACGATAACTGCCGTAAATTCAAACAGAATCAACTTCGTTTTGCATACTTTTTTGAACTAAAGAAAACTCATGGTCTTTTCATTTTATTGAAGATCGGTTAAGGGAAAGAGTTAGTTTATCAGCAACGTTTTGTGTTTTAAAAAGGGTGATTTTTTATGACGAACGATAACTGCCGAAAATTCGAAGAGAATCTAATAATTTTTTCCACACTTTCCTGAGTTGTAGAGAGCGCAAGGCCTATTCATTTTGGTGAAGATCGGTTAAGGGAAAGGTGTAGTTTACCTGCAACATTTTATGTTGTAACAAGAGAAATTTTTTCATGACGAACGATAACTGCCGCACATTCAAACAGAAACAAATATTTTTTTGCATGCATCCCTGTATTGTAGAGGACTGAAGGTTTAAAGTATCCTGATTAGAAGCTAATAATAATCCACTGTAGAAACGTAGATGAAATATCTATAAATTAAGAGGTTTGGCGAACGGGGTGGGGGTAATTTTATAATATTAAAATTTATAGTTGAATGTGGAGGGGAGAATTTTTTATGTGTACTACGTTATCGGCAACAAAGAAGTATATTTTTGTTAAAATTCCTTCCCGGGCTGTTTAGCCGTAGTCCAATGTTTTCTGCAAAACCAGACTTTTCGGCTGTGGCATCGACTTCCATCTCAGAGAAAATCGAGTGCGAAATCGTGAGGTGGTATACGTTAGTGACCACAGTACTGTGGTTAAGGCTGAAGCAAAAAGTAGAAATAAGTAGTTTCTATGGAAATATTTCATTTCGAATATGATTTTAAATGTAAATCTTAGAACATGGAAGTCATGTATGAATCTCCATACCGATATTTTCTATGGCAAACGATAACAGCCGCAAATTCAAACAGAATCAACTACTCTTTTGCATACAGCCCTGAATTATAGGGTTCTCAAGACCTATTGTTTTTGGTGAAGTGCGGTTAAGGGAAAGGGACAGTTTACCGGCAACATTTTATAATTTAACAAGGGTATTTTCTATGGCAAACGATAAAAGCAGCAAATTTAAACAGAATCAAATAATTGTTTGCATACAGCCCACAATTGTAGAGTTGTCAGGACCTATTGTTTTTGGTGAAGATCGGTTAAGGGAAAGGGGTATTTTACCTGCAACGTTTTACGTTTTAAAAAGGTATATTTTATGGCAAACGATAAGGGCCGCAAATTCAAATAGAATCAAATATGGTTTTGCATAACGCACTGATTTGTAGAGTACTCAAGACCTATTGTTTTTGGTGAAGGTCGGTTAAGGGAAAGGGGTAGTTTACCAGCAACGTTTTATGTTTTAACAAGGGCAATTTTTTTAACACGAACGATAACTGCCGTAAATTCAATCAGAACAACTACGTTTTTGCATACTTTTTTGAACTGAAGAGAACTCAAGGTCTGTTGATTTTGTTGAAGATCGGTTAAGGGAAAGGGGGTAGTTTATCAGCAACTTTTTATGTTTTAAAAAGGGTAATTTTTTATGACGAACGATAACTGCCGAAAATTCAAAGAGAATCTAATAATTTTTTGCACACTTTCCTGAGCTGTAGAGAGCTCAAGGTATGTTCATTTTGGTGAAGGTCGGTTAAGAGAAAGGGGGTAGTTTACCAGCAACATTTTATGTTGTAACAAGAGAAATGTTTTCATGACGAACAATAACTGCCGCACATTCAAACAGAACCAAATATTTTTTTGCATGCATCCCAGAATTATAGAGGACTGAAGGTCTATTGATTTTGGAGAAGATCGGTTAAGAGAAAGGGGTAGTTTACCTGAAACATTTTATGGTTTAACTAGAGTAAAGTTATTAATTTTATAAATAAAGTATCCTGATAAGAAGCTCATAATAATTCACTGTAGAAACGTAGATGAAATATCTATAAATGAAGTGGTTAGGTGAACGGGGTGGGGTTAATTTTATAATATTAAAATTTATAGTTGAAAGTGGAGGGGATAATTTTTTATATGTGTACTACGTCATCGGCAACAAAGAAGTAGTTTTTTGTTAAAATTGCTTCCCGGGCTGTTTAGCCGTAGTCCAATGTTTTCTGCAAAACCAGACTTTTCGGCAGTGGCATCGACTGCCATCATCAGTGAAAATGTAGTGTGAAAACGTGAGGTGGTATACGTTAGTGACCACAGTACTGTGGTTAATGCTGAAGCAATAAGTAGAAAGACGTAGTTTCTATGGAAATATTTCATTTCGAATATGATTTTAAATATAAATCTTATAACATGGGAGTCATGTATGGTTCTCCATACCGATATTTTTCTATGGCAAACGATAACAGCCGCAAATTCAAACAGAATCAAATAATATATTGGATACAGCCCTGAATTGTAGAGCTCCCAAGACTTTTTCGTTTTGGTGAAGATCGGTTAAGGGAAAGGGGTAGTTTACCAGCAACATTTTATGTTTTAACATGGTTAATTTTTAATATGACGAACGATAACTGCCGTAAATTCAAACAGAATCAACTACGTTTTTGCATATCTTGTTGAATTATACAGAACGCAAGTCTGTTGATTTTGTTCAAGATCGGTTATGGAAAGGGGTAGTTTACCTGCAGCGTTTTATGTTTTAACAAGGGTAATTGTTCCTATGACGAACGATAACAGCCGTAAATTCAAAGAGAATCAAATAATATTTTGGATGCAGCCGTGTATTGTAGAGTTCTCATGACCTGTTGGTTTTGGTGAAGATCGGATAAGGGAAAGGGGTAGTTATCCAGCCACCTTTAATGTTTTAAAAAGTGTAATTGTTTCTATGACGAACGATAACTGCCGCACATTCAAACAGAATCAAATAAAGTTTTGCATACGTCCCTAAATTGTAGAGTGCGCAAGGCCTTTTGATTTTGGTGAAGATCGGTAAAGGGGAAAGGGTAGTTTACCAGAAACATTTTTTGTTGTAACAAGAGTAAAGTACTTAATTTTGATAAATAAAGTATCTTTAATAAAAAGATCTTAATAATCCACTGTAGAAACGTAGATGAAATATCTATAAATGAAGAGGCTAGTTGAACGGGGTGGGGGTAATTTTCTATAAATGAAAATTGTAGATTTAGGGGAAAGGGAAAATGTTTATGTGTACTACGTTATCGGCAACAAAGTAGTAGTTTGTTGTCAAAATTCCTTCTCGGGCTGTTTGGCCGTAGTCCAATGTTTTCTGCAAAACCAGACGTTTCGGCAGTGCCGTCGACTGCCATCATCAGTAAAAATCCAGTGCGATAACGTGTGGTGGTATACGTTAGTGACCACAATACTGTGGTTAAGGCTGAAGCAATAAGTGGAAAGAAGTAGTTTCTATGGAAACATTTCATTTCGTAAATGATTATAAATATAAATCTTAGAACATGGAAGTCATGTATGGTTCTCCATACCGATATTTCCTATGGCAAACGATAACAGCCGCAAATTCAAACAGAATCTACTACTCTTTTGCATACAGCCCTGAACTGTAGAGTTCCCAAGGCCTATTCTTTTGGTGAAGATCTGTTAAGGGAAAGGGGTAGTTTACCAGCAACGTTTTATGTTTTAACAAGGTTATATTTTATGGCAAACGATAAAAGCAGCAAATTTAAACAGAATCAAATAATTGTTTGCATACAGCCCTGAATTGTAGAGTTGTCAGGACCTATTGTTTTTGGTGAAGATCGGTTAAGGGAAAGGGGTAGTTTACCGGCAACGTTTTATGTTTTAACAAGGATATTTCCTATGGTAAACGATAACAGCCGCAAATTCAAACATAATCAAATAATGTTTTGCATACAGCCCGGATATGTAGAGTTCCCATGACCTTTTGATTTTGGTGAAGATCGGTTAAGGGAATCGGGTAGTTTACCGGGAACATGTTATGTTTTAACAAGGGTAATTTTTTCTATGACGAACCATAACTGCCGTAAATTCAAACAGAATCAACTACTCTTTTACATACCTTTGTGAATTATACAGACCTCAAGGTCTGTTGATTTTGTTGAAGATCGGTTAAGGGAAAGAGTTAGTTTATTAGCAACGTTTTATGTTTTAAAAAGGGTAATTTTTATGATGAACGATAACTGCCAAAAATTTGAAGAGAATCTAATAATTTTTTGCACACTTTCCTGAGTTGTAGAGAGCTCAAGGTCTGTTCATTTTGGGTGAAGATCGGTTAAGGGAAAGGGGTAGTTTACCTGCAACATTTTATGTTGTAACAAGAGAAATTTTTTCATGACGAACGATAACTGCCGCACATTCAAACAGAATCAAATATTTTTATGCATACATCCCTGAACTGTAGAGGACTGAAGGTCTAAAGTATCATGATAAGAAGCTCAAAATAATCCACTGTAGAAACGTAGATGAAATATCTATAAATGAAGAGGTTTGGCGAACGGGGTGGGGTTAAATTTATAATATTAAAATTTATAGTTGTAGGTGGAGGGGATAATTTTTTATATGTGTACTACGTTATCGGCAACAAAGAAGTAGTTTTTTGTTAAAATTGCTTCCCGGGCTGTTTAGCCGTAGTCCAATGTTTTCTGCAAAACCAGACTTTTCCGCAGTGGCATCGACTTCCATCTCAGAGAAAATCGAGTGCGAAATCGTGAGGTGGTATACGTTAGTGACCACAGTACTGTGGTTAAGGGTGAAGCAAAAAGTAGAAATAAGTAGTTTCTATGGAAATATTTCATTTCGAATATGATTATAAATATAAATATTAGAACATGGAAGTCATGTATGGTTCTCCATACCGATAATTTTTATGGCAAACGATAACAGCCGCAAATTCAAAGAGAATCAACTACTCTTTTGCATACAGCCCTGAATTATAGAGTTCTCAAGACCTATTGTTTTTGAGCGGTTAAGGGAAAGGGACAGTTTACCGGCAACATTTTATATTTTAACAAGGGTATTTCCTATGGCAAACGATAAAAGCAGCAAATTTAAATGAATCAAATAATTGTTTGCATACAGCTCTTAATTGTAGAGTTGTCAGGACGTATTGTTTTTGGTGAAGATCGGTTATGGGAAAGGGGTAGTTTACCTGCAACGTTTTATGTTTTAAAATGGTATATTTTGTGGAAAACCATAAGGGTCGCAAATTCAAACAGAATTAAATATGTTTTTGCATACCGCACTGATTTGTAGAGTACTCAAGACCTATTGTTTTTGGTGAAGATCGGTTAAGGGAAAAGGGTAGTTTACCAGCAACGTTTTATGTTTTAACTAGGGCATTTTTTTTAGGACGAACGATAACTTCCGTAAATTCAAACAGAATCAACTACGTTTTTGCATATTTTTTGAACTAAAGAGAACTCAAGGTCTGTTGATTTTTTTGAAGATCGGTTAAGGGAAAGGGGGTAGTTTATCAGCAACGTTTTATGTTTTAAAAAGGGTAATTTTATATGACGAACGATATCTGCCGAAAATTCAAAGAGAATCTAATAATGTTTTGCACACTTTCCTGAGCTGTAGAGAGCTCAAGGTCTGTTCATTTTGGTGAAGGTCGGTTAAGAGAAAGGGGGTAGTTTACCCGCAACATTTTATGTTGTAACAAGAGAAATGTTTTCATGACGAACGATAACTGCCGCACATTCAAACAGAATCACATATTTTTTTGCATGCATCCCTGAATTGCAGAGGACTGAAGGCCTATTGATTTTGGAGAAGATCGGTTAAGAGAAAGGGGTAGTTTACCTGAAACATTTTATGATGTAACTAGAGTAAAGTACTTCATTTTATAAATAAAGTATCCTGATAAGAAGCTCATAATAATCGACTGTAGAAACGTAGATGAAATATCTATAAATGAAGAGGTTAGGTGAATGTGGTGGGGCTAATTTTATAATATTAAAATTTATAGTTGAAGGTGGAGGGGATAATTTTTATATCTGTACTACGTTATCGGCAACAAAGAAGTAGTTTTTTGTTAAAATTGCTTCCCGGGCTGTTTAGCCGTAGTCCAATGTTTTCTGCAAAACCAGACTTTTCGGCAGTGGCATCGACTGCCATCATCAGTGAAAATGGAGTGTGAAAACTAGAGGTGGTATACGTTAGTGACCACAGTACTGTGATTAATGCTGAAGCAATAAGTAGAAAGACGTAGTTTCTATGGAAATATTTGATTTCGAATATGATTTTAAATATAAATCTTAGGACATGGAAGTCATGTATGGTTCTCCATACCGATATTTTTCTATGGCAAACGATAACAGCTGCAAATTCAAACAGAATCAAATAATATATTGGATACAGCCCTGAATTGTAGAGCTCCCAAGACTTATTTGTTTTGGCGAAGATCGGTTAAGGGAAAGGGGTAGTTTACCAGCAACATTTTATGTTTTAACAAGGGTAATTTTTATTATGACGAACGATGACTGCCGTAAATTCAATCAGAATCAACTACGTTTTTGCATACCTTTTTGAATTATATAGAACGCAAGGTCTGTTGATTTTGTTGAAGATCGGTTAGGGAAAGGGGTATTTTACCTGCAACGTTTTATGTTTTAACAAGGGTAATTGTTTCTATGACGAACGTTAACAGCCGTAAATTCAAAGAGAATCAAATAATGTTTTGCATACAGCCCTGCATTTAGAGTTCTCAGGACCTATTGTTTTTGGTGAAGATCGGTTAAAGGAAAGGGGTAGTTTACCTGCAACGTTTTATGTTTTAAAAGGGTATTTTCTATGGCAAAATATAACAGCTGTAAATTCAAACAGAATCAAATAATATTTTGGATGCAGCCGTGTATTGTAGAGTTCTCAAGACCTGTTGGTTATGGTGAAGATCGGTTAAGGGAAAGGGGTAGTGAAAGGGGTAGTTATCCTGCCACCTTTAATGTTTTAGCAAGTGTAATTGTTTCTATGACGAACGATAACAGCCGTAAATTCAAGGTGAACCAAATAATATTTTGGATGCAGCCGTGTATTGTAGAGCTCTCAAGACCTGTTGGTTTTGGTGAAGATCGGTTAAGGGAAAGGGGTAGTTATTCAGCCACCTTTAATGTTTTAACAAGAGTAATTGTTTCTATGACGAACGATTACTGCCGCAACTTCAAACAGAATCAAATTAGGTTTTGCATACATCCCTGTATTGTAGAGTTCTCAAGACCGAATGGTGTTGGTGAAGATCGGTTAAGGGAAAGGGGTAGTTTACCTACAACATTTTATGTTTTAACAAGGGTAATTTTTTATATGACGAACGATAACTGCCGTAAATTCAAAAAGAATCAACTTCGTTTTGCATACTTTTTTGAACTAAAGAAAACTCATGGTCTTTTCATTTTATTGAAGATCGGTTAAGGGAAAAAGTTAGTTTATCAGCAACGTTTTGTGTTTTAAAAAGGGTGATTTTTTATGACGAACGATAACTGCCGAAAATTCGAAGAGAATCTAATAATTTTTTCCACACTTTCCTGAGTTGTAGAGAGCGCAAGGCCTATTCATTTTGGTGAAGATCGGTTAAGGGAAAGGTGTAGTTTACCTGCAACATTTTATGTTGTAACAAGAGAAATTTTTTCATGACGAACGATAACTGCCGCACATTCAAACAGAAACAAATATTTTTTTGCATGCATCCCTGTATTGTAGAGGACTGAAGGTTTAAAGTATCCTGATTAGAAGCTAATAATAATCCACTGTAGAAACGTAGATGAAATATCTATAAATTAAGAGGTTTGGCGAACGGGGTGGGGGTAATTTTATAATATTAAAATTTATAGTTGAATGTGGAGGGGAGAATTTTTTATGTGTACTACGTTATCGGCAACAAAGAAGTATATTTTTGTTAAAATTCCTTCCCGGGCTGTTTAGCCGTAGTCCAATGTTTTCTGCAAAACCAGACTTTTCGGCTGTGGCATCGACTTCCATCTCAGAGAAAATCGAGTGCGAAATCGTGAGGTGGTATACGTTAGTGACCACAGTACTGTGGTTAAGGCTGAAGCAAAAAGTAGAAATAAGTAGTTTCTATGGAAATATTTCATTTCGAATATGATTTTAAATGTAAATCTTAGAACATGGAAGTCATGTATGAATCTCCATACCGATATTTTCTATGGCAAACGATAACAGCCGCAAATTCAAACAGAATCAACTACTCTTTTGCATACAGCCCTGAATTATAGGGTTCTCAAGACCTATTGTTTTTGGTGAAGTGCGGTTAAGGGAAAGGGACAGTTTACCGGCAACATTTTATAATTTAACAAGGGTATTTTCTATGGCAAACGATAAAAGCAGCAAATTTAAACAGAATCAAATAATTGTTTGCATACAGCCCACAATTGTAGAGTTGTCAGGACCTATTGTTTTTGGTGAAGATCGGTTAAGGGAAAGGGGTATTTTACCTGCAACGTTTTACGTTTTAAAAAGGTATATTTTATGGCAAACGATAAGGGCCGCAAATTCAAATAGAATCAAATATGGTTTTGCATAACGCACTGATTTGTAGAGTACTCAAGACCTATTGTTTTTGGTGAAGGTCGGTTAAGGGAAAGGGGTAGTTTACCAGCAACGTTTTATGTTTTAACAAGGGCAATTTTTTTAACACGAACGATAACTGCCGTAAATTCAATCAGAACAACTACGTTTTTGCATACTTTTTTGAACTGAAGAGAACTCAAGGTCTGTTGATTTTGTTGAAGATCGGTTAAGGGAAAGGGGGTAGTTTATCAGCAACTTTTTATGTTTTAAAAAGGGTAATTTTTTATGACGAACGATAACTGCCGAAAATTCAAAGAGAATCTAATAATTTTTTGCACACTTTCCTGAGCTGTAGAGAGCTCAAGGTATGTTCATTTTGGTGAAGGTCGGTTAAGAGAAAGGGGGTAGTTTACCAGCAACATTTTATGTTGTAACAAGAGAAATGTTTTCATGACGAACAATAACTGCCGCACATTCAAACAGAACCAAATATTTTTTTGCATGCATCCCAGAATTATAGAGGACTGAAGGTCTATTGATTTTGGAGAAGATCGGTTAAGAGAAAGGGGTAGTTTACCTGAAACATTTTATGGTTTAACTAGAGTAAAGTTATTAATTTTATAAATAAAGTATCCTGATAAGAAGCTCATAATAATTCACTGTAGAAACGTAGATGAAATATCTATAAATGAAGTGGTTAGGTGAACGGGGTGGGGTTAATTTTATAATATTAAAATTTATAGTTGAAAGTGGAGGGGATAATTTTTTATATGTGTACTACGTCATCGGCAACAAAGAAGTAGTTTTTTGTTAAAATTGCTTCCCGGGCTGTTTAGCCGTAGTCCAATGTTTTCTGCAAAACCAGACTTTTCGGCAGTGGCATCGACTGCCATCATCAGTGAAAATGTAGTGTGAAAACGTGAGGTGGTATACGTTAGTGACCACAGTACTGTGGTTAATGCTGAAGCAATAAGTAGAAAGACGTAGTTTCTATGGAAATATTTCATTTCGAATATGATTTTAAATATAAATCTTATAACATGGAAGTCATGTATGGTTCTCCATACCGATATTTTTCTATGGCAAACGATAACAGCCGCAAATTCAAACAGAATCAAATAATATATTGGATACAGCCCTGAATTGTAGAGCTCCCAAGACTTTTTCGTTTTGGTGAAGATCGGTTAAGGGAAAGGGGTAGTTTACCAGCAACATTTTATGTTTTAACATGGTTAATTTTTAATATGACGAACGATAACTGCCGTAAATTCAAACAGAATCAACTACGTTTTTGCATATCTTGTTGAATTATACAGAACGCAAGTCTGTTGATTTTGTTCAAGATCGGTTATGGAAAGGGGTAGTTTACCTGCAGCGTTTTATGTTTTAACAAGGGTAATTGTTCCTATGACGAACGATAACAGCCGTAAATTCAAAGAGAATCAAATAATATTTTGGATGCAGCCGTGTATTGTAGAGTTCTCGTGACCTGTTGGTTTTGGTGAAGATCGGATAAGGGAAAGGGGTAGTTATCCAGCCACCTTTAATGTTTTAAAAAGTGTAATTGTTTCTATGACGAACGATAACTGCCGCAAATTCAAACAGAATCAAATAAAGTTTTGCATACGTCCCTAAATTGTAGAGTGCGCAAGGCCTTTTGATTTTGGTGAAGATCGGTAAAGGGGAAAGGGTAGTTTACCAGAAACATTTTTTGTTGTAACAAGAGTAAAGTACTTAATTTTGATAAATAAAGTATCTTTAATAAAAAGATCTTAATAATCCACTGTAGAAACGTAGATGAAATATCTATAAATGAAGAGGCTAGTTGAACGGGGTGGGGGTAATTTTCTATAAATGAAAATTGTAGATTTAGGGGAAAGGGAAAATGTTTATGTGTACTACGTTATCGGCAACAAAGTAGTAGTTTGTTGTCAAAATTCCTTCTCGGGCTGTTTGGCCGTAGTCCAATGTTTTCTGCAAAACCAGACGTTTCGGCAGTGCCGTCGACTGCCATCATCAGTAAAAATCCAGTGCGATAACGTGTGGTGGTATACGTTAGTGACCACAATACTGTGGTTAAGGCTGAAGCAATAAGTGGAAAGAAGTAGTTTCTATGGAAACATTTCATTTCGTAAATGATTATAAATATAAATCTTAGAACATGGAAGTCATGTATGGTTCTCCATACCGATATTTCCTATGGCAAACGATAACAGCCGCAAATTCAAACAGAATCTACTACTCTTTTGCATACAGCCCTGAACTGTAGAGTTCCCAAGGCCTATTCTTTTGGTGAAGATCTGTTAAGGGAAAGGGGTAGTTTACCAGCAACGTTTTATGTTTTAACAAGGTTATATTTTATGGCAAACGATAAAAGCAGCAAATTTAAACAGAATCAAATAATTGTTTGCATACAGCCCTGAATTGTAGAGTTGTCAGGACCTATTGTTTTTGGTGAAGATCGGTTAAGGGAAAGGGGTAGTTTACCGGCAACGTTTTATGTTTTAACAAGGATATTTCCTATGGTAAACGATAACAGCCGCAAATTCAAACATAATCAAATAATGTTTTGCATACAGCCCGGATATGTAGAGTTCCCATGACCTTTTGATTTTGGTGAAGATCGGTTAAGGGAATCGGGTAGTTTACCGGGAACATGTTATGTTTTAACAAGGGTAATTTTTTCTATGACGAACGATAACTGCCGTAAATTCAAACAGAATCAACTACTCTTTTACATACCTTTGTGAATTATACAGACCTCAAGGTCTGTTGATTTTGTTGAAGATCGGTTAAGGGAAAGAGTTAGTTTATTAGCAACGTTTTATGTTTTAAAAAGGGTAATTTTTATGATGAACGATAACTGCCAAAAATTTGAAGAGAATCTAATAATTTTTTGCACACTTTCCTGAGTTGTAGAGAGCTCAAGGTCTGTTCATTTTGGGTGAAGATCGGTTAAGGGAAAGGGGTAGTTTACCTGCAACATTTTATGTTGTAACAAGAGAAATTTTTTCATGACGAACGATAACTGCCGCACATTCAAACAGAATCAAATATTTTTATGCATACATCCCTGAACTGTAGAGGACTGAAGGTCTAAAGTATCATGATAAGAAGCTCAAAATAATCCACTGTAGAAACGTAGATGAAATATCTATAAATGAAGAGGTTTGGCGAACGGGGTGGGGTTAAATTTATAATATTAAAATTTATAGTTGTAGGTGGAGGGGATAATTTTTTATATGTGTACTACGTTATCGGCAACAAAGAAGTAGTTTTTTGTTAAAATTGCTTCCCGGGCTGTTTAGCCGTAGTCCAATGTTTTCTGCAAAACCAGACTTTTCCGCAGTGGCATCGACTTCCATCTCAGAGAAAATCGAGTGCGAAATCGTGAGGTGGTATACGTTAGTGACCACAGTACTGTGGTTAAGGCTGAAGCAAAAAGTAGAAATAAGTAGTTTCTATGGAAATATTTCATTTCGAATATGATTATAAATATAAATATTAGAACATGGAAGTCATGTATGGTTCTCCATACCGATAATTTTTATGGCAAACGATAACAGCCGCAAATTCAAAGAGAATCAACTACTCTTTTGCATACAGCCCTGAATTATAGAGTTCTCAAGACCTATTGTTTTTGAGCGGTTAAGGGAAAGGGACAGTTTACCGGCAACATTTTATATTTTAACAAGGGTATTTCCTATGGCAAACGATAAAAGCAGCAAATTTAAATGAATCAAATAATTGTTTGCATACAGCTCTTAATTGTAGAGTTGTCAGGACGTATTGTTTTTGGTGAAGATCGGTTATGGGAAAGGGGTAGTTTACCTGCAACGTTTTATGTTTTAAAATGGTATATTTTGTGGAAAACCATAAGGGTCGCAAATTCAAACAGAATTAAATATGTTTTTGCATACCGCACTGATTTGTAGAGTACTCAAGACCTATTGTTTTTGGTGAAGATCGGTTAAGGGAAAAGGGTAGTTTACCAGCAACGTTTTATGTTTTAACTAGGGCATTTTTTTTAGGACGAACGATAACTTCCGTAAATTCAAACAGAATCAACTACGTTTTTGCATATTTTTTGAACTAAAGAGAACTCAAGGTCTGTTGATTTTTTTGAAGATCGGTTAAGGGAAAGGGGGTAGTTTATCAGCAACGTTTTATGTTTTAAAAAGGGTAATTTTATATGACGAACGATAACTGCCGAAAATTCAAAGAGAATCTAATAATTTTTTGCACACTTTCCTGAGCTGTAGTGAGCTCAAGGTCTGTTCATTTTGGTGAAGGTCGGTTAAGAGAAAGGGGGTAGTTTACCCGCAACATTTTATGTTGTAACAAGAGAAATGTTTTCATGACGAACGATAACTGCCGCACATTCAAACAGAATCACATATTTTTTTGCATGCATCCCTGAATTGCAGAGGACTGCAGGTCTATTGATTTTGGAGAAGATCGGTTAAGAGAAAGGGGTAGTTTACCTGAAACATTTTATGATGTAACTAGAGTAAAGTACTCCATTTTATAAATAAAGTATCCTGAGAAGAAGCTCATAATAATCGACTGTAGAAACGTAGATGAAATATCTATAAATGAAGAGGTTAGGTGAATGTGGTGGGGCTAATTTTATAATATTAAAATTTATAGTTGAAGGTGGAGGGGTTAATTTTTATATCTGTACTACGTTATCGGCAACAAAGAAGTAGTTTTTTGTTAAAATTGCTTCCCGGGCTGTTTAGCCGTAGTCCAATGTTTTCTGCAAAACCAGACTTTTCGGCAGTGGCATCGACTGCCATCATCAGTGAAAATGGAGTGTGAAAACTTGAGGTGGTATACGTTAGTGACCACAGTACTGTGGTTAATGCTGAAGCAATAAGTAGAAAGACGTAGTTTCTATTGAAATATTTGATTTCGAATATGATTTTAAATATAAATCTTAGAACATGGAAGTCATGTATGGTTCTCCATACCGATATTTTTCTATGGCAAACGATAACAGCCGCAAATTCAAACAGAATCAAATAATATATTGGATACAGCCCAGAATTGTAGAGCTCCCAAGACTTATTTGTTTTGGCGAAGATCGGTTAAGGGAAAGGGGTAGTTTACCAGCAAAATTTTATGTTTTAACAAGGGTAATTTTTATTATGACGAACGATGACTGCCGTAAATTCAAACAGAATCAACTACGTTTTTGCATACCTTTTTGAATTATATAGAACGCAAGGTCTGTTGATTTTGTTGAAGATCGGTTAGGGAAAGGGGTATTTTACCTGCAACGTTTTATGTTTTAACAAGGGTAATTGTTTCTATGACGAACGTAAACAGCCGTAAATTCAAAGAGAATCAAATAATGTTTTGCATACAGCCCTGCATTTAGAGTTCTCAGGACCTATTGTTTTTGGTGAAGATCGGTTAAAGGAAAGGGGTAGTTTACCTGCAACGTTTTATGTTTTAAAAGGGTATTTTCTATGGCAAAATATAACAGCTGTAAATTCAAACAGAATCAAATAATATTTTGGATGCAGCCGTGTATTGTAGAGTTCTCAAGACCTGTTGGTTATGGTGCAGATCGGTTAAGGGAAAGGGGTACTGATAGGGGTAGTTATCCTGCCACCTTTAATGTTTTAACAAGTGTAATTGTTTCTATGACGAACGATAACTGCCGCAACTTCAAACAGAATCAAATTAGGTTTTGCATACATCCCTGTATTGTAGAGTTCTCAAGACCGAATGGTGTTGGTGAAGATCGGTTATGGGAAAGGGGTAGTTTACCTACAACATTTTATGTTTTAACAAGGGTAATTTTTTATATGACGAGCGATAACTGCCGTAAATTCAAACAGAATCAACTACGTTTTGCATACTTTTTTGAACTAAAGAAAACTCATGGTCTTTTCATTTTATTGAAGATCGGTTAAGGGAAAGAGTTAGTTTATCAGCAACGTTTTGTATTTTAAAAAGGGTGATTTTTTATGACAAACGATAACTGCCGAAAATTCGAAGAGAATCTAATAATTTTTTCCACACTTTCCTGAGTTGTAGAGAGCGCAAGGCTTATTCATTTTGGTGAAGATCGGTTAAGGGAAAGGTGTAGTTTACCTGCAACATTTTATGTTGTAACAAGAGAAATTGTTTCATGACGAACGATAACTGCCGCACATTCAAACAGAAACAAATATTTTTTTGCATGCATCCCTGTATTGTAGAGGACTGAAGGTTTAAAGTATCCTGATTAGAAGCTAATAATAATCCACTGTAGAAACGTAGATGAAATAACTAAAAATGAAGAGGTTTGGAGAACGGGGTGGGGGTAATTTTATAATATTAAAATTTATAGTTGAAGGTGGAGGGGATAATTTTTTATACGTGTACTACGTTATCGGCAACAAAGAAATAGTTTTTTGTTAAAATTCCTTCCCGGGCTGTTTAGCCGTAGTCCAATGTTTTCTGCAAAACCAGACTTTTCGGCAGTGGCATCGACTTCCATCTCAGAGAAAATCGAGTGCGAAATCGTGTGGTGGTATACGTTAGTGACCACAGTACTGTGGTTAAGGCTGAAGCAAAAAGTAGAAATAAGTATTTTCTATGGAAATATTTCATTTCGAATATGATTATAAATATAAATATTAGATCATGGAAGTCATGTATGGTTCTCCATACCGATATTTTTTATGGCAAACGATAACAGCCGCAAATTCAAAGAGAATCAACTACTCTTTTGCATACAGCCCTGAATTATAGAGTTCTCAAGACCTATTGTTTTTGAGCGGTTAAGGGAAAGGGACAGTTTACCGGCAACATTTTATATTTTAACAAGGGTATTTCCTATGGTAAACGATAAAAGCAGCAAATTTAAATGAATCAAATAATTGTTTGCATACAGCTCTCAATTGTAAAGTTGTCAGGACCTGTTGCTTTTGGTGAAGATCGGTTATGGGAAAGGGGTAGTTCACCTGCAACGTTTTATGTTTTAAAAGGGTATATTATGTGGAAAACGATAAAGGTCGCAAATTCAAACAGAATCAAATATGTTTTTGCATACCGCACTGATTTGTAGAGTACTCAAGACCTATTGTTTTTGGTGAAGATCGGTTAAGGGAAAGGGGTAGTTTACCTGCAACATTTTATGTTGTAACAAGAGAAATTTTTCATGACGAACGATAACTGCCGCACATTCAAACAGAATCAAATATTTTTATGCATGCATCCCTGAACTGTAGAGGACTGAAGGTCTAAAGTATCATGATAAGAAGCTCAAAATAATCCACTGTAGAAACGTAGATGAAATATCTATAAATGAAGAGGTTTGGCGAACGGGGTGGGGTTAAATTTATAATATTAAAATTTATAGTTGAAGGTGGAGGGGATAATTTTTTATATGTGTACTACGTTATCGGCAACAAAGAAGTAGTTTTTTGTTAAAATTGCTTCCCGGGCTGTTTAGCCGTAGTCCAATGTTTTCTGCAAAAACCAGACTTTTCCGCAATGGCATCGACTTCCATCTCAGAGAAAATCGAGTGCGAAATCGTGAGGTGGTATACGTTAGTGACCACAGTACTGTGGTTAAGGCTGAAGCAAAAAGTAGAAATAAGTATTTTCTATGGAAATATTTC
Source organism: Magicicada septendecula (assembly GCA_034769895.1). Lineage (NCBI taxonomy): Eukaryota > Metazoa > Arthropoda > Insecta > Hemiptera > Cicadidae > Magicicada > Magicicada septendecula. The sequence goes on along the minus strand of CM068367.1, from coordinate 598,570,116 downwards.
ATTTCGAATATGATTATAAATATAAATATTAGAACATGGAAGTCATGTATGGTTCTCCATACCGATATTTTTTATGGCAAACGATAACAGCCGCAAATTCAAAGAGAATCAACTATTCTTTTGCATACAGCCCTGAATTATAGAGTTCTCAAGACCTATTGTTTTTGGTGAAGAGCGGTTAAGGGAAAGGGACAGTTTACCGGCAACATTTTATATTTTAACAAGGGTATTTCCTATGGCAAACGATAAAAGCAGCAAATTTAAATGAATCAAATAATTGTTTGCATACAGCTCTCAATTGTAGAGTTGTCAGGACCTATTGTTTTTGGTGAAGATCGGTTATGGGAAAGGGGTAGTTTACCTGCAACGTTTTATGTTTTAAAAGGGTATATATTGTGGAAAACGATAAGGGTCGCAAATTCAAACAGAATCAAATAGGTTTTTGCATACCGCACTGATTTGTAGAGTACTCAAGACCTATTGTTTTTGGTGAAGATCGGTTAAGGGAAAGGGGTAGTTTACCTGCAACGTTTTATGTTTTAACTAGGGCATTTTTTTTATGACGAACGATAACTGCCGTAAATTCAAACAGAATCAACTACGTTTTTGCATATTTTTTGAACTAAAGAGAACTCAAGGTCGGTTGATTTTTTTGAAGATCGGTTAAGGGAAAGGGGGTAGTTTATCAGCAACGTTTTATGTTTTAAAAAGGGTAATTTTATATGACGAACGATAACTGCCGAAAATTCAAAGAGAATCTAATAATTTTTTGCACACTTTCCTGAGCTGTAGAGAGCTCAAGGTCTGTTCATTTTGGTGAAGGTCGGTTAAGAGAAAGGGGGTAGTTTACCCTCAACATTTTATGTTGTAACAAGAGAAATGTTTTCATGACGAACGATAACTGCCGCACATTCAAACAGAATCACATATTTTTTTGCATGCATCCCTGAATTGCAGAGGACTGAAGGTCTATTGATTTTGGAGAAGATCGGTTAAGAGAAAGGGGTAGTTTACCTGAAACATTTTATGATGTAACTAGAGTAAAGTACTTCATTTTATAAATAAAGTATCCTGATAAGAAGCTCATAATAATCGACTGTAGAAACGTAGATGAAATATCTATAAATGAAGAGGTTAGGTGAATGTGGTGGGGCTAATTTTATAATATTGAAATTTAAAGTTGAAGGTGGAGGGGATAATTTTTATATCTGTACTACGTTATCGGCAACAAAGAAGTAGTTTTTTGTTAAAATTGCTTCCCGGGCTGTTTAGCCGTAGTCCAATGTTTTCTGCAAAACCAGACTTTTCGGCAGTGGCATCGACTGCCATCATCAGTGAAAATGTAGTGTGAAAACTTTAGGTGGTATACGTTAGTGACCACAGTACTGTGGTTAATGCTGAAGCAATAAGTAGAAAGACGTAGTTTCTATGGAAATATTTCATTTCGAATATGATTTTAAATATAAATCTTAGAACATGGAAGTCATGTATGGTTCTCCATACCGATATTTTTCTATGGCAAACGATAAAAGCCGCAAATTCAAACAGAATCAAATAATATATTGGATACAGCCCTGAATTGTAGAGCTCCCAAGACTTATTTGTTTTGGCGAAGATCGGTTAAGGGAAAGGGGTAGTTTACCAGCAACATTTTATGTTTTAATAAGGGTAATTTTTATTATGACGAACGATGACTGCCGTAAATTCAAACAGAATCAACTACGTTTTTGCATACCTTTTTGAATTATATAGAACGCAAGGTCTGTTGATTTTGTTGAAGATCGGTTAGGGAAAGGGGTATTTTACCTGCAACGTTTTATGTTTTAAAAGGGTATTTTCTATGGCAAAATATAACAGCTGTAAATTCAAACAGAATCAAATAATATTTTGGATGCAGCCGTGTATTGTAGAGTTCTCAAGAACTGTTGGTTATGGTGCAGATCGGTTAAGGGAAATGGGTAGTGAAAGGGGTAGTTATCCTGCCACCTTTAATGTTTTAACAAGTGTAATTGTTTCTATGACGAACGATAACTGCCGCAACTTCAAACAGAATCAAATTAGGTTTTGCATACATCCCTGTATTGTAGAGTTCTCAAGACCGAATGGTGTTGGTGAAGATCGGTTAAGGGAAAGGGGTAGTTTACCTACAACATTTTATGTTTTAACAAGGGTAATTTTTTATATGACGAGTGATAACTGCCGTAAATTCAAACAGAATCAACTACGTTTTGCATACTTTTTTGAACTAACGAAAACTCATGGTCTTTTCATTTTATTGAAGATCGGTTAAGGGAAAGAGTTAGTTTATCAGCAACGGTTTGTGTTTTAAAAAAGGGTGATTTTTTATGAAGAACGATAACAGCCGCAAATTCAAACAGAATCTACTACTCTTTTGCATACAGCCCTGAACTGTAGAGTTCCCAAGGCCTATTCTTTTGGTGAAGATCTGTTAAGGGAAAGGGGTAGTTTACCAGCAACGTTTTATGTTTTAACAAGGTTATATTTTATGGCAAACGATAAAAGCAGCAAATTTAAACAGAATCAAATAATTGTTTGCATACAGCCCTGAATTGTAGAGTTGTCAGGACCTATTGTTTTTGGTGAAGATCGGTTAAGGGAAAGGGGTAGTTTACCGGCAACGTTTTATGTTTTAACAAGGGTATTTCCTATGGTAAACGATAACAGCCGCAAATTCAAACATAATCAAATAATGTTTTGCATACAGCCCGGATATGTAGAGTTCCCATGACCTTTTGATTTTGGTGAAGATCGGTTAAGGGAATCGGGTAGTTTACCGGGAACATGTTATGTTTTAACAAGGGTAATTTTTTCTATGACGAACGATAACTTCCGTAAATTCAAACAGAATCAACTACTCTTTTACATACCTTTGTGAATTATACAGACCTCAAGGTCTGTTGATTTTGTTGAAGATCGGTTAAGGGAAAGAGTTAGTTTATTAGCAACGTTTTATGTTTTAAAAAGGGTAATTTTTATGATGAACGATAACTGCCAAAAATTTGAAGAGAATCTAATAATTTTTTGCACACTTTCCTGAGTTGTAGAGAGCTCAAGGTCTGTTCATTTTGGGTGAAGATCGGTTAAGGGAAAGGGGTAGTTTACCTGCAACATTTTATGTTGTAACAAGAGAAATTTTTTCATGACGAACGATAACTGCCGCACATTCAAACAGAATAAAATATTTTTATGCATACATCCCTGAACTGTAGAGGACTGAAGGTCTAAAGTATCATGATAAGAAGCTCAAAATAATCCACTGTAGAAACGTAGATGAAATATCTATAAATGAAGAGGTTTGGCGAACGGGGTGGGGTTAAATTTATAATATTAAAATTTATAGTTGAAGGTGGAGGGGATAATTTTTTATATGTGTACTACGTTATCGGCAAGAAAGAAGTAGTTTTTTGTTAAAATTGCTTCCCGGGCTGTTTAGCCGTAGTCCAATGTTTTCTGCAAAACCAGACTTTTCCGCAGTGGCATCGACTTCCATCTCAGAGAAAATCGAGTGCGAAATCGTGAGGTGGTATACGTTAGTGACCACAGTACTGTGGTTAAGGCTGAAGCAAAAAGTAGAAATAAGTAGTTTCTATGGAAATATTTCATTTCGAATATGATTATAAATATAAATATTAGAACATGGAAGTCATGTATGGTTCTCCATACCGATAATTTTTATGGCAAACGATAACAGCCGCAAATTCAAAGAGAATCAACTACTCTTTTGCATACAGGCCTGAATTATAGAGTTCTCAAGACCTATTGTTTTTGAGCGGTTAAGGGAAAGGGACAGTTTACCGGCAACATTTTATATTTTAACAAGGGTATTTCCTATGGCAAACGATAAAAGCAGCAAATTTAAATGAATCAAATAATTGTTTGCATACAGCTCTCAATTGTTGAGTTGTCAGGACGTATTGTTTTTGGTGAAGATCGGTTATGGGAAAGGGGTAGTTTACCTGCAACGTTTTATGTTTTAAAATGGTATATTTTGTGGAAAACCATAAGGGTCGCAAATTCAAACAGAATCAAATATGTTTTTGCATACCGCACTGATTTGTGGAGTACTCAAGACCTATTGTTTTTGGTGAAGATCGGTTAAGGGAAAAGGGTAGTTTACCAGCAACGTTTTATGTTTTAACTAGGGCATTTTTTTTAGGACGAACGATAACTTCCGTAAATTCAAACAGAATCAACTACGTTTTTGCATATTTTTTGAACTAAAGAGAACTCAAGGTCTGTTGATTTTTTTGAAGATCGGTTAAGGGAAAGGGGGTAGTTTATCAGCAACGTTTTATGTTTTAAAAAGGGTAATTTTATATGACGAACGATAACAGCCGAAAATTTAAAGAGAATCTAATAATTTTTTGCACACTTTCCTGAGCTGTAGAGAGCTCAAGGTGTGTTCATTTTGGTGAAGGTCGGTTAAGAGAAAGGGGGTAGTTTACCCTCAACATTTTATGTTGTAACAAGAGAAATGATTTCATGACGAACGATAACTGCCGCACATTCAAACAGAATCACATATTTTTTTGCATGCATCCCTGAATTGCAGAGGACTGCAGGTCTATTGATTTTGGAGAAGATCGGTTAAGAGAAAGGGGTAGTTTACCTGAAACATTTTATGATGTAACTAGAGTAAAGTACTCCATTTTATAAATAAAGTATCCTGAGAAGAAGCTCATAATAATCGACTGTAGAAACGTAGATGAAATATCTATAAATGAAGAGGTTAGGTGAATGTGGTGGGGCTAATTTTATAATATTAAAATTTATAGTTGAAGGTGGAGGGGATAATTTTTATATCTGTACTACGTTATCGGCAACAAAGAAGTAGTTTTTTGTTAAAATTGCTTCCCGGGCTGTTTAGCCGTAGTCCAATGTTTTCTGCAAAACCAGACTTTTCGGCAGTGGCATCGACTGCCATCATCAGTGAAAATGGAGTGTGAAAACTTGAGGTGGTATACGTTAGTGACCACAGTACTGTGGTTAATGCTGAAGCAATAAGTAGAAAGACGTAGTTTCTATGGAAATATTTGATTTCGAATATGATTTTAAATATAAATCTTAGAACATGGAAGTCATGTATGGTTCTCCATACCGATATTTTTCTATGGCAAACGATAACAGCCGCAAATTCAAACAGAATCAAATAATATATTGGATACAGCCCTGAATTGTAGAGCTCCCAAGACTTATTTGTTTTGGCGAAGATCGGTTAAGGGAAAGGGGTAGTTTACCAGCAAAATTTTATGTTTTAACAAGGGTTATTTTTATTATGACGAACGATGACTGCCGTAAATTCAAACAGAATCAACTACGTTTTTGCATACCTTTTTGAATTATATAGAACGCAAGGTCTGTTGATTTTGTTGAAGATCGGTTAGGGAAAGGGGTATTTTACCTGCAACGTTTTATGTTTTAACAAGGGTAATTGTTTCTATGATGAACGTTAACAGCCGTAAATTCAAAGAGAATCAAATAATGTTTTGCATACAGCCCTGCATTTAGAGTTCTCAGGACCTATTGTTTTTGGTGAAGATCGGTTAAAGGAAAGGGGTAGTTTACCTGCAACGTTTTATGTTTTAAAAGGGTATTTTCTATGGCAAAATATAACAGCTGTAAATTCAAACAGAATCAAATAATATTTTGGATGCAGCCGTGTATTGTAGAGTTCTCAAGACCTGTTGGTTATGGTGCAGATCGGTTAAGGGAAAGGGGTACTGATAGGGGTAGTTATCCTGCCACCTTTAATGTTTTAACAAGTGTAATTGTTTCTATGACGAACGATAACTGCCGCAACTTCAAACAGAATCAAATTAGGTTTTGCATACATCCCTGTATTGTAGAGTTCTCAAGACCGAATGGTGTTGGTGAAGATCGGTTATGGGAAAGGGGTAGTTTACCTACAACATTTTATGTTTTAACAAGGGTAATTTTTTATATGACGAGCGATAACTGCCGTAAATTCAAACAGAATCAACTACGTTTTGCATACTTTTTTGAACTAAAGAAAACTCATGGTCTTTTCATTTTATTGAAGATCGGTTAAGGGAAAGAGTTAGTTTATCAGCAACGTTTTGTGTTTTAAAAAGGGTGATTTTTTATGACGAACGATAACTGCCGAAAATTCGAAGAGAATCTAATAATTTTTTCCACACTTTCCTGAGTTGTAGAGAGCGCAAGGCCTATTCATTTTGGTGAAGATCGGTTAAGGGAAAGGTGTAGTTTACCTGCAACATTTTATGTTGTAACAAGAGAAATTTTTTCATGACGAACGATAACTGCCGCACATTCAAACAGAAACAAATATTTTTTTGCATGCATCCCTGTATTGTAGAGGACTGAAGGTTTAAAGTATCCTGATTAGAAGCTAATAATAATCCACTGTAGAAACGTAGATGAAATATCTAAAAATGAAGAGGTTTGGAGAACGGGGTGGGGGTAATTTTATAATATTAAAATTTATAGTTGAAGGTGGAGGGGATAATTTTTTATACGTGTACTACGTTATCGGCAACAAAGAAATAGTTTTTTGTTAAAATTCCTTCCCGGGCTGTTTAGCCGTAGTCCAATGTTTTCTGCAAAACCAGACTTTTCGGCAGTGGCATCGACTTCCATCTCAGAGAAAATCGAGTGCGAAAACGTGAGGTGGTATACGTTAGTGACCACAGTACTGTGGTTAAGGCTGAAGCAAAAAGTAGAAATAAGTATTTTCTATGGAAATATTTCATTTCGAATATGATTATAAATATAAATATTAGATCATGGAAGTCATGTATGGTTCTCCATACCGATATTTTTTATGGCAAACGATAACAGCCGCAAATTCAAAGAGAATCAACTACTCTTTTGCATACAGCCCTGAATTATAGAGTTCTCAAAACCTATTGTTTTTGAGCGGTTAAGGGAAAGGGACAGTTTACCGGCAACATTTTATATTTTAACAAGGGTATTTCCTATGGCAAACGATAAAAGCAGCAAATTTAAATGAATCAAATAATTGTTTGCATACAGCTCTCAATTGTAGAGTTGTCAGGACCTGTTGCTTTTGGTGAAGATCGGTTATGGGAAAGGGGTAGTTCACCTGCAACGTTTTATGTTTTAAAAGGGTATATTATGTGGAAAACGATAAAGGTCGCAAATTCAAACAGAATCAAATATGTTTTTGCATACCGCACTGATTTGTAGAGTACTCAAGACCTATTGTTTTTGGTGAAGATCGGTTAAGGGAAAGGGGTAGTTTACCTGCAACATTTTATGTTGTAACAAGAGAAATTTTTCATGACGAACGATAACTGCCGCACATTCAAACAGAATCAAATATTTTTATGCATGCATCCCTGAACTGTAGAGGACTGAAGGTCTAAATTATCATGATAAGAAGCTCAAAATAATCCACTGTAGAAACGTAGATGAAATATCTATAAATGAAGAGGTTTGGCGAACGGGGTGGGGTTAAATTTATAATATTAAAATTTATAGTTGAAGGCGGAGGGGATAATTTTTTATATGTGTACTACGTTATCGGCAACAAAGAAGTAGTTTTTTGTTAAAATTGTTTCATGGGCTGTTTAGCCGTAGTCCAATGTTTTCTGCAAAAACCAGACTTTTCCGCAATGGCATCGACTTCCATCTCAGAGAAAATCGAGTGCGAAATCGTGAGGTGGTATACGTTAGTGACCACAGTACTGTGGTTAAGGCTGAAGCAAAAAGTAGAAATAAGTATTTTCTATGGAAATATTTCATTTCGAATATGATTATAAATATAAATATTAGAACATGGAAGTCATGTATGGTTCTCCATACCGATATTTTTTATGGCAAACGATAACAGCCGCAAATTCAAAGAGAATCAACTACTCTTTTGCATACAGCCCTGAATTATAGAGTTCTCAAGACCTATTGTTTTTGGTGAAGAGCGGTTAAGGGAAAGGGACAGTTTACCGGCAACATTTTATATTTTAACAAGGGTATTTCCTATGGCAAACGATAAAAGCAGCAAATTTAAATGAATCAAATAATTGTTTGCATACAGCTCTCAATTGTAGAGTTGTCAGGACCTATTGTTTTTGGTGAAGATCGGTTATGGGAAAGGGGTAGTTTACCTGCAACGTTTTATGTTTTAAAAGGGTATATATTGTGGAAAACGATAAGGGTCGCAAATTCAAAAAGAATCAAATAGGTTTTTGCATACCGCACTGATTTGTAGAGTACTCAAGACCTATTGTTTTTGGTGAAGATCGGTTAAGGGAAAGGGGTAGTTTACCTGCAACGTTTTATGTTTTAACTAGGGCATTTTTTTTATGACGAACGATAACTGCCGTAAATTCAAACAGAATCAACTACGTTTTTGCATATTTTTTGAACTAAAGAGAACTCAAGTTCGGTAGATTTTTTTGAAGATCGGTTAAGGGAAAGGGGGTAGTTTATCAGCAACGTTTTATGTTTTAAAAAGGGTAATTTTACATGACGAACGATAACTGCCGAAAATTCAAAGAGAATCTAATAATTTTTTGCACACTTTCCTGAGCTGTAGAGAGCTCAAGGTGTGTTCATTTTGGTGAAGGTCGGTTAAGAGAAAGGGGGTAGTTTACCCTCAACATTTTATGTTGTAACAAGAGAAATGTTTTCATGACGAACGATAACTGCCGCACATTCAAACAGAATCACATATTTTTTTGCATGCATCCCTGAATTGCAGAGGACTGAAGGTGTATTGATTTTGGAGAAGATCGGTTAAGAGAAAGGGGTAGTTTACCTGAAACATTTTATGATGTAACTAGAGTAAAGTACTTCATTTTATAAATAAAGTATCCTGATAAGAAGCTCATAATAATCGACTGTAGAAACGTAGATGAAATATCTATAAATGAAGAGGTTAGGTGAATGTGGTGGGGCTAATTTTATAATATTAAAATTTATAGTTGAAGGTGGAGGGGATAATTTTTATATCTGTACTACGTTATCGGCAACAAAGAAGTAGTTTTTTGTTAAAATTGCTTCCCGGGCTGTTTAGCCGTAGTCCAATGTTTTCTGCAAAACCAGACTTTTCGGCAGTGGCATCGACTGCCATCATCAGTGAAAATGGAGTGTGAAAACTTGAGGTGGTATACGTTAGTGACCACAGTACTGTGGATAATGCTGAAGCAATAAGTAGAAAGACGTAGTTTCTATGGAAATATTTCATTTCGAATATGATTTTAAATATAAATCTTAGAACATGGAAGTCATGTATGGTTCTCCATACCGATATTTTTCTATGGCAAACGATAAAAGCCGCAAATTCAAACAGAATCAAATAATATATTGGATACAGCCCTGAATTGTAGAGCTCCCAAGACTTATTTGTTTTGGCGAAGATCGGTTAAGGGAAAGGGGTAGTTTACCAGCAACATTTTATGTTTTAATAAGGGTAATTTTTATTATGACGAACGATGACTGCCGTAAATTCAAACAGAATCAACTACGTTTTTGCATACCTTTTTGAATTATATAGAACGCAAGGTCTGTTGATTTTGTTGAAGATCGGTTAGGGAAAGGGGTATTTTACCTGCAACGTTTTATGTTTTAAAAGGGTATTTTCTATGGCAAAATATAACAGCTGTAAATTCAAACAGAATCAAATAATATTTTGGATGCAGCCGTGTATTGTAGAGTTCTCAAGAACTGTTGGTTATGGTGCAGATCGGTTAAGGGAAAGGGGTAGTGAATGGGGTAGTTATCCTGCCACCTTTAATGTTTTAACAAGTGTAATTGTTTCTACGACGAACGATAACTGCCGCAACTTCAAACAGAATCAAATTAGGTTTTGCATACATCCCTGTATTGTAGAGTTCTCAAGACCGAATGGTGTTGGTGAAGATCGGTTATGGGAAAGGGGTAGTTTACCTACAACATTTTATGTTTTAACAAGGGTAATTTTTTATATGACGAGTGATAACTGCCGTAAATTCAAACAGAATCAACTACGTTTTGCATACTTTTTTGAACTAACGAAAACTCATGGTCTTTTCATTTTATTGAAGATCGGTTAAGGGAAAGAGTTAGTTTATCAGCAACGGTTTGTGTTTTAAAAAAGGGTGATTTTTTATGAAGAACGATAACTGCCGAAAATTCGAAGAGAATCTAATAATTTTTTCCACACTTTCCTGAGTTGTAGAGAGCGCAAGGCCTATTCATTTTGGTGAAGATCGGTTAAGGGAAAGGTGTAGTTTACCTGCACCATTTTTTGTTGTAACAAGAGAAATTTTTTCATGACGAACGATAACTGCCGCACATTCAAACAGAAACAAATATTTTTTTGCATGCATCCCTGTATTGTAGAGGACTGAAGGTTTAAAGTATCCTGATTAGAAGCTAATAATAATCCACTGTAGAAACGTAGATGAAATATCTATAAATGAAGAGGTTTGGCGAACGGGGTGGGGGTAATTTTATAATATTAAAATTTATAGTTGAATGTGGAGGGGAGAATTTTTTATGTGTACTACGTTATCGGCAACAAAGAAGTATATTTTTGTTAAAATTCCTTCCGGGGCTGTTTAGCCGTAGTCCAATGTTTTCTGCAAAACCAGACTTTCGGCAGTGGCATCGACTTCCATCTCAGAGAAAATCGAGTGCGAAATCGTGAGGTGGTATACGTTAGTGACCACAGTACTGTGGTTAAGGCTGAAGCAAAAAGTAGAAATAAGTAGTTTCTATTGAAATATTTCATTTCGAATATGATTTTAAATGTAAATCTGAGAACATGGAAATCATGTATGAATCTCCATACCGATATTTTCTATGGCAAACGATAACAGCCGCAAATTCAAACAGAATCAACTACTCTTTTGCATACAGCCCTGAATTATAGAGTTCTCAAGACCTATTGTTTTTGGTGAAGTGCGGTTAAGGGAAAGGGACAGTTTACCGGCAACATTTTATAATTTAACAAGGGTATTTTCTATGGCAAACGATAAAAGCAGCAAATTTAAACAGAATCAAATAATTGTTTGCATACAGCCCACAATTGTAGAGTTGTCAGGACCTATTGTTTTTGGTGAAGATCGGTTAAGGGAAAGGGGTATTTTACCTGCAACGTTTTACGTTTTAAAAAGGTATATTTTATGGCAAACGATAAGGGCCGCAAATTCAAACAGAATCAAATGTGTTTTTGCATAACGCACTGATTTGTAGAGTACTCAAGACCTATTGTTTTTGGTGAAGGTCGGTTAAGGGAAAGGGGGTAGTTTACCTGCAACATTTTATGTTGTAACAAGAGTAATGTTTCCATGACGAACGATAACTGCCGCACATTCAAACAGAATCAAATATTTTTTTTACATGCATCCCAGAATTATAGAGGACTGAAGGTCTATTGATTTTGGAGAAGATCGGTTAAGAGAAAGGGGTAGTTTACCTGAAACATTTTATGGTTTAACTAGAGTAAATCCTTAATTTTATAAATAAAGTATCCTAATAAGAAGCTCATAATAATCGACTGTAGAAACGTAGATGAAATATCTATAAATGAAGAGGTGAGGTGAATGTGGTGGGGCTAATTTTATAATATTAAAATTTATAGTTGAAGGTGGAGGGGATAATTTTTATATCTGTACTACGTTATCGGCAACAAAGAAGTAGTTTTTTTGTTAAAATTGCTTCCCGGGCTGTTTAGCCGTAGTCCAATGATTTCTGCAAAACCAGACTATTCGGCAGTGGCATCGACTGCCATCATCAGTGAAAATGAAGTGTGAAAACTTGAGGTGGTAGACGTTAGTGACCACAGTACTGTGGTTAATGCTGAAGCAATAAGTAGAAAGACGTAGTTTCTATGGAAATATTTCATTTCGAATATGATTTTAAATATAAATTTTAGAACATGGAAGTCATGTATGGTTCTCCATACCGATATTTTTTTATGGCAAACGATAAAAGCCGCAAATTCAAACAGAATCAAATAATATATTGGATACAGCCCTGAATTGTAGAGCTCCCAAGACTTATTTGTTTTGGTGAAGATCGGTTAAGGGAAAGGGGTAGTTTACCAGCAACATTTTATGTTTTAACAGGGGTAATTTTTATTATGACGAACGATGACTGCCGTAAATTCAAACAGAATCAACTACGTTTTTGCATACCTTTTTGAATTATGTAGAACGCAAGGTCTGTTGATTTTGTTGAAGATCGGTTAGGGAAAGGGGTATTTTACCTGCAACGTTTTATGTTTTAACAAGGGTAATTGTTTCTATGACGAACGTTAACAGCCGTAAATTCAAAGAGAAAAAAATAATGTTTTGCATACAGCCCTGCATTTAGAGTTCTCAGGACCTATTGTTTTTGGTGAAGATCGGTTAAAGGAAAGGGGTAGTTTACCTGCAACGTTTTATGTTTTAAAAGGGTATTTTATATGGCAAAATATAAGAGCTGTAAATTCAAACAGAATCAAATAATATTTTGGATGCAGCCGTGTATTGTAGAGTTCTCAAGACCTGTTGGTTATGGTGAAGATCGGTTAAGGGAAAGGGGTAATGAAAGGGGTAGTTATCCTGCCACCTTTAATGTTTTAACAAGTGTAATTGTTTCTATGACGAACGATAACAGCCGTAAATTCAAAGAGAATCAAATAATATTTTGGATGCAGCCGTGTATTGTAGAGCTCTCAAGACCTGTTGGTTTTGGTGAAGATCGGTTAAGGGAAAGGGGTAGTGAAAGGGGTAGTTATTCAGCCACCTTTAATGTTTTAACAATTGTAATTGTTTCTATGACGAACGATAACTTCCGCAACTTCAAACAGAATCAAATTAGGTTTTGCATACATCCCTGTATTGTAGAGTTCTCAAGACCGAATGGTGTTGGTGAAGATCGGTTATGGGAAAGGGGTAGTTTACCTACAACATTTTATGTTTTAACAAGGGTAATTTTTTATATGACGAGCGATAAGTGCCGTAAATTCAAACAGAATCAACTACGTTTTGCATACTTTTTTGAACTAAAGAAAACTCATGGTCTTTTCATTTTATTGAAGATCGGTTAAGGGAAAGAGTTAGTTTATCAGCAACGTTTTGTGTTTTAAAAAGGGTGATTTTTTATGACGAACGATAACTGCCGAAAATTCGAAGAGAATCTAATAATTTTTTCCACACTTTCCTGAGTTGTAGAGAGCGCAAGGCCTATTCATTTTGGTGAAGATCGGTTAAGGGAAAGGTGTAGTTTACCTGCAACATTTTATGTTGTAACAAGAGAAATTTTTTCATGACGAACGATAACTGCCGCACATTCAAACAGAAACAAATATTTTTTTGCATGCATCCCTGTATTGTAGAGGACTGAAGGTTTAAAGTATCCTGATTAGAAGCTAATAATAATCCACTGTAGAAACGTAGATGAAATATCTAAAAATGAAGAGGTTTGGAGAACGGGGTGGGGGTAATTTTATAATATTAAAATTTATAGTTGAAGGTGGAGGGGATAATTTTTTATACGTGTACTACGTTATCGGCAACAAAGAAATAGTTTTTTGTTAAAATTCCTTCCCGGGCTGTTTAGCCGTAGTCCAATGTTTTCTGCAAAACCAGACTTTTCGGCAGTGGCATCGACTTCCATCTCAGAGAAAATCGAGTGCGAAATCGTGAGGTGGTATACGTTAGTGACCACAGTACTGTGGTTAAGGCTGAAGCAAAAAGTAGAAATAAGTATTTTCTATGGAAATATTTCATTTCGAATATGATTATAAATATAAATATTAGATCATGGAAGTCATGTATGGTTCTCCATACCGATATTTTTTATGGCAAACGATAACAGCCGCAAATTCAAAGAGAATCAACTACTCTTTTGCATACAGCCCTGAATTATAGAGTTCTCAAAACCTATTGTTTTTGAGCGGTTAAGGGAAAGGGACAGTTTACCGGCAACATTTTATATTTTAACAAGGGTATTTCCTATGGCAAACGATAAAAGCAGCAAATTTAAATGAATCAAATAATTGTTTGCATACAGCTCTCAATTGTAGAGTTGTCAGGACCTGTTGCTTTTGGTGAAGATCGGTTATGGGAAAGGGGTAGTTCACCTGCAACGTTTTATGTTTTAAAAGGGTATATTATGTGGAAAACGATAAAGGTCGCAAATTCAAACAGAATCAAATATGTTTTTGCATACCGCACTGATTTGTAGAGTACTCAAGACCTATTGTTTTTGGTGAAGATCGGTTAAGGGAAAGGGGTAGTTTACCTGCAACATTTTATGTTGTAACAAGAGAAATTTTTCATGACGAACGATAACTGCCGCACATTCAAACAGAATCAAATATTTTTATGCATGCATCCCTGAACTGTAGAGGACTGAAGGTCTAAATTATCATGATAAGAAGCTCAAAATAATCCACTGTAGAAACGTAGATGAAATATCTATAAATGAAGAGGTTTGGCGAACGGGGTGGGGTTAAATTTATAATATTAAAATTTATAGTTGAAGGCGGAGGGGATAATTTTTTATATGTGTACTACGTTATCGGCAACAAAGAAGTAGTTTTTTGTTAAAATTGCTTCCCGGGCTGTTTAGCCGTAGTCCAATGTTTTCTGCAAAAACCAGACTTTTCCGCAATGGCATCGACTTCCATCTCAGAGAAAATCGAGTGCGAAATCGTGAGGTGGTATACGTTAGTGACCACAGTACTGTGGTTAAGGCTGAAGCAAAAAGTAGAAATAAGTATTTTCTATGGAAATATTTCATTTCGAATATGATTATAAATATAAATATTAGAACATGGAAGTCATGTATGGTTCTCCATACCGATATTTTTTATGGCAAACGATAACAGCCGCAAATTCAAAGAGAATCAACTACTCTTTTGCATACAGCCCTGAATTATAGAGTTCTCAAGACCTATTGTTTTTGGTGAAGAGCGGTTAAGGGAAAGGGACAGTTTACCGGCAACATTTTATATTTTAACAAGGGTATTTCCTATGGCAAACGATAAAAGCAGCAAATTTAAATGAATCAAATAATTGTTTGCATACAGCTCTCAATTGTAGAGTTGTCAGGACCTATTGTTTTTGGTGAAGATCGGTTATGGG
Organism: Magicicada septendecula; assembly: GCA_034769895.1. Lineage (NCBI taxonomy): Eukaryota > Metazoa > Arthropoda > Insecta > Hemiptera > Cicadidae > Magicicada > Magicicada septendecula. The sequence goes on along the minus strand of CM068367.1, from coordinate 598,555,036 downwards.
AAAGGGGTAGTTTACCTGCAACGTTTTATGTTTTAAAAGGGTATATATTGTGGAAAACGATAAGGGTCGCAAATTCAAAAAGAATCAAATAGGTTTTTGCATACCGCACTGATTTGTAGAGTACTCAAGACCTATTGTTTTTGGTGAAGATCGGTTAAGGGAAAGGGGTAGTTTACCTGCAACGTTTTATGTTTTAACTAGGGCATTTTTTTTATGACGAACGATAACTGCCGTAAATTCAAACAGAATCAACTACGTTTTTGCATATTTTTTGAACTAAAGAGAACTCAAGTTCGGTAGATTTTTTTGAAGATCGGTTAAGGGAAAGGGGGTAGTTTATCAGCAACGTTTTATGTTTTAAAAAGGGTAATTTTACATGACGAACGATAACTGCCGAAAATTCAAAGAGAATCTAATAATTTTTTGCACACTTTCCTGAGCTGTAGAGAGCTCAAGGTGTGTTCATTTTGGTGAAGGTCGGTTAAGAGAAAGGGGGTAGTTTACCCTCAACATTTTATGTTGTAACAAGAGAAATGTTTTCATGACGAACGATAACTGCCGCACATTCAAACAGAATCACATATTTTTTTGCATGCATCCCTGAATTGCAGAGGACTGAAGGTGTATTGATTTTGGAGAAGATCGGTTAAGAGAAAGGGGTAGTTTACCTGAAACATTTTATGATGTAACTAGAGTAAAGTACTTCATTTTATAAATAAAGTATCCTGATAAGAAGCTCATAATAATCGACTGTAGAAACGTAGATGAAATATCTATAAATGAAGAGGTTAGGTGAATGTGGTGGGGCTAATTTTATAATATTAAAATTTATAGTTGAAGGTGGAGGGGATAATTTTTATATCTGTACTACGTTATCGGCAACAAAGAAGTAGTTTTTTGTTAAAATTGCTTCCCGGGCTGTTTAGCCGTAGTCCAATGTTTTCTGCAAAACCAGACTTTTCGGCAGTGGCATCGACTGCCATCATCAGTGAAAATGGAGTGTGAAAACTTGAGGTGGTATACGTTAGTGACCACAGTACTGTGGATAATGCTGAAGCAATAAGTAGAAAGACGTAGTTTCTATGGAAATATTTCATTTCGAATATGATTTTAAATATAAATCTTAGAACATGGAAGTCATGTATGGTTCTCCATACCGATATTTTTCTATGGCAAACGATAAAAGCCGCAAATTCAAACAGAATCAAATAATATATTGGATACAGCCCTGAATTGTAGAGCTCCCAAGACTTATTTGTTTTGGCGAAGATCGGTTAAGGGAAAGGGGTAGTTTACCAGCAACATTTTATGTTTTAATAAGGGTAATTTTTATTATGACGAACGATGACTGCCGTAAATTCAAACAGAATCAACTACGTTTTTGCATACCTTTTTGAATTATATAGAACGCAAGGTCTGTTGATTTTGTTGAAGATCGGTTAGGGAAAGGGGTATTTTACCTGCAACGTTTTATGTTTTAAAAGGGTATTTTCTATGGCAAAATATAACAGCTGTAAATTCAAACAGAATCAAATAATATTTTGGATGCAGCCGTGTATTGTAGAGTTCTCAAGAACTGTTGGTTATGGTGCAGATCGGTTAAGGGAAAGGGGTAGTGAATGGGGTAGTTATCCTGCCACCTTTAATGTTTTAACAAGTGTAATTGTTTCTACGACGAACGATAACTGCCGCAACTTCAAACAGAATCAAATTAGGTTTTGCATACATCCCTGTATTGTAGAGTTCTCAAGACCGAATGGTGTTGGTGAAGATCGGTTATGGGAAAGGGGTAGTTTACCTACAACATTTTATGTTTTAACAAGGGTAATTTTTTATATGACGAGTGATAACTGCCGTAAATTCAAACAGAATCAACTACGTTTTGCATACTTTTTTGAACTAACGAAAACTCATGGTCTTTTCATTTTATTGAAGATCGGTTAAGGGAAAGAGTTAGTTTATCAGCAACGGTTTGTGTTTTAAAAAAGGGTGATTTTTTATGAAGAACGATAACTGCCGAAAATTCGAAGAGAATCTAATAATTTTTTCCACACTTTCCTGAGTTGTAGAGAGCGCAAGGCCTATTCATTTTGGTGAAGATCGGTTAAGGGAAAGGTGTAGTTTACCTGCACCATTTTTTGTTGTAACAAGAGAAATTTTTTCATGACGAACGATAACTGCCGCACATTCAAACAGAAACAAATATTTTTTTGCATGCATCCCTGTATTGTAGAGGACTGAAGGTTTAAAGTATCCTGATTAGAAGCTAATAATAATCCACTGTAGAAACGTAGATGAAATATCTATAAATGAAGAGGTTTGGCGAACGGGGTGGGGGTAATTTTATAATATTAAAATTTATAGTTGAATGTGGAGGGGAGAATTTTTTATGTGTACTACGTTATCGGCAACAAAGAAGTATATTTTTGTTAAAATTCCTTCCGGGGCTGTTTAGCCGTAGTCCAATGTTTTCTGCAAAACCAGACTTTCGGCAGTGGCATCGACTTCCATCTCAGAGAAAATCGAGTGCGAAATCGTGAGGTGGTATACGTTAGTGACCACAGTACTGTGGTTAAGGCTGAAGCAAAAAGTAGAAATAAGTAGTTTCTATTGAAATATTTCATTTCGAATATGATTTTAAATGTAAATCTGAGAACATGGAAATCATGTATGAATCTCCATACCGATATTTTCTATGGCAAACGATAACAGCCGCAAATTCAAACAGAATCAACTACTCTTTTGCATACAGCCCTGAATTATAGAGTTCTCAAGACCTATTGTTTTTGGTGAAGTGCGGTTAAGGGAAAGGGACAGTTTACCGGCAACATTTTATAATTTAACAAGGGTATTTTCTATGGCAAACGATAAAAGCAGCAAATTTAAACAGAATCAAATAATTGTTTGCATACAGCCCACAATTGTAGAGTTGTCAGGACCTATTGTTTTTGGTGAAGATCGGTTAAGGGAAAGGGGTATTTTACCTGCAACGTTTTACGTTTTAAAAAGGTATATTTTATGGCAAACGATAAGGGCCGCAAATTCAAACAGAATCAAATGTGTTTTTGCATAACGCACTGATTTGTAGAGTACTCAAGACCTATTGTTTTTGGTGAAGGTCGGTTAAGGGAAAGGGGGTAGTTTACCTGCAACATTTTATGTTGTAACAAGAGTAATGTTTCCATGACGAACGATAACTGCCGCACATTCAAACAGAATCAAATATTTTTTTTACATGCATCCCAGAATTATAGAGGACTGAAGGTCTATTGATTTTGGAGAAGATCGGTTAAGAGAAAGGGGTAGTTTACCTGAAACATTTTATGGTTTAACTAGAGTAAATCCTTAATTTTATAAATAAAGTATCCTAATAAGAAGCTCATAATAATCGACTGTAGAAACGTAGATGAAATATCTATAAATGAAGAGGTGAGGTGAATGTGGTGGGGCTAATTTTATAATATTAAAATTTATAGTTGAAGGTGGAGGGGATAATTTTTATATCTGTACTACGTTATCGGCAACAAAGAAGTAGTTTTTTTGTTAAAATTGCTTCCCGGGCTGTTTAGCCGTAGTCCAATGATTTCTGCAAAACCAGACTATTCGGCAGTGGCATCGACTGCCATCATCAGTGAAAATGAAGTGTGAAAACTTGAGGTGGTAGACGTTAGTGACCACAGTACTGTGGTTAATGCTGAAGCAATAAGTAGAAAGACGTAGTTTCTATGGAAATATTTCATTTCGAATATGATTTTAAATATAAATTTTAGAACATGGAAGTCATGTATGGTTCTCCATACCGATATTTTTTTATGGCAAACGATAAAAGCCGCAAATTCAAACAGAATCAAATAATATATTGGATACAGCCCTGAATTGTAGAGCTCCCAAGACTTATTTGTTTTGGTGAAGATCGGTTAAGGGAAAGGGGTAGTTTACCAGCAACATTTTATGTTTTAACAGGGGTAATTTTTATTATGACGAACGATGACTGCCGTAAATTCAAACAGAATCAACTACGTTTTTGCATACCTTTTTGAATTATGTAGAACGCAAGGTCTGTTGATTTTGTTGAAGATCGGTTAGGGAAAGGGGTATTTTACCTGCAACGTTTTATGTTTTAACAAGGGTAATTGTTTCTATGACGAACGTTAACAGCCGTAAATTCAAAGAGAAAAAAATAATGTTTTGCATACAGCCCTGCATTTAGAGTTCTCAGGACCTATTGTTTTTGGTGAAGATCGGTTAAAGGAAAGGGGTAGTTTACCTGCAACGTTTTATGTTTTAAAAGGGTATTTTATATGGCAAAATATAAGAGCTGTAAATTCAAACAGAATCAAATAATATTTTGGATGCAGCCGTGTATTGTAGAGTTCTCAAGACCTGTTGGTTATGGTGAAGATCGGTTAAGGGAAAGGGGTAATGAAAGGGGTAGTTATCCTGCCACCTTTAATGTTTTAACAAGTGTAATTGTTTCTATGACGAACGATAACAGCCGTAAATTCAAAGAGAATCAAATAATATTTTGGATGCAGCCGTGTATTGTAGAGCTCTCAAGACCTGTTGGTTTTGGTGAAGATCGGTTAAGGGAAAGGGGTAGTGAAAGGGGTAGTTATTCAGCCACCTTTAATGTTTTAACAATTGTAATTGTTTCTATGACGAACGATAACTTCCGCAACTTCAAACAGAATCAAATTAGGTTTTGCATACATCCCTGTATTGTAGAGTTCTCAAGACCGAATGGTGTTTGTGAAGATCGGTTAAGGGAAAGGGGTAGTTTACCTACAACATTTTATGTTTCAACAAGGGTTTTTTTTTTATATGACGAGCGATAACTGCCGTAAATTCAAACAGAATCAACTACGTTTTGCATACTTTTTTGAACTAAAGAAAACTCATGGTCTTTTCATTTTATTGAAGATCGGTTAAGGGAAAGAGTTAGTTTATCAGCAACGTTTTGTGTTTTAAAAAGGGTGATTTTTTATGACGAACGATAACTGCCGAAAATTCGAAGAGAATCTAATAATTTTTTGCACACTTTCCTGAGTTGTAGAGAGCGCAAGGCCTATTCATTTTGGTGAAGATCGGTTAAGGGAAAGGTGTAGTTTACCTGCAACATTTTATGTTGTAACAAGAGAAATGTTTTCATGACGAACGATAACTGCCGCACATTCAAACAGAATCAAATATTTTTTTGCATGCATCCCTGTATTGTAGAGGACTGAAGGTTTAAAGTATCCTGATTAGAAGCTAATAATAATCCACTGTAGAAACGTAGATGAAATATCTATAAATGAAGAGGTTAGGCGAACGGGGTGGGGTTAATTTTATAATATTAAAATTTATAGTTGAAAGTGGAGGGGATAATTTTTTATATGTGTACTACGTCATCGGCAACAAAGATGTAGTTTTTTGTTAAAATTGCTTCCCGGGCTGTTTAGCCGTAGTCAAATGTTTTCTGCAAAACCAGACTTTTCGGCAGTGGCATCGACTGCCATCATCAGTGAAAATGGAGTGTGAAAGCTTGAGGTGGTATACGTTAGTGACCACAGTACTGTTGTTAATTCTGAAGCAATAAGTAGAAAGACGTAGTTTCTATGGAAATATTTCATTTCGAATATGATTTTAAATATAAATCTTAGAACATGGAAGTCATGTATGGTTCTCCATACCGATATTTTTCTATGGCAAACGATAACAGCCGCAAATTCAAACAGAATCAAATAATATATTGGATACAGCCCTGAATTGTAGAGCTCCCAAGACTTATTTGTTTTGGTGAAGATCGGTTAAGGGAAAGGGGCGGTTTACCGGCAACATTTTATATTTTAACAAGGGTATTTCCTATGGGAAACGATAAAAGCAGCAAATTTAAATGAATCAAATAATTGTTTGCATACAGCTCTCAATTGTAGAGTTGTCAGGACCTATTGTTTTTGGTGAAGATCGGTTATGGGAAAGGGGTAGTTTACCTGCAACGTTTTATGTTTTAAAAGGGTATATTTTGTGGAAAACGACAAGGGTCGCAAATTCAAACAGAATCAAATATGTTTTTGCATACCGCACTGATTTGTAGAGTACTCAAGACCTATTGTTTTTGGTGAAGATCGGTTAAGGGAAAGGGGTAGTTTACCAGCAACGTTTTATGTTTTAACTAGGGCATTTTTTTTATGACGAACGATAACTGCCGTAAATTCAAACAGAATCAACTACGTTTTTGCATATTTTTTGAACTAAAGAGAACTCAAGGTCTGTTGATTTTTTTGAAGATCGGTTAAGGGAAAGGGGGTAGTTTATCAGCAACGTTTTATGTTTTAAAAAGGGTAATTTTATGACGAACGATAACTGCCGAAAATTCAAAGAGAATCTAATAATTTTTTGCACACTTTCCTGAGCTGTAGAGAGCTCAATGTCTGTTCATTTTGGTGAATAAATGTGTGTGTATAAATATAATTAAATTGAAAATATTACAATAAGGCGGTTGTGCTTTAGCAGCTGAGGCAGCGCGCCCGCATGTAGTTGACAAAGTTAGACAGGAATACAACCTGCCTTCAGCTGCATCAACAGGTCAGACAAAACTAAGTACTCTTTTAAACACCAGAAAACGGCCCCAAAAAGAACAAGGAAAACCCCAACCCTTAAATGTTAAACCCATAGTGAAGTTATAATTTATTCACTGCTGTTCCAGCCGGAACAGAGCTACTAACCTGTACCATGAATTTTGTAAAGGGTTAAAGGATAATGATATGCAACTGTAAAATGTTCAAGAGTAAATATCTCTGGCACGCTCCCCCAGTGCAGCACACAATTACAGGCAGTGCACTTAGTATTATGTAAATGAGTTATAAAAAAAGTGTTCTTGAATTTAATTAAAAATGTTCAGAGTCGTGATCAGCAGCTCCCCTTTCTAGCAGACAGTCTGGACACGTGGTCACATGGCTTCAAAGATATTTAAAGTAAACGGGCGCACTGCCGGCCCGGCCCCAAAAGTAAAATAAAAGCGTGAATATCACCTTAGAAATGCTGGCGAGTGCTACATCGAAAATCAGTCTCCAGCTCCCTCTTCGGAGAGGATCTTGTAATGGTCCATGTCTGAAGCAGGTGTTCGGCTATCAGCGAGACCAAATCTCCGGTTTAATTCGAAAACCCTGTCAATTCAAATAAATTAGAGAACTGTTCACTAAAAATGTACACCCGAGTTCAGGCAATCAACCTCATAACGGGCCTCCAACTAACACTCAATAAATGCACAATTTTCATTAATAAAGTTTTGGCAACCAGCTTAACGGGTAGAAAATCAGCCATGGAATAAGTAAATTTGAATAATGAATAGACTTTATTAAACGTGGCGTAATATGAAGTCATCAGTTCACTGGCTACATGCCTCGACAAAACTTTTCAGGTTAAACAGCCACGTGGTGAGTGATAATCGTTATTTGCCCAAAAATTCAACTGCAAGGCACTCACAGCATTAAGAATGTTTTAACATTAATAAAAATTCATCTAAGGAAGTTCACACAAAGAAACTCTCTACTGTTCAGTCAATTAAATAACTCCCCGACAGTCTATTGCATGCATGGACAGTTCATACCCTGCCTACGCACTAAGTTTTAGCCTTTAATATTTTAATGTTGTACACCTTTATCATGACAGTGACACTTGCAACTTCTCACACTATTACAGAAAATAATAAAAGGAGCATGGGCTATATACTGAGCGTTAAGTAAATCAGTGAATAATGAGTTTCTCTTAATATAAAACTTGTCGGGCCGCACACACATAATTACGTATTTTATACGGTTGCATATTGTTATTAATTATCCATATATATATATATATATAATTACTTATAAAGACAAAATAATGAAATTCTTACCGGGAGTCAATTACGCCTTAGCACGCCATGAAGAGACAGAAAACTGCGTCGTAAATGTTTGAAGAGAGAGCGAAGCTGATGTATCTCGGAGCGAAGCAATGAGTCCTCTGCCGTTAGCAACAGAGAAACTGCTCCCCTATTCTACAAGTTGCGCGCGCAGCCGTAACCGAGGCGAACAAAGGTCGCCCGGATTCGCTCTATTTTACAATCAGACCAAATGTTTCTAAAACCTTTTCAACGGCCGGATTAACACCGGCACACCCCCACCCCGAAAGGGCAACCCGGTTGCCCTACTCTGAAACTCGGGAAAGTACCCTGCAGTGTACCCCCATCTTAAATACTCCGGTGGACATCGTGGATAAGGTGGCCCGGCGGCACTTGCTCGCAGGAGAACAGAGGCTCAGAAGGGAAAACGAAAGAGACGAAAGAAGACGTGTAGAGTGTAAGTGTGCGGTTGCTGCACGCTGACCTGATCAGGGCCAACCCACAGCAAAGAGGGACAGAGAAGAAAGACAAAAGAAAAGTTCGGGAGCTCCCTGAGTTCCGACCTCCTGAGGCTTTTCCACCTAAGCCAGAAGACGATAGCCACCTAAACAGGGCCATCTGCCCCATGGACTTACGGGATAATTCCCTAATACGACACCCCCCATTCTACACAATACCATTACTGCACGGGCCAAGGGGAAAGGGGGACGATGGTCCCCATGAGGTCGACGATCCAATTTCCAGACGTACATCCATCCTTACAACCTAATACATGTGTGCTCCAAGGGCATGCGGTCGACGATGTTCGCTACGAGGAGCCGAATCGACCCCGCAACGAACACCGCCGACCCTCCATTCTCTCTACTCCTTTGTTTTTTGCTTTTCTAAGTTTTTTTTTTTTTTTTTTTTTTCTCTGGGTAAGGTTAGGAAACTCGGAAGGTGGATGGTCAAGGATGATGAAGCGGTAATGGGCTGGGACTGAAGGTAAGGACATGGCTCCCTCCGGACATAAGGACAATTGGAGAAACCCAAGGCTCGCGAAGGCAGGGGCGCATCCCTGAAGTAGACGAACCCCACTGGGACTGTGGGAAACACCTACCCGCTACCATATCATTCTCACTACCGCCCCCGGAGCACACCCTCTCAAAACCGACAACATCCCCACTCGCACAGAGACCGCCACCGTTCCCCCCCTTTCTCTCAGCCCGTTTACCCTTTTCTACACAGTTTCAATTTGGAGATATGTGTAGTAATCTCTTTAGCATCACCACCCGGCTCTTCCAACCGCGACGTCACCGGTGACGTAAACCCGAGGATACGGTACGGCCCCGACCAACGATAGCATAATTTGGCGGCTCTTTTCTCGGCAGCTGAGCTGATCGGGTGGCTCTGGCAGTAGACCAAATCTCCTACCTTAAAGGGATTTGGAATACGCCCCTGATTATACCGACTACGGACGCGCTCGTGCGCACGAAGCAAATTCTTCCGGGCCTCTTTCCACCTATCTGCCGTCCTAATGTCCGGATTACTCGGCAGAAGATCGTCTATGTTCCATAAGTTGGCCAAGGGAAGCGTAGGCGAGAAACCAAACATAACTTCAAAGGGAACGGCCTTATGACTGTCATGCAGGGCCGTATTGAAAGCTAGCTGTAACCACTTAAGGTTCTGGTCCCAGGTGGTCTGTTGTTCCGCATGATAGGCGATGAGTGCGGACCGGAGATTCCTGTTGAATCTCTCCGCGTGGGACGGCTGTGGATAATAAGGGGAAGTGGTTACATGTTTGATGCCATTGGCGAAGCACATTCGCCGAAAGTCGCCTGAAATAAATTGTGGACCATTGTCCGAGACAATGATGGCCGGAAGACCGAAGTGCTGAAATACATGACTCTGGAGCGCGCTTATGGTCAATCGAGCAGTTGCCTGCCGTAAGGGCAGTAGCCAGGCAAACTTCGAAAAGCATCCACACAGACAAGTAGGTAAGCATTACCTGACTTGCTACGCGGGAAGGGTCCCACGTAGTCGATGAATAGCTTCTCCATCGGTCTGCTCGCCACATCAGATGACAACAGCCCCAACTTGGTGTTTTGGGCAGGCTTGCTTAAGCCACAGATATGACATGCCTTCACCCGAGTTGCTATGTCCCTATCCATGCCCTTCCAGATGAAGTTTTTCCTAATACTGGAAATGGTCTTCGAAATCCCCTTATGTCCACCTACCGGGGAATTGTGGTAGTAGCTGAAAACCATGGGCACGAGTTTGCTAGGCAGCACTATCTTCGGGGCTCGCCCCTTTTTCTCTCTGCAACATAGGACGCCCCTGGACAAGAAGTAAGGGACCTGCACGTTACCCTCTTTTAGATTTTGGATGATCGGACCCAACTCTTCATCATCTAACTGATGGGGTAACACATCAGTAAAAGCTAAAGGAAAGTCCAGTAAAACAGAACAGGGTTGTTCCGGCTGGGCTTCGCTGGGCTGGGAAAACATACGGGACAAAGCATCTGCAACCACATTTTGAGTTCCCCGAATGTGTTGCACCTTAAATTTAAAGGATGAGATTTTAACCACCCATTGTCCAATCTTACCCACCTGCCGGGGATGAGCGAGAAGCCAAGAGAGAGCCTGGTTGTCGGTCTCGAGCAGGAACTCAGCGTGTTCCAGAAAACGCCTGAACTTATCTAGAGCGTATACAACAGCCAAACACTCTAGCTCATACACTGAAGACTTCCGTTCTTGTTGGGTCAAAGTTCTAGAAATGAAGGCCACAGGCTGCCTAGCACCATCAACCACTTGGGACAGAACCGCCCCGAGCGCCACCGAACTCGCGTCCGTCTGTAAGATAAACGGTCTCGAGAATTCTGGCATTCTCAGTACTGGAGGGGAAATAATGGCTTCCTTCAGAGTCTCGAAAGCCTTCTGTTGCTTTTCCCCCCCTACAAATTTGGCGCCCTTCTTCCGGAGTTCATTCAGAGGTGCCGCAATCTCCGCCGCGTTTGGGATGAAACGCCGATAGAAATTGACCATCCCCACAAATCTCGCGATGCCTTTGGCATCCTTTGGTGGGGGAAAGTCCCTGATCCCCTGTGTTCGCTCAGGATCCACAGTGACACCTCTATGGGAAATCAGGTGGCCCAGAAAAGAAATTTGTGTCTGGGCAAACTTCACCTTTTCGGGATTGACAGTGAGGCCGGCACCCCTCAACCTGCACATGACCTCTTCAAGATGACCCAAATGTTCCTCGTACCCCTTGCTGTACACCAGCAAGTCATCAAGATAATTAAAAACGTACTTGAACTTGACATCGTGAAAAACGGTGTCAAGCAAACGGGTGAGTGTTTGGGCCCCTACCGCTAGACCCATAGGAACCCTAGTATACTGATAGAGGTTCCACGGAACACAGAATGCCGTGTAGGACCTACTTTCTTTCGTCAAGGGAATCTGGTGATATGCAGAGTTGAGGTCAATGATGGTAAAATACCTCGCCTCACTGAACCAATCGAACGTGGAATGAAGGTCAGGAAGTGGGACCGAATCTAATTCGATGTTAGCGTTCAGCTTGCGGTAGTCGATAACCATCCTGTGCTTACCTCCAGGCTTGGGCACTATGTATGTATGTATGTATGTATGTGTATGGGCAGTCTTTCTTTTTATGTATTTTTTTTTTTTTTTGAATATAAAACAACTTCTTTAATTTTAATTTTTTTTTGAAAGAGAGGCCACAAGTCAATTAGGACTAGGCTGGAGCCTAGAGAAGCAAAAATCGTGCCGGGTCCAGTATGACGGGACTTGCAATGAAACTCAGCTGTAATGTAACAATAACAAGTTTATTGTATGCTTAGAAATCATACATGCAGGCCAATTCTAGTACATCATTGTCCCCCCCATGAATCATAATTATCACGAATGATTTAAGCCCTGCTTTAACAGTATTAAATTAAAACAACATGTGTATAGCATCACAAGTGTGTACAAATTCAGTAAACACCTATATAAATATAATATAATAACAAGTGTGTATAAATTCAGCAAATATATATAAATATAATAGCATAACGAGTGTGTATAAATTCAGCAAATATATATAAATATAATAGCATAACGAGTGTGTATAAATATAATTAAAATGAAAATATTACAATAAGGCGGTTGTGCTTTAGCAGCTGAGGCAGCGCGCCCGCATGTAGTTGACAAAGTTAGACAGGAATACAACCTGCCTTCAGCTGCATCAACAGGTCAGACAAAACTAAGTACTCTTTTAAACACCAGAAAACGGCCCCAAAAAGAACAAGGAAAACCCCAACCCTTAAATGTTAAACCCATAGTGAAGTTATAATTTATTCACTGCTGTTCCAGCCGGAACAGAGCTACTAACCTGTACCATGAATTTTGTAAAGGGTTAAAGGATAATGATATGCAACTGTAAAATGTTCAAGAGTAAATATCTCTGGCACGCTCCCCCAGTGCAGCACACAATTACAGGCAGTGCACTTAGTATTATGTAAATGAGTTATAAAAAAAGTGTTCTTGAATTTAATTAAAAATGTTCAGAGTCGTGATCAGCAGCTCCCCTTTCTAGCAGACAGTCTGGACACGTGGTCACATGGCTTCAAAGATATTTAAAGTAAACGGGCGCACTGCCGGCCCGGCCCCAAAAGTAAAATAAAAGCGTGAATATCACCTTAGAAATGCTGGCGAGTGCTACATCGAAAATCAGTCTCCCGCTCCCTCTTCGGAGAGGATCTTGTAATGGTCCATGTCTGAAGCAGGTGTTCGGCTATCAGCGAGACCAAATCTCCGGTTTAATTCGAAAACCCTGTCAATTCAAATAAATTAGAGAACTGTTCACTAAAAATGTACACCCGAGTTCAGGCAATCAACCTCATAACGGGCCTCCAACTAACACTCAATAAATGCACAATTTTCATTAATAAAGTTTTGGCAACCAGCTTAACGGGTAGAAAATCAGCCATGGAATAAGTAAATTTGAATAATGAACAGACTTTATTAAACGTGGCGTAATATGAAGTCATCAGTTCACTGGCTACATGCCTCGACAAAACTTTTCAGGTTAAACAGCCACGTGGTGAGTGATAATCGTTATTTGCCCAAAAATTCAACTGCAAGGCACTCACAGCATTAAGAATGTTTTAACATTAATAAAAATTCATCTAAGGAAGTTCACACAAAGAAACTCTCTACTGTTCAGTCAATTAAATAACTCCCCGACAGTCTATTGCATGCATGGACAGTTCATACCCTGCCTACGCACTAAGTTTTAGCCTTTAATATTTTAATGTTGTACACCTTTATCATGACAGTGACACTTGCAACTTCTCACACTATTACAGAAAATAATAAAAGGAGCATGGGCTATATACTGAGCGTTAAGTAAATCAGTGAATAATGAGTTTCTCTTAATATAAAACTTGTCGGGCCGCACACACATAATTACGTATTTTATACGGTTGCATATTGTTATTAATTATCCATATATATATATATATAATTACTTATAAAGACAAAATAATGAAATTCTTACCGGGAGTCAATTACGCCTTAGCACGCCATGAAGAGACAGAAAACTGCGTCGTAAATGTTTGAAGAGAGAGCGAAGCTGATGTATCTCGGAGCGAAGCAATGAGTCCTCTGCCGTTAGCAACAGAGAAACTGCTCCCCTATTCTACAAGTTGCGCGCGCAGCCGTAACCGAGGCGAACATAGGTCGCCCGCATTCGCTCTATTTTACAATCAGACCAAATGTTTCTAAAACCTTTTCAACGGCCGGATTAACACCGGCACACCCCCACCCCGAAAGGGCAACCCGGTTGCCCTACTCTGGAACTCGGGAAAGTACCCTGCAGTGTACCCCCATCTTAAATACTCCGGTGGACATCGTGGATAAGGTGGCCCGGCGGCACTTGCTCCCAGGAGAACAGAGGCTCAGAAGGGAAAACGAAAGAGACGAAAGAAGACGTGTAGAGTGTAAGTGTGCGGTTGCTGCACGCTGACCTGATCAGGGCCAACCCACAGCAAAGAGGGACAGAGAAGAAAGACAAAAGAAAAGTTCGGGAGCTCCCTGAGTTCCGACCTCCTGAGGCTTTTCCACCTAAGCCAGAAGACGATAGCCACCTAAACAGGGCCATCTGCCCCATGGACTTACGGGATAATTCCCTAATACGACACCCCCCCATTCTACACAATACCATTACTGCACGGGCCAAGGGGAAAGGGGGACGATGGTCCCCATGAGGTCGACGATCCAATTTCCAGACGTACATCCATCCTTACAACCTAATACATGTGTGCTCCAAGGGCATGCGGTCGACGATGTTCGCTACGAGGAGCCGAATCGACCCCGCAACGAACACCGCCGACCCTCCATTCTCTCTACTCCTTTGTTTTTTGCTTTTCTAAGTTTTTTTTTTTTTTTTTTTTTTCTCTGGGTAAGGTTAGGAAACTCGGAAGGTGGATGGTCAAGGATGATGAAGCGGTCATGGGCTGGGACTGAAGGTAAGGACATGGCTCCCTCCGGACGTAAGGACAATTGGAGAAACCCAAGGCTCGCGCAGGCAGGGGCGCATCCCTGAAGTAGACGAACCCCACTGGGACTGTGGGAAACACCTACCCGCTACCATATCATTCTCACTACCGCCCCCGGAGCACACCCTCTCAAAACCGACAACATCCCCACTCGCACAGAGACCGCCACCGTTCCCCCCCTTTCTCACAGCCCGTTTACCCTTTTCTAAACAGTTTCAATTTGGAGATATGTGTAGTAATCTCTTTAGCATCACCACCCGGCTCTTCCAACCGCGCCGTCACCGGTGACATAAACCCGAGGATACGGTACGGCCCCGACCAACGATAGCATAATTTGGCGGCTCTTTTCTCGGCAGCTGAGCTGATCGGGTGGCTCTGGCAGTAGACCAAATCTCCTACCTTAAAGGGATTTGGAATACGCCCCTGATTATACCGACTACGGACGCGCTCGTGCGCACGAAGCAAATTCTTCCGGGCCTCTTTCCACCTATCTGCCGTCCTAATGTCCGGATTACTCGGCAGAAGATCGTCTATGTTCCATAAGTTGGCCAAGGGAAGCGTAGGCGAGAAACCAAACATAACTTCAAAGGGAACGGCCTTATGACTGTCATGCAGGGCCGTATTGAAAGCTAGCTGTAACCACTTAAGGTTCTGGTCCCAGGTGGTCTGTTGTTCCGCATGATAGGCGATGAGTGCGGACCGGAGATTCCTGTTGAATCTCTCCGCGTGGGACGGCTGTGGATAATAAGGGGAAGTGGTTACATGTTTGATGCCATTGGCGAAGCACATTCGCCGAAAGTCGCCTGAAATAAATTGTGGACCATTGTCCGAGACAATGATGGCCGGAAGACCGAAGTGCTTAAATACATGACTCTGGAGCGCGCTTATGGTCAATCGAGCAGTTGCCTGCCGTAAGGGCAGTAGCCAGGCAAACTTCGAAAAAGCATCCACACAGACAAGTAGGTAAGCATTACCTGACTTGCTACGCGGGAAGGGTCCCACGTAGTCGATGAATAGCTTCTCCATCGGTCTGCTCGCCACATCAGATGACAACAGCCCCAACTTGGTGTTTTGGGCAGGCTTGCTTAAGCCACAGAGATGACATGCCTTCACCCGAGTTGCTATGTCCCTATCCATGCCCTTCCAGATGAAGTTTTTCCTAATACTGGAAATGGTCTTCGAAATCCCTTTATGTCCACCTACCGGGGAATTGTGGTAGTAGCTGAAAACCATGGGCACGAGTTTGCTAGGCAGCACTATCTTCGGGGCTCGCCCCTTTTTCTCTCTGCAACATAGGACGCCCCTGGACAAGAAGTAAGGGACCTGCACGTTACCCTCTTTTAGATTTTGGATGATCGGACCCAACTCTTCATCATCTAACTGATGGGGTAACACATCAGTAAAAGCTAAAGGAAAGTCCAGTAAAACAGAACAGGGTTGTTCCGGCTGGGCTTCGCTGGGCTGGGAAAACATACGGGACAAAGCATCTGCAACCACATTTTGAGTTCCCCGAATGTGTTGCACCTTAAATTTAAAGGATGAGATTTTAACCACCCATCGTCCAATCTTACCCAGCTGCCGGGGATGAGCGAGAAGCCAAGAGAGAGCCTGGTTGTCGGTCTCGAGCAGGAACTCAGCGTGTTCCAGAAAACGCCTGAACTTATCTAGAGCGTATACAACAGCCAAACACTCTAGCTCATACACTGAAGACTTCCGTTCTTGTTGGGTCAAAGTTCTAGAAATGAAGGCCACAGGCTGCCTAGCACCATCAACCACTTGGGACAGAACCGCCCCGAGCGCCACCGAACTCGCGTCCGTCTGTAAGATAAACGGTCTCGAGAAGTCTGGCATTCTCAGTACTGGAGGGGAAATAATGGCTTCCTTCAGAGTCTCGAAAGCCTTCTGTTGCTTTTCCCCCCATACAAATTTGGCGCCCTTCTTCCGGAGTTCATTCAGAGGTGCCGCAATCTCCGCCGCGTTTGGGATGAAACGCAGATAGAAATTGACCATCCCCACAAATCTCGCGATGCCTTTGGCATCCTTTGGTGGGGGAAAGTCCCTGATCCCCTGTGTTCGCTCAGGATCCACAGTGACACCTCTATGGGAAATCAGGTGGCCCAGAAAAGAAATTTGTGTCTGGGCAAACTTCACCTTTTCGGGATTGACAGTGAGGCCGGCACCTCTCAACCTGCACATGACCTCTTCAAGATGACCCAAATGTTCCTCGTACCCCTTGCTGTACACCAGCAAGTCATCAAGATAATTAAAAACGTACTTGAACTTGACATCGTGAAAAACGGTGTCAAGCAAACGGGTGAGTGTTTGGGCCCCTACCGCTAGACCCATAGGAACCCTAGTATACTGATAGAGGTTCCACGGAACACAGAATGCCGTGTAGGACCTACTTTCTTTCGTCAAGGGAATCTGGTGATATGCAGAGTTGAGGTCAATGATGGTAAAATACCTCGCCTCACTGAACCAATCGAACGTGGAATGAAGGTCAGGAAGTGGGACCGAATCTAATTCGATGTTAGCGTTCAGCTTGCGGTAGTCGATAACCATCCTGTGCTTACCTCCAGGCTTGGGCACTATGTATGTATGTATGTATGTATGTGTATGGGCAGTCTTTCTTTTTATGTATTTTTTTTTTTTTTGAATATAAAACAACTTCTTTAATTTTAATTTTTTTTTGAAAGAGAGGCCACAAGTCAATTAGGACTAGGCTGGAGCCTAGAGAAGCAAAAATCGTGCCGGGTCCAGTATGACGGGACTTGCAATGAAACTCAGCTGTAATGTAACAATAACAAGTTTATTGTATGCTTAGAAATCATACATGCAGGCCAATTCTAGTACATCATTGTCCCCCCCATGAATCATAATTATCACGAATGATTTAAGCCCTGCTTTAACAGTATTAAATTAAAACAACATGTGTATAGCATCACAAGTGTGTACAAATTCAGTAAACACCTATATAAATATAATATAATAACAAGTGTGTATAAATTCAGCAAATATATATAAATATAATAGCATAACGAGTGTGTATAAATTCAGCAAATATATATAAATATAATAGCATAACGAGTGTGTATAAATATAATTAAAATGAAAATATTACAATAAGGCGGTTGTGCTTTAGCAGCTGAGGCAGCGCGCCCGCATGTAGTTGACAAAGTTAGACAGGAATACAACCTGCCTTCAGCTGCATCAACAGGTCAGACAAAACTAAGTACTCTTTTAAACACCAGAAAACGGCCCCAAAAAGAACAAGGAAAACCCCAACCCTTAAATGTTAAACCCATAGTGAAGTTATAATTTATTCACTGCTGTTCCAGCCGGAACAGAGCTACTAACCTGTACCATGAATTTTGTAAAGGGTTAAAGGATAATGATATGCAACTGTAAAATGTTCAAGAGTAAATATCTCTGGCACGCTCCCCCAGTGCAGCACACAATTACAGGCAGTGCACTTAGTATTATGTAAATGAGTTATAAAAAAAGTGTTCTTGAATTTAATTAAAAATGTTCAGAGTCGTGATCAGCAGCTCCCCTTTCTAGCAGACAGTCTGGACACGTGGTCACATGGCTTCAAAGATATTTAAAGTAAACGGGCGCACTGCCGGCCCGGCCCCAAAAGTAAAATAAAAGCGTGAATATCACCTTAGAAATGCTGGCGAGTGCTACATCGAAAATCAGTCTCCCGCTCCCTCTTCGGAGAGGATCTTGTAATGGTCCATGTCTGAAGCAGGTGTTCGGCTATCAGCGAGACCAAATCTCCGGTTTAATTCGAAAACCCTGTCAATTCAAATAAATTAGAGAACTGTTCACTAAAAATGTACACCCGAGTTCAGGCAATCAACCTCATAACGGGCCTCCAACTAACACTCAATAAATGCACAATTTTCATTAATAAAGTTTTGGCAACCAGCTTAACGGGTAGAAAATCAGCCATGGAATAAGTAAATTTGAATAATGAACAGACTTTATTAAACGTGGCGTAATATGAAGTCATCAGTTCACTGGCTACATGCCTCGACAAAACTTTTCAGGTTAAACAGCCACGTGGTGAGTGATAATCGTTATTTGCCCAAAAATTCAACTGCAAGGCACTCACAGCATTAAGAATGTTTTAACATTAATAAAAATTCATCTAAGGAAGTTCACACAAAGAAACTCTCTACTGTTCAGTCAATTAAATAACTCCCCGACAGTCTATTGCATGCATGGACAGTTCATACCCTGCCTACGCACTAAGTTTTAGCCTTTAATATTTTAATGTTGTACACCTTTATCATGACAGTGACACTTGCAACTTCTCACACTATTACAGAAAATAATAAAAGGAGCATGGGCTATATACTGAGCGTTAAGTAAATCAGTGAATAATGAGTTTCTCTTAATATAAAACTTGTCGGGCCGCACACACATAATTACGTATTTTATACGGTTGCATATTGTTATTAATTATCCATATATATATATATATAATTACTTATAAAGACAAAATAATGAAATTCTTACCGGGAGTCAATTACGCCTTAGCACGCCATGAAGAGACAGAAAACTGCGTCGTAAATGTTTGAAGAGAGAGCGAAGCTGATGTATCTCGGAGCGAAGCAATGAGTCCTCTGCCGTTAGCAACAGAGAAACTGCTCCCCTATTCTACAAGTTGCGCGCGCAGCCGTAACCGAGGCGAACAAAGGTCGCCCGCATTCGCTCTATTTTACAATCAGACCAAATGTTTCTAAAACCTTTTCAACGGCCGGATTAACACCGGCACACCCCCACCCCGAAAGGGCAACCCGGTTGCCCTACTCTGGAACTCGGGAAAGTACCCTGCAGTGTACCCCCATCTTAAATACTCCGGTGGACATCGTGGATAAGGTGGCCCGGCGGCACTTGCTCCCAGGAGAACAGAGGCTCAGAAGGGAAAACGAAAGAGACGAAAGAAGACGTGTAGAGTGTAAGTGTGCGGTTGCTGCACGCTGACCTGATCAGGGCCAACCCACAGCAAAGAGGGACAGAGAAGAAAGACAAAAGAAAAGTTCGGGAGCTCCCTGAGTTCCGACCTCCTGAGGCTTGTCCACCTAAGCCAGAAGACGATAGCCACCTAAACAGGGCCATCTGCCCCATGGACTTACGGGATAATTCCCTAATACGACACCCCCCCATTCTACACAATACCATTACTGCACGGGCCAAGGGGAAAGGGGGACGATGGTCCCCATGAGGTCGACGATCCAATTTCCAGACGTACATCCATCCTTACAACCTAATACATGTGTGCTCCAAGGGCATGCGGTCGACGATGTTCGCTACGAGGAGCCGAATCGACCCCGCAACGAACACCGCCGACCCTCCATTCTCACTACTCCTTTTTTTTTTGCTTTTCTAAGTTTTTTTTTTTTTTTTTTTTTTTTTTCTCTGGGTAAGGTTAGGAAACTCGGAAGGTGGATGGTCAAGGATGATGAAGCGGTCATGGGCTGGGACTGAAGGTAAGGACATGGCTCCCTCCGGACGTAAGGACAATTGGAGAAACCCAAGGCTCGCGCAGGCAGGGGCGCATCCCTGAAGTAGACGAACCCCACTGGGACTGTGGGAAACACCTACCCGCTACCATATCATTCTCACTACCGCCCCCGGAGCACACCCTCTCAAAACCGACAACATCCCCACTCGCACAGAGACCGCCACCGTTCCCCCCCTTTCTCACAGCCCGTTTACCCTTTTCTAAACAGTTTCAATTTGGAGATATGTGTAGTAATCTCTTTAGCATCACCACCCGGCTCTTCCAACCGCGCCGTCACCGGTGACATAAACCCGAGGATACGGTACGGCCCCGACCAACGATAGCATAATTTGGCGGCTCTTTTCTCGGCAGCTGAGCTGATCGGGTGGCTCTGGCAGTAGACCAAATCTCCTACCTTATAGGGATTTGGAATACGCCCCTGATTATACCGACTACGGACGCGCTCGTGCGCACGAAGCAAATTCTTCCGGGCCTCTTTCCACCTATCTGCCGTCCTAATGTCCGGATTACTCGGCAGAAGATCGTCTATGTTCCATAAGTTGGCCAAGGGAAGCGTAGGCGAGAAACCAAACATAACTTCAAAGGGAACGGCCTTATGACTGTCATGCAGGGCCGTATTGAAAGCTAGCTGTAACCACTTAAGGTTCTGGTCCCAGGTGGTCTGTTGTTCCGCATGATAGGCGATGAGTGCGGACCGGAGATTCCTGTTGAATCTCTCCGCGTGGGACGGCTGTGGATAATAAGGGGAAGTGGTTACATGTTTGATGCCATTGGCGAAGCACATTCGCCGAAAGTCGCCTGAAATAAATTGTGGACCATTGTCCGAGACAATGATGGCCGGAAGACCGAAGTGCTGAAATACATGACTCTGGAGCGCGCTTATGGTCAATCGAGCAGTTGCCTGCCGTAAGGGCAGTAGCCAGGCAAACTTCGAAAAAGCATCCACACAGACAAGTAGGTAAGCATTACCTGACTTGCTACGCGGGAAGGGTCCCACGTAGTCGATGAATAGCTTCTCCATCGGTCTGCTCGCCACATCAGATGACAACAGCCCCAACTTGGTGTTTTGGGCAGGCTTGCTTAAGCCACAGAGATGACATGCCTTCACCCGAGTTGCTATGTCCCTATCCATGCCCTTCCAGATGAAGTTTTTCCTAATACTGGAAATGGTCTTCGAAATCCCTTTATGTCCACCTACCGGGGAATTGTGGTAGTAGCTGAAAACCATGGGCACGAGTTTGCTAGGCAGCACTATCTTCGGGGCTCGCCCCTTTTTCTCTCTGCAACATAGGACGCCCCTGGACAAGAAGTAAGGGACCTGCACGTTACCCTCTTTTAGATTTTGGATGATCGGACCCAACTCTTCATCATCTAACTGATGGGGTAACACATCAGTAAAAGCTAAAGGAAAGTCCAGTAAAACAGAACAGGGTTGTTCCGGCTGGGCTTCGCTGGGCTGGGAAAACATACGGGACAAAGCATCTGCAACCACATTTTGAGTTCCCCGAATGTGTTGCACCTTAAATTTAAAGGATGAGATTTTAACCACCCATCGTCCAATCTTACCCAGCTGCCGGGGATGAGCGAGAAGCCAAGAGAGAGCCTGGTTGTCGGTCTCGAGCAGGAACTCAGCGTGTTCCAGAAAACGCCTGAACTTATCTAGAGCGTATACAACAGCCAAACACTCTAGCTCATACACTGAAGACTTCCGTTCTTGTTGGGTCAAAGTTCTAGAAATGAAGGCCACAGGCTGCCTAGCACCATCAACCACTTGGGACAGAACCGCCCCGAGCGCCACCGAACTCGCGTCCGTCTGTAAGATAAACGGTCTCGAGAAGTCTGGCATTCTCAGTACTGGAGGGGAAATAATGGCTTCCTTCAGAGTCTCAAAAGCCTTCTGTTGCTTTTCCCCCCATACAAATTTGGCGCCCTTCTTCCGGAGTTCATTCAGAGGTGCCGCAATCTCCGCCGCGTTTGGGATGAAACGCCGATAGAAATTGACCATCCCCACAAATCTCGCGATGCCTTTGGCATCCTTTGGTGGGGGAAAGTCCCTGATCCCCTGTGTTCGCTCAGGATCCACAGTGACACCTCTATGGGAAATCAGGTGGCCCAGAAAAGAAATTTGTGTCTGGGCAAACTTCACCTTTTCGGGATTGACAGTGAGGCCGGCACCCCTCAACCTGCACATGACCTCTTCAAGATGACCCAAATGTTCCTCGTACCCCTTGCTGTACACCAGCAAGTCATCAAGATAATTAAAAACGTACTTGAACTTGACATCGTGAAAAACGGTGTCAAGCAAACGGGTGAGTGTTTGGGCCCCTACCGCTAGACCCATAGGAACCCTAGTATACTGATAGAGGTTCCACGGAACACAGAATGCCGTGTAGGACCTACTTTCTTTCGTCAAGGGAATCTGGTGATATGCAGAGTTGAGGTCAATGATGGTAAAATACCTCGCCTCACTGAACCAATCGAACGTGGAATGAAGGTCAGGAAGTGGGACCGAATCTAATTCGATGTTAGCGTTCAGCTTGCGGTAGTCGATAACCATCCTGTGCTTACCTCCAGGCATGGGCACTATGTATGTATGTATGTATGTATGTGTATGGGCAGTCTTTCTTTTTATGTATTTTTTTTTTTTTGAAATAAAACAACTTCTTTAATTTTAATTTTTTTTTGAAAGAGAGGCCACAAGTCAATTAGGACTAGGCTGGAGCCTAGAGAAGCAAAAATCGTGCCGGGTCCAGTATGACGGGACTTGCAATGAAACTCAGCTGTAATGTAACAATAACAAGTTTATTGTATGCTTAGAAATCATACATGCAGGCCAATTCTAGTACATCATTGTCCCCCCCATGAATCATAATTATCACGAATGATTTAAGCCCTGCTTTAACAGTATTAAATTAAAACAACATGTGTATAGCATCACAAGTGTGTACAAATTCAGTAAACACCTATATAAATATAATATAATAACAAGTGTGTATAAATTCAGCAAATATATATAAATATAATAGCATAACGAGTGTGTATAAATTCAGCAAATATATATAAATATAATAGCATAACGAGTGTGTATAAATATAATTAAAATGAAAATATTACAATAAGGCGGTTGTGCTTTAGCAGCTGAGGCAGCGCGCCCGCATGTAGTTGACAAAGTTAGACAGGAATACAACCTGCCTTCAGCTGCATCAACAGGTCAGACAAAACTAAGTACTCTTTTAAACACCAGAAAACGGCCCCAAAAAGAACAAGGAAAACCCCAACCCTTAAATGTTAAACCCATAGTGAAGTTATAATTTATTCACTGCTGTTCCAGCCGGAACAGAGCTACTAACCTGTACCATGAATTTTGTAAAGGGTTAAAGGATAATGATATGCAACTGTAAAATGTTCAAGAGTAAATATCTCTGGCACGCTCCCCCAGTGCAGCACACAATTACAGGCAGTGCACTTAGTATTATGTAAATGAGTTATAAAAAAAGTGTTCTTGAATTTAATTAAAAATGTTCAGAGTCGTGATCAGCAGCTCCCCTTTCTAGCAGACAGTCTGGACACGTGGTCACATGGCTTCAAAGATATTTAAAGTAAACGGGCGCACTGCCGGCCCGGCCCCAAAAGTAAAATAAAAGCGTGAATATCACCTTAGAAATGCTGGCGAGTGCTACATCGAAAATCAGTCTCCCGCTCCCTCTTCGGAGAGGATCTTGTAATGGTCCATGTCTGAAGCAGGTGTTCGGCTATCAGCGAGACCAAATCTCCGGTTTAATTCGAAAACCCTGTCAATTCAAATAAATTAGAGAACTGTTCACTAAAAATGTACACCCGAGTTCAGGCAATCAACCTCATAACGGGCCTCCAACTAACACTCAATAAATGCACAATTTTCATTAATAAAGTTTTGGCAACCAGCTTAACGGGTAGAAAATCAGCCATGGAATAAGTAAATTTGAATAATGAACAGACTTTATTAAACGTGGCGTAATATGAAGTCATCAGTTCACTGGCTACATGCCTCGACAAAACTTTTCAGGTTAAACAGCCACGTGGTGAGTGATAATCGTTATTTGCCCAAAAATTCAACTGCAAGGCACTCACAGCATTAAGAATGTTTTAACATTAATAAAAATTCATCTAAGGAAGTTCACACAAAGAAACTCTCTACTGTTCAGTCAATTAAATAACTCCCCGACAGTCTATTGCATGCATGGACAGTTCATACCCTGCCTACGCACTAAGTTTTAGCCTTTAATATTTTAATGTTGTACACCTTTATCATGACAGTGACACTTGCAACTTCTCACACTATTACAGAAAATAATAAAAGGAGCATGGGCTATATACTGAGCGTTAAGTAAATCAGTGAATAATGAGTTTCTCTTAATATAAAACTTGTCGGGCCGCACACACATAATTACGTATTTTATACGGTTGCATATTGTTATTAATTATCCATATATATATATATATATAATTACTTATAAAGACAAAATAATGAAATTCTTACCGGGAGTCAATTACGCCTTAGCACGCCATGAAGAGACAGAAAACTGCGTCGTAAATGTTTGAAGAGAGAGCGAAGCTGATGTATCTCGGAGCGAAGCAATGAGTCCTCTGCCGTTAGCAACAGAGAAACTGCTCCCCTATTCTACAAGTTGCGCGCGCAGCCGTAACCGAGGCGAACAAAGGTCGCCCGCATTCGCTCTATTTTACAATCAGACCAAATGTTTCTAAAACCTTTTCAACGGTCGGATTAACACCGGCACACCCCCACCCCGAAAGGGCAACCCGGTTGCCCTACTCTGGAACTCGGGAAAGTACCCTGCAGTGTACCCCCATCTTAAATACTCCGGTGGACATCGTGGATAAGGTGGCCCGGCGGCACTTGCTCCCAGGAGAACAGAGGCTCAGAAGGGAAAACGAAAGAGACGAAAGAAGACGTGTAGAGTGTAAGTGTGCGGTTGCTGCACGCTGACCTGATCAGGGCCAACCCACAGCAAAGAGGGACAGAGAAGAAAGACAAAAGAAAAGTTCGGGAGCTCCCTGAGTTCCGACCTCCTGAGGCTTGTCCACCTAAGCCAGAAGACGATAGCCACCTAAACAGGGCCATCTGCCCCATGGACTTACGGGATAATTCCCTAATACGACACCCCCCCATTCTACACAATACCATTACTGCACGGGCCAAGGGGAAAGGGGGACGATGGTCCCCATGAGGTCGACGATCCAATTTCCAGACGTACATCCATCCTTACAACCTAATACATGTGTGCTCCAAGGGCATGCGGTCGACGATGTTCGCTACGAGGAGCCGAATCGACCCCGCAACGAACACCGCCGACCCTCCATTCTCGCTACTCCTTTTTTTTTTGCTTTTCTAAGTTTTTTTTTTTTTTTTTTTTTTTTTCTCTGGGTAAGGTTAGGAAACTCGGAAGGTGGATGGTCAAGGATGATGAAGCGGTCATGGGCTGGGACTGAAGGTAAGGACATGGCTCCCTCCGGACGTAAGGACAATTGGAGAAACCCAAGGCTCGCGCAGGCAGGGGCGCATCCCTGAAGTAGACGAACCCCACTGGGACTGTGGGAAACACCTACCCGCTACCATATCATTCTCACTACCGCCCCCGGAGCACACCCTCTCAAAACCGACAACATCCCCACTCGCACAGAGACCGCCACCGTTCCCCCCCTTTCTCTCAGCCCGTTTACCCTTTTCTAAACAGTTTCAATTTGGAGATATGTGTAGTAATCTCTTTAGCATCACCACCCGGCTCTTCCAACCGCGCCGTCACCGGTGACATAAACCCGAGGATACGGTACGGCCCCGACCAACGATAGCATAATTTGGCGGCTCTTTTCTCGGCAGCTGAGCTGATCGGGTGGCTCTGGCAGTAGACCAAATCTCCTACCTTAAAGGGATTTGGAATACGCCCCTGATTATACCGACTACGGACGCGCTCGTGCGCACGAAGCAAATTCTTCCGGGCCTCTTTCCACCTATCTGCCGTCCTAATGTCCGGATTACTCGGCAGAAGATCGTCTATGTTCCATAAGTTGGCCAAGGGAAGCGTAGGCGAGAAACCAA
Organism: Magicicada septendecula; assembly: GCA_034769895.1. Taxonomy (NCBI): domain Eukaryota; kingdom Metazoa; phylum Arthropoda; class Insecta; order Hemiptera; family Cicadidae; genus Magicicada; species Magicicada septendecula. The sequence goes on along the minus strand of CM068367.1, from coordinate 598,529,007 downwards.
ACATAACTTCAAAGGGAACGGCCTTATGACTGTCATGCAGGGCCGTATTGAAAGCTAGCTGTAACCACTTAAGGTTCTGGTCCCAGGTGGTCTGTTGTTCCGCATGATAGGCGATGAGTGCGGACCGGAGATTCCTTTTGAATCTCTCCGCGTGGGACGGCTGTGGATAATAAGGGGAAGTGGTTACATGTTTGATGCCATTGGCGAAGCACATTCGCCGAAAGTCGCCTGAAATAAATTGTGGACCATTGTCCGAGACAATGATGGCCGGAAGACCGAAGTGCTGAAATACATGACTCTGGAGCGCGCTTATGGTCAATCGAGCAGTTGCCTGCCGTAAGGGCAGTAGCCAGGCAAACTTCGAAAAAGCATCCACACAGACAAGTAGGTAAGCATTACCTGACTTGCTACGCGGGAAGGGTCCCACGTAGTCGATGAATAGCTTCTCCATCGGTCTGCTCGCCACATCAGATGACAACAGCCCCAACTTGGTGTTTTGGGCAGGCTTGCTTAAGCCACAGAGATGACATGCCTTCACCCGAGTTGCTATGTCCCTATCCATGCCCTTCCAGATGAAGTTTTTCCTAATACTGGAAATGGTCTTCGAAATCCCTTTATGTCCACCTACCGGGGAATTGTGGTAGTAGCTGAAAACCATGGGCACGAGTTTGCTAGGCAGCACTATCTTCGGGGCTCGCCCCTTTTTCTCTCTGCAACATAGGACGCCCCTGGACAAGAAGTAAGGGACCTGCACGTTACCCTCTTTTAGATTTTGGATGATCGGACCCAACTCTTCATCATCTAACTGATGGGGTAACACATCAGTAAAAGCTAAAGGAAAGTCCAGTAAAACAGAACAGGGTTGTTCCGGCTGGGCTTCGCTGGGCTGGGAAAACATACGGGACAAAGCATCTGCAACCACATTTTGAGTTCCCCGAATGTGTTGCACCTTAAATTTAAAGGATGAGATTTTAACCACCCATCGTCCAATCTTACCCAGCTGCCGGGGATGAGCGAGAAGCCAAGAGAGAGCCTGGTTGTCGGTCTCGAGCAGGAACTCAGCGTGTTCCAGAAAACGCCTGAACTTATCTAGAGCGTATACAACAGCCAAACACTCTAGCTCATACACTGAAGACTTCCGTTCTTGTTGGGTCAAAGTTCTAGAAATGAAGGCCACAGGCTGCCTAGCACCATCAACCACTTGGGACAGAACCGCCCCGAGCGCCACCGAACTCGCGTCCGTCTGTAAGATAAACGGTCTCGAGAAGTCTGGCATTCTCAGTACTGGAGGGGAAATAATGGCTTCCTTCAGAGTCTCAAAAGCCTTCTGTTGCTTTTCCCCCCATACAAATTTGGCGCCCTTCTTCCGGAGTTCATTCAGAGGTGCCGCAATCTCCGCCGCGTTTGGGATGAAACGCCGATAGAAGTTGACCATCCCCACAAATCTCGCGATGCCTTTGGCATCCTTTGGTGGGGGAAAGTCCCTGATCCCCTGTGTTCGCTCAGGATCCACAGTGACACCTCTATGGGAAATCAGGTGGCCCAGAAAAGAAATTTGTGTCTGGGCAAACTTCACCTTTTCGGGATTGACAGTGAGGCCGGCACCCCTCAACCTGCACATGACCTCTTCAAGATGACCCAAATGTTCCTCGTACCCCTTGCTGTACACCAGCAAGTCATCAAGATAATTAAAAACGTACTTGAACTTGACATCGTGAAAAACGGTGTCAAGCAAACGGGTGAGTGTTTGGGCCCCTACCGCTAGACCCATAGGAACCCTAGTATACTGATAGAGGTTCCACGGAACACAGAATGCCGTGTAGGACCTACTTTCTTTCGTCAAGGGAATCTGGTGATATGCAGAGTTGAGGTCAATGATGGTAAAATACCTCGCCTCACTGAACCAATCGAACGTGGAATGAAGGTCAGGAAGTGGGACCGAATCTAATTCGATGTTAGCGTTCAGCTTGCGGTAGTCGATAACCATCCTGTGCTTACCTCCAGGCTTGGGCACTATGTATGTATGTATGTATGTATGTGTATGGGCAGTCTTTCTTTTTATGTATTTTTTTTTTTTGAATATAAAACAACTTCTTTAATTTTAATTTTTTTTGGAAAGAGAGGCCACAAGTCAATTAGGACTAGGCTGGAGCCTAGAGAAGCAAAAATCGTGCCGGGTCCAGTATGACGGGACTTGCAATGAAACTCAGCTGTAATGTAACAATAACAAGTTTATTGTATGCTTAGAAATCATACATGCAGGCCAATTCTAGTACATCATTGTCCCCCCCATGAATCATAATTATCACGAATGATTTAAGCCCTGCTTTAACAGTATTAAATTAAAACAACATGTGTATAGCATCACAAGTGTGTACAAATTCAGTAAACACCTATATAAATATAATATAATAACAAGTGTGTATAAATTCAGCAAATATATATAAATATAATAGCATAACGAGTGTGTATAAATATAATTAAAATGAAAATATTACAATAAGGCGGTTGTGCTTTAGCAGCTGAGGCAGCGCGCCCGCATGTAGTTGACAAAGTTAGACAGGAATACAACCTGCCTTCAGCTGCATCAACAGGTCAGACAAAACTAAGTACTCTTTTAAACACCAGAAAACGGCCCCAAAAAGAACAAGGAAAACCCCAACCCTTAAATGTTAAACCCATAGTGAAGTTATAATTTATTCACTGCTGTTCCAGCCGGAACAGAGCTACTAACCTGTACCATGAATTTTGTAAAGGGTTAAAGGATAATGATATGCAACTGTAAAATGTTCAAGAGTAAATATCTCTGGCACGCTCCCCCAGTGCAGCACACAATTACAGGCAGTGCACTTAGTATTATGTAAATGAGTTATAAAAAAAGTGTTCTTGAATTTAATTAAAAATGTTCAGAGTCGTGATCAGCAGCTCCCCTTTCTAGCAGACAGTCTGGACAAGTGGTCACATGGCTTCAAAGATATTTAAAGTAAACGGGCGCACTGCCGGCCCGGCCCCAAAAGTAAAATAAAAGCGTGAATATCACCTTAGAAATGCTGGCGAGTGCTACATCGAAAATCAGTCTCCCGCTCCCTCTTCGGAGAGGATCTTGTAATGGTCCATGTCTGAAGCAGGTGTTCGGCTATCAGCGAGACCAAATCTCCGGTTTAATTCGAAAACCCTATCAATTCAAATAAATTAGAGAACTGTTCACTAAAAATGTACACCCGAGTTCAGGCAATCAACCTCATAACGGGCCTCCAACTAACACTCAATAAATGCACAATTTTCATTAATAAAGTTTTGGCAACCAGCTTAACGGGTAGAAAATCAGCCATGGAATAAGTAAATTTGAATAATGAACAGACTTTATTAAACGTGGCGTAATATGAAGTCATCAGTTCACTGGCTACATGCCTCGACAAAACTTTTCAGGTTAAACAGCCACGTGGTGAGTGATAATCGTTATTTGCCCAAAAATTCAACTGCAAGGCACTCACAGCATTAAGAATGTTTTAACATTAATAAAAATTCATCTAAGGAAGTTCACACAAAGAAACTCTCTACTGTTCAGTCAATTAAATAACTCCCCGACAGTCTATTGCATGCATGGACAGTTCATACCCTGCCTACGCACTAAGTTTTAGCCTTTAATATTTTAATGTTGTACACCTTTATCATGACAGTGACACTTGCAACTTCTCACACTATTACAGAAAATAATAAAAGGAGCATGGGCTATATACTGAGCGTTAAGTAAATCAGTGAATAATGAGTTTCTCTTAATATAAAACTTGTCGGGCCGCACACACATAATTACGTATTTTATACGGTTGCATATTGTTATTAATTATCCATATATATATATATATATAATTACTTATAAAGACAAAATAATGAAATTCTTACCGGGAGTCAATTACGCCTTAGCACGCCATGAAGAGACAGAAAACTGCGTCGTAAATGTTTGAAGAGAGAGCGAAGCTGATGTATCTCGGAGCGAAGCAATGAGTCCTCTGCCGTTAGCAACAGAGAAACTGCTCCCCTATTCTACAAGTTGCGCGCGCAGCCGTAACCGAGGCGAACAAAGGTCGCCCGCATTCGCTCTATTTTACAATCAGACCAAATGTTTCTAAAACCTTTTCAACGGCCGGATTAACACCGGCACACCCCCACCCCGAAAGGGCAACCCGGTTGCCCTACTCTGGAACTCGGGAAAGTACCCTGCAGTGTACCCCCATCTTAAATACTCCGGTGGACATCGTGGATAAGGTGGCCCGGCGGCACTTGCTCCCAGGAGAACAGAGGCTCAGAAGGGAAAACGAAAGAGACGAAAGAAGACGTGTAGAGTGTAAGTGTGCGGTTGCTGCACGCTGACCTGATCAGGGCCAACCCACAGCAAAGAGGGACAGAGAAGAAAGACAAAAGAAAAGTTCGGGAGCTCCCTGAGTTCCGACCTCCTGAGGCTTGTCCACCTAAGCCAGAAGACGATAGCCACCTAAACAGGGCCATCTGCCCCATGGACTTACGGGATAATTCCCTAATACGACACCCCCCCATTCTACACAATACCATTACTGCACGGGCCAAGGGGAAAGGGGGACGATGGTCCCCATGAGGTCGACGATCCAATTTCCAGACGTACATCCATCCTTACAACCTAATACATGTGTGCTCCAAGGGCATGCGGTCGACGATGTTCGCTACGAGGAGCCGAATCGACCCCGCAACGAACACCGCCGACCCTCCATTCTCGCTACTCCTTTTTTTTTGCTTTTCTAAGTTTTTTTTTTTTTTTTTTTTTTTTTTTCTCTGGGTAAGGTTAGGAAACTCGGAAGGTGGATGGTCAAGGATGATGAAGCGGTCATGGGCTGGGACTGAAGGTAAGGACATGGCTCCCTCCGGACGTAAGGACAATTGGAGAAACCCAAGGCTCGCGCAGGCAGGGGCGCATCCCTGAAGTAGACGAACCCCACTGGGACTGTGGGAAACACCTACCCGCTACCATATCATTCTCACTACCGCCCCCGGAGCACACCCTCTCAAAACCGACAACATCCCCACTCGCACAGAGACCGCCACCGTTCCCCCCCTTTCTCTCAGCCCGTTTACCCTTTTCTAAACAGTTTCAATTTGGAGATATGTGTAGTAATCTCTTTAGCATCACCACCCGGCTCTTCCAACCGCGCCGTCACCGGTGACATAAACCCGAGGATACGGTACGGCCCCGACCAACGATAGCATAATTTGGCGGCTCTTTTCTCGGCAGCTGAGCTGATCGGGTGGCTCTGGCAGTAGACCAAATCTCCTACCTTAAAGGGATTTGGAATACGCCCCTGATTATACCGACTACGGACGCGCTCGTGCGCACGAAGCAAATTCTTCCGGGCCTCTTTCCACCTATCTGCCGTCCTAATGTCCGGATTACTCGGCAGAAGATCGTCTATGTTCCATAAGTTGGCCAAGGGAAGCGTAGGCGAGAAACCAAACATAACTTCAAAGGGAACGGCCTTATGACTGTCATGCAGGGCCGTATTGAAAGCTAGCTGTAACCACTTAAGGTTCTGGTCCCAGGTGGTCTGTTGTTCCGCATGATAGGCGATGAGTGCGGACCGGAGATTCCTGTTGAATCTCTCCGCGTGGGACGGCTGTGGATAATAAGGGGAAGTGGTTACATGTTTGATGCCATTGGCGAAGCACATTCGCCGAAAGTCGCCTGAAATAAATTGTGGACCATTGTCCGAGACAATGATGGCCGGAAGACCGAAGTGCTGAAATACATGACTCTGGAGCGCGCTTATGGTCAATCGAGCAGTTGCCTGCCGTAAGGGCAGTAGCCAGGCAAACTTCGAAAAAGCATCCACACAGACAAGTAGGTAAGCATTACCTGACTTGCTACGCGGGAAGGGTCCCACGTAGTCGATGAATAGCTTCTCCATCGGTCTGCTCGCCACATCAGATGACAACAGCCCCAACTTGGTGTTTTGGGCAGGCTTGCTTAAGCCACAGAGATGACATGCCTTCACCCGAGTTGCTATGTCCCTATCCATGCCCTTCCAGATGAAGTTTTTCCTAATACTGGAAATGGTCTTCGAAATCCTTTTATGTCCACCTACCGGGGAATTGTGGTAGTAGCTGAAAACCATGGGCACGAGTTTGCTAGGCAGCACTATCTTCGGGGCTCGCCCCTTTTTCTCTCTGCAACATAGGACGCCCCTGGACAAGAAGTAAGGGACCTGCACGTTACCCTCTTTTAGATTTTGGATGATCGGACCCAACTCTTCATCATCTAACTGATGGGGTAACACATCAGTAAAAGCTAAAGGAAAGTCCAGTAAAACAGAACAGGGTTGTTCCGGCTGGGCTTCGCTGGGCTGGGAAAACATACGGGACAAAGCATCTGCAACCACATTTTGAGTTCCCCGAATGTGTTGCACCTTAAATTTAAAGGATGAGATTTTAACCACCCATCGTCCAATCTTACCCAGCTGCCGGGGATGAGCGAGAAGCCAAGAGAGAGCCTGGTTGTCGGTCTCGAGCAGGAACTCAGCGTGTTCCAGAAAACGCCTGAACTTATCTAGAGCGTATACAACAGCCAAACACTCTAGCTCATACACTGAAGACTTCCGTTCTTGTTGGGTCAAAGTTCTAGAAATGAAGGCCACAGGCTGCCTAGCACCATCAACCACTTGGGACAGAACCGCCCCGAGCGCCACCGAACTCGCGTCCGTCTGTAAGATAAACGGTCTCGAGAAGTCTGGCATTCTCAGTACTGGAGGGGAAATAATGGCTTCCTTCAGAGTCTCAAAAGCCTTCTGTTGCTTTTCCCCCCATACAAATTTGGCGCCCTTCTTCCGGAGTTCATTCAGAGGTACCGCAATCTCCGCCGCGTTTGGGATGAAACGCCGATAGAAATTGACCATCCCCACAAATCTCGCGATGCCTTTGGCATCCTTTGGTGGGGGAAAGTCCCTGATCCCCTGTGTTCGCTCAGGATCCACAGTGACACCTCTATGGGAAATCAGGTGGCCCAGAAAAGAAATTTGTGTCTGGGCAAACTTCACCTTTTCGGGATTGACAGTGAGGCCGGCACCCCTCAACCTGCACATGACCTCTTCAAGATGACCCAAATGTTCCTCGTACCCCTTGCTGTACACCAGCAAGTCATCAAGATAATTAAAAACGTACTTGAACTTGACATCGTGAAAAACGGTGTCAAGCAAACGGGTGAGTGTTTGGACCCCTACCGCTAGACCCATAGGAACCCTAGTATACTGATAGAGGTTCCACGGAACACAGAATGCCGTGTAGGACCTACTTTCTTTCGTCAAGGGAATCTGGTGATATGCAGAGTTGAGGTCAATGATGGTAAAATACCTCGCCTCACTGAACCAATCGAACGTGGAATGAAGGTCAGGAAGTGGGACCGAATCTAATTCGATGTTAGCGTTCAGCTTGCGGTAGTCGATAACCATCCTGTGCTTACCTCCAGGCTTGGGCACTATGTATGTATGTATGTATGTATGTGTATGGGCAGTCTTTCTTTTTATGTATTTTTTTTTTTTTGAAATAAAACAACTTCTTTAATTTTAATTTTTTTTTGAAAGAGAGGCCACAAGTCAATTAGGACTAGGCTGGAGCCTAGAGAAGCAAAAATCGTGCCGGGTCCAGTATGACGGGACTTGCAATGAAACTCAGCTGTAATGTAACAATAACAAGTTTATTGTATGCTTAGAAATCATACATGCAGGCCAATTCTAGTACATCATTGTCCCCCCCATGAATCATAATTATCACGAATGATTTAAGCCCTGCTTTAACAGTATTAAATTAAAACAACATGTGTATAGCATCACAAGTGTGTACAAATTCAGTAAACACCTATATAAATATAATATAATAACAAGTGTGTATAAATTCAGCAAATATATATAAATATAATAGCATAACGAGTGTGTATAAATTCAGCAAATATATATAAATATAATAGCATAACGAGTGTGTATAAATATAATTAAAATGAAAATATTACAATAAGGCGGTTGTGCTTTAGCAGCTGAGGCAGCGCGCCCGCATGTAGTTGACAAAGTTAGACAGGAATACAACCTGCCTTCAGCTGCATCAACAGGTCAGACAAAACTAAGTACTCTTTTAAACACCAGAAAACGGCCCCAAAAAGAACAAGGAAAACCCCAACCCTTAAATGTTAAACCCATAGTGAAGTTATAATTTATTCACTGCTGTTCCAGCCGGAACAGAGCTACTAACCTGTACCATGAATTTTGTAAAGGGTTAAAGGATAATGATATGCAACTGTAAAATGTTCAAGAGTAAATATCTCTGGCACGCTCCCCCAGTGCAGCACACAATTACAGGCAGTGCACTTAGTATTATGTAAATGAGTTATAAAAAAAGTGTTCTTGAATTTAATTAAAAATGTTCAGAGTCGTGATCAGCAGCTCCCCTTTCTAGCAGACAGTCTGGACACGTGGTCACATGGCTTCAAAGATATTTAAAGTAAACGGGCGCACTGCCGGCCCGGCCCCAAAAGTAAAATAAAAGCGTGAATATCACCTTAGAAATGCTGGCGAGTGCTACATCGAAAATCAGTCTCCCGCTCCCTCTTCGGAGAGGATCTTGTAATGGTCCATGTCTGAAGCAGGTGTTCGGCTATCAGCGAGACCAAATCTCCGGTTTAATTCGAAAACCCTGTCAATTCAAATAAATTAGAGAACTGTTCACTAAAAATGTACACCCGAGTTCAGGCAATCAACCTCATAACGGGCCTCCAACTAACACTCAATAAATGCACAATTTTCATTAATAAAGTTTTGGCAACCAGCTTAACGGGTAGAAAATCAGCCATGGAATAAGTAAATTTGAATAATGAACAGACTTTATTAAACGTGGCGTAATATGAAGTCATCAGTTCACTGGCTACATGCCTCGACAAAACTTTTCAGGTTAAACAGCCACGTGGTGAGTGATAATCGTTATTTGCCCAAAAATTCAACTGCAAGGCACTCACAGCATTAAGAATGTTTTAACATTAATAAAAATTCATCTAAGGAAGTTCACACAAAGAAACTCTCTACTGTTCAGTCAATTAAATAACTCCCCGACAGTCTATTGCATGCATGGACAGTTCATACCCTGCCTACGCACTAAGTTTTAGCCTTTAATATTTTAATGTTGTACACCTTTATCATGACAGTGACACTTGCAACTTCTCACACTATTACAGAAAATAATAAAAGGAGCATGGGCTATATACTGAGCGTTAAGTAAATCAGTGAATAATGAGTTTCTCTTAATATAAAACTTGTCGGGCCGCACACACATAATTACGTATTTTATACGGTTGCATATTGTTATTAATTATCCATATATATATATATATATAATTACTTATAAAGACAAAATAATGAAATTCTTACCGGGAGTCAATTACGCCTTAGCACGCCATGAAGAGACAGAAAACTGCGTCGTAAATGTTTGAAGAGAGAGCGAAGCTGATGTATCTCGGAGCGAAGCAATGAGTCCTCTGCCGTTAGCAACAGAGAAACTGCTCCCCTATTCTACAAGTTGCGCGCGCAGCCGTAACCGAGGCGAACAAAGGTCGCCCGCATTCGCTCTATTTTACAATCAGACCAAATGTTTCTAAAACCTTTTCAACGGCCGGATTAACACCGGCACACCCCCACCCCGAAAGGGCAACCCGGTTGCCCTACTCTGGAACTCGGGAAAGTACCCTGCAGTGTACCCCCATCTTAAATACTCCGGTGGACATCGTGGATAAGGTGGCCCGGCGGCACTTGCTCCCAGGAGAACAGAGGCTCAGAAGGGAAAACGAAAGAGACGAAAGAAGACGTGTAGAGTGTAAGTGTGCGGTTGCTGCACGCTGACCTGATCAGGGCCAACCCACAGCAAAGAGGGACAGAGAAGAAAGACAAAAGAAAAGTTCGGGAGCTCCCTGAGTTCCGACCTCCTGAGGCTTGTCCACCTAAGCCAGAAGACGATAGCCACCTAAACAGGGCCATCTGCCCCATGGACTTACGGGATAATTCCCTAATACGACACCCCCCCATTCTACACAATACCATTACTGCACGGGCCAAGGGGAAAGGGGGACGATGGTCCCCATGAGGTCGACGATCCAATTTCCAGACGTACATCCATCCTTACAACCTAATACATGTGTGCTCCAAGGGCATGCGGTCGACGATGTTCGCTACGAGGAGCCGAATCGACCCCGCAACGAACACCGCCGACCCTCCATTCTCGCTACTCCTTTTTTTTTTGCTTTTCTAAGTTTTTTTTTTTTTTTTTTTTTTTTTTCTCTGGGTAAGGTTAGGAAACTCGGAAGGTGGATGGTCAAGGATGATGAAGCGGTCATGGGCTGGGACTGAAGGTAAGGACATGGCTCCCTCCGGACGTAAGGACAATTGGAGAAACCCAAGGCTCGCGCAGGCAGGGGCGCATCCCTGAAGTAGACGAACCCCACTGGGACTGTGGGAAACACCTACCCGCTACCATATCATTCTCACTACCGCCCCCGGAGCACACCCTCTCAAAACCGACAACATCCCCACTCGCACAGAGACCGCCACCGTTCCCCCCCTTTCTCTCAGCCCGTTTACCCTTTTCTAAACAGTTTCAATTTGGAGATATGTGTAGTAATCTCTTTAGCATCACCACCCGGCTCTTCCAACCGCGCCGTCACCGGTGACATAAACCCGAGGATACGGTACGGCCCCGACCAACGATAGCATAATTTGGCGGCTCTTTTATCGGCAGCTGAGCTGATCGGGTGGCTCTGGCAGTAGACCAAATCTCCTACCTTAAAGGGATTTGGAATACGCCCCTGATTATACCGACTACGGACGCGCTCGTGCGCACGAAGCAAATTCTTCCGGGCCTCTTTCCACCTATCTGCCGTCCTAATGTCCGGATTACTCGGCAGAAGATCGTCTATGTTCCATAAGTTGGCCAAGGGAAGCGTAGGCGAGAAACCAAACATAACTTCAAAGGGAACGGCCTTATGACTGTCATGCAGGGCCGTATTGAAAGCTAGCTGTAACCACTAAGGTTCTGGTCCCAGGTGGTCTGTTGTTCCGCATGATAGGCGATGAGTGCGGACCGGAGATTCCTGTTGAATCTCTCCGCGTGGGACGGCTGTGGATAATAAGGGGAAGTGGTTACATGTTTGATGCCATTGGCGAAGCACATTCGCCGAAAGTCGCCTGAAATAAATTGTGGACCATTGTCCGAGACAATGATGGCCGGAAGACCGAAGTGCTGAAATACATGACTCTGGAGCGCGCTTATGGTCAATCGAGCAGTTGCCTGCCGTAAGGGCAGTAGCCAGGCAAACTTCGAAAAAGCATCCACACAGACAAGTAGGTAAGCATTACCTGACTTGCTACGCGGGAAGGGTCCCACGTAGTCGATGAATAGCTTCTCCATCGGTCTGCTCGCCACATCAGATGACAACAGCCCCAACTTGGTGTTTTGGGCAGGCTTGCTTAAGCCACAGAGATGACATGCCTTCACCCGAGTTGCTATGTCCCTATCCATGCCCTTCCAGATGAAGTTTTTCCTAATACTGGAAATGGTCTTCGAAATCCCTTTATGTCCACCTACCGGGGAATTGTGGTAGTAGCTGAAAACCATGGGCACGAGTTTGCTAGGCAGCACTATCTTCGGGGCTCGCCCCTTTTTCTCTCTGCAACATAGGACGCCCCTGGACAAGAAGTAAGGGACCTGCACGTTACCCTCTTTTAGATTTTGGATGATCGGACCCAACTCTTCATCATCTAACTGATGGGGTAACACATCAGTAAAAGCTAAAGGAAAGTCCAGTAAAACAGAACAGGGTTGTTCCGGCTGGGCTTCGCTGGGCTGGGAAAACATACGGGACAAAGCATCTGCAACCACATTTTGAGTTCCCCGAATGTGTTGCACCTTAAATTTAAAGGATGAGATTTTAACCACCCATCGTCCAATCTTACCCAGCTGCCGGGGATGAGCGAGAAGCCAAGAGAGAGCCTGGTTGTCGGTCTCGAGCAGGAACTCAGCGTGTTCCAGAAAACGCCTGAACTTATCTAGAGCGTATACAACAGCCAAACACTCTAGCTCATACACTGAAGACTTCCGTTCTTGTTGGGTCAAAGTTCTAGAAATGAAGGCCACAGGCTGCCTAGCACCATCAACCACTTGGGACAGAACCGCCCCGAGCGCCACCGAACTCGCGTCCGTCTGTAAGATAAACGGTCTCGAGAAGTCTGGCATTCTCAGTACTGGAGGGGAAATAATGGCTTCCTTCAGAGTCTCAAAAGCCTTCTGTTGCTTTTCCCCCCATACAAATTTGGCGCCCTTCTTCCGGAGTTCATTCAGAGGTGCCGCAATCTCCGCCGCGTTTGGGATGAAACGCCGATAGAAATTGACCATCCCCACAAATCTCGCGATGCCTTTGGCATCCTTTGGTGGGGGAAAGTCCCTGATCCCCTGTGTTCGCTCAGGATCCACAGTGACACCTCTATGGGAAATCAGGTGGCCCAGAAAAGAAATTTGTGTCTGGGCAAACTTCACCTTTTCGGGATTGACAGTGAGGCCGGCACCCCTCAACCTGCACATGACCTCTTCAAGATGACCCAAATGTTCCTCGTACCCCTTGCTGTACACCAGCAAGTCATCAAGATAATTAAAAACGTACTTGAACTTGACATCGTGAAAAACGGTGTCAAGCAAACGGGTGAGTGTTTGGGCCCCTACCGCTAGACCCATAGGAACCCTAGTATACTGATAGAGGTTCCACGGAACACAGAATGCCGTGTAGGACCTACTTTCTTTCGTCAAGGGAATCTGGTGATATGCAGAGTTGAGGTCAATGATGGTAAAATACCTCGCCTCACTGAACCAATCGAACGTGGAATGAAGGTCAGGAAGTGGGACCGAATCTAATTCGATGTTAGCGTTCAGCTTGCGGTAGTCGATAACCATCCTGTGCTTACCTCCAGGCTTGGGCACTATGTTTGTATGTATGTATGTATGTGTATGGGCAGTCTTTCTTTTTATGTATTTTTTTTTTTTGAAATAAAACAACTTCTTTAATTTTAATTTTTTTTTGAAAGAGAGGCCACAAGTCAATTAGGACTAGGCTGGAGCCTAGAGAAGCAAAAATCGTGCCGGGTCCAGTATGACGGGACTTGCAATGAAACTCAGCTGTAATGTAACAATAACAAGTTTATTGTATGCTTAGAAATCATACATGCAGGCCAATTCTAGTACATCATTGTCCCCCCCATGAATCATAATTATCACGAATGATTTAAGCCCTGCTTTAACAGTATTAAATTAAAACAACATGTGTATAGCATCACAAGTGTGTACAAATTCAGTAAACACCTATATAAATATAATATAATAACAAGTGTGTATAAATTCAGCAAATATATATAAATATAATAGCATAACGAGTGTGTATAAATTCAGCAAATATATATAAATATAATAGCATAACGAGTGTGTATAAATATAATTAAAATGAAAATATTACAATAAGGCGGTTGTGCTTTAGCAGCTGAGGCAGCGCGCCCGCATGTAGTTGACAAAGTTAGACAGGAATACAACCTGCCTTCAGCTGCATCAACAGGTCAGACAAAACTAAGTACTCTTTTAAACACCAGAAAACGGCCCCAAAAAGAACAAGGAAAACCCCAACCCTTAAATGTTAAACCCATAGTGAAGTTATAATTTATTCACTGCTGTTCCAGCCGGAACAGAGCTACTAACCTGTACCATGAATTTTGTAAAGGGTTAAAGGATAATGATATGCAACTGTAAAATGTTCAAGAGTAAATATCTCTGGCACGCTCCCCCAGTGCAGCACACAATTACAGGCAGTGCACTTAGTATTATGTAAATGAGTTATAAAAAAAGTGTTCTTGAATTTAATTAAAAATGTTCAGAGTCGTGATCAGCAGCTCCCCTTTCTAGCAGACAGTCTGGACACGTGGTCACATGGCTTCAAAGATATTTAAAGTAAACGGGCGCACTGCCGGCCCGGCCCCAAAAGTAAAATAAAAGCGTGAATATCACCTTAGAAATGCTGGCGAGTGCTACATCGAAAATCAGTCTCCCGCTCCCTCTTCGGAGAGGATCTTGTAATGGTCCATGTCTGAAGCAGGTGTTCGGCTATCAGCGAGACCAAATCTCCGGTTTAATTCGAAAACCCTGTCAATTCAAATAAATTAGAGAACTGTTCACTAAAAATGTACACCCGAGTTCAGGCAATCAACCTCATAACGGGCCTCCAACTAACACTCAATAAATGCACAATTTTCATTAATAAAGTTTTGGCAACCAGCTTAACGGGTAGAAAATCAGCCATGGAATAAGTAAATTTGAATAATGAACAGACTTTATTAAACGTGGCGTAATATGAAGTCATCAGTTCACTGGCTACATGCCTCGACAAAACTTTTCAGGTTAAACAGCCACGTGGTGAGTGATAATCGTTATTTGCCCAAAAATTCAACTGCAAGGCACTCACAGCATTAAGAATGTTTTAACATTAATAAAAATTCATCTAAGGAAGTTCACACAAAGAAACTCTCTACTGTTCAGTCAATTAAATAACTCCCCGACAGTCTATTGCATGCATGGACAGTTCATACCCTGCCTACGCACTAAGTTTTAGCCTTTAATATTTTAATGTTGTACACCTTTATCATGACAGTGACACTTGCAACTTCTCACACTATTACAGAAAATAATAAAAGGAGCATGGGCTATATACTGAGCGTTAAGTAAATCAGTGAATAATGAGTTTCTCTTAATATAAAACTTGTCGGGCCGCACACACATAATTACGTATTTTATACGGTTGCATATTGTTATTAATTATCCATATATATATATATATATATATATATATATATATAATTACTTATAAAGACAAAATAATGAAATTCTTACCGGGAGTCAATTACGCCTTAGCACGCCATGAAGAGACAGAAAACTGCGTCGTAAATGTTTGAAGAGAGAGCGAAGCTGATGTATCTCGGAGCGAAGCAATGAGTCCTCTGCCGTTAGCAACAGAGAAACTGCTCCCCTATTCTACAAGTTGCGCGCGCAGCCGTAACCGAGGCGAACAAAGGTCGCCCGCATTCGCTCTATTTTACAATCAGACCAAATGTTTCTAAAACCTTTTCAACGGCCGGATTAACACCGGCACACCCCCACCCCGAAAGGGCAACCCGGTTGCCCTACTCTGGAACTCGGGAAAGTACCCTGCAGTGTACCCCCATCTTAAATACTCCGGTGGACATCGTGGATAAGGTGGCCCGGCGGCACTTGCTCCCAGGAGAACAGAGGCTCAGAAGGGAAAACGAAAGAGACGAAAGAAGACGTGTAGAGTGTAAGTGTGCGGTTGCTGCACGCTGACCTGATCAGGGCCAACCCACAGCAAAGAGGGACAGAGAAGAAAGACAAAAGAAAAGTTCGGGAGCTCCCTGAGTTCCGACCTCCTGAGGCTTGTCCACCTAAGCCAGAAGACGATAGCCACCTAAACAGGGCCATCTGCCCCATGGACTTACGGGATAATTCCCTAATACGACACCCCCCCATTCTACACAATACCATTACTGCACGGGCCAAGGGGAAAGGGGGACGATGGTCCCCATGAGGTCGACGATCCAATTTCCAGACGTACATCCATCCTTACAACCTAATACATGTGTGCTCCAAGGGCATGCGGTCGACGATGTTCGCTACGAGGAGCCGAATCGACCCCGCAACGAACACCGCCGACCCTCCATTCTCGCTACTCCTTTTTTTTTGCTTTTCTAAGTTTTTTTTTTTTTTTTTTTTTTTTTTTTTTTTTTTTTTTTTTTCTCTGGGTAAGGTTAGGAAACTCGGAAGGTGGATGGTCAAGGATGATGAAGCGGTCATGGGCTGGGACTGAAGGTAAGGACATGGCTCCCTCCGGACGTAAGGACAATTGGAGAAACCCAAGGCTCGCGCAGGCAGGGGCGCATCCCTGAAGTAGACGAACCCCACTGGGACTGTGGGAAACACCTACCCGCTACCATATCATTCTCACTACCGCCCCCGGAGCACACCCTCTCAAAACCGACAACATCCCCACTCGCACAGAGACCGCCACCGTTCCCCCCCTTTCTCTCAGCCCGTTTACCCTTTTCTAAACAGTTTCAATTTGGAGATATGTGTAGTAATCTCTTTAGCATCACCACCCGGCTCTTCCAACCGCGCCGTCACCGGTGACATAAACCCGAGGATACGGTACGGCCCCGACCAACGATAGCATAATTTGGCGGCTCTTTTCTCGGCAGCTGAGCTGATCGGGTGGCTCTGGCAGTAGACCAAATCTCCTACCTTAAAGGGATTTGGAATACGCCCCTGATTATACCGACTACGGACGCGCTCGTGCGCACGAAGCAAATTCTTCCGGGCCTCTTTCCACCTATCTGCCGTCCTAATGTCCGGATTACTCGGCAGAAGATCGTCTATGTTCCATAAGTTGGCCAAGGGAAGCGTAGGCGAGAAACCAAACATAACTTCAAAGGGAACGGCCTTATGACTGTCATGCAGGGCCGTATTGAAAGCTAGCTGTAACCACTTAAGGTTCTGGTCCCAGGTGGTCTGTTGTTCCGCATGATAGGCGATGAGTGCGGACCGGAGATTCCTGTTGAATCTCTCCGCGTGGGACGGCTGTGGATAATAAGGGGAAGTGGTTACATGTTTGATGCCATTGGCGAAGCACATTCGCCGAAAGTCGCCTGAAATAAATTGTGGACCATTGTCCGAGACAATGATGGCCGGAAGACCGAAGTGCTGAAATACATGACTCTGGAGCGCGCTTATGGTCAATCGAGCAGTTGCCTGCCGTAAGGGCAGTAGCCAGGCAAACTTCGAAAAAGCATCCACACAGACAAGTAGGTAAGCATTACCTGACTTGCTACGCGGGAAGGGTCCCACGTAGTCGATGAATAGCTTCTCCATCGGTCTGCTCGCCACATCAGATGACAACAGCCCCAACTTGGTGTTTTGGGCAGGCCTGCTTAAGCCACAGAGATGACATGCCTTCACCCGAGTTGCTATGTCCCTATCCATGCCCTTCCAGATGAAGTTTTTCCTAATACTGGAAATGGTCTTCGAAATCCCTTTATGTCCACCTACCGGGGAATTGTGGTAGTAGCTGAAAACCATGGGCACGAGTTTGCTAGGCAGCACTATCTTCGGGGCTCGCCCCTTTTTCTCTCTGCAACATAGGACGCCCCTGGACAAGAAGTAAGGGACCTGCACGTTACCCTCTTTTAGATTTTGGATGATCGGACCCAACTCTTCATCATCTAACTGATGGGGTAACACATCAGTAAAAGCTAAAGGAAAGTCCAGTAAAACAGAACAGGGTTGTTCCGGCTGGGCTTCGCTGGGCTGGGAAAACATACGGGACAAAGCATCTGCAACCACATTTTGAGTTCCCCGAATGTGTTGCACCTTAAATTTAAAGGATGAGATTTTAACCACCCATCGTCCAATCTTACCCAGCTGCCGGGGATGAGCGAGAAGCCAAGAGAGAGCCTGGTTGTCGGTCTCGAGCAGGAACTCAGCGTGTTCCAGAAAACGCCTGAACTTATCTAGAGCGTATACAACAGCCAAACACTCTAGCTCATACACTGAAGACTTCCGTTCTTGTTGGGTCAAAGTTCTAGAAATGAAGGCCACAGGCTGCCTAGCACCATCAACCACTTGGGACAGAACCGCCCCGAGCGCCACCGAACTCGCGTCCGTCTGTAAGATAAACGGTCTCGAGAAGTCTGGCATTCTCAGTACTGGAGGGGAAATAATGGCTTCCTTCAGAGTCTCAAAAGCCTTCTGTTGCTTTTCCCCCCATACAGATTTGGCGCCCTTCTTCCGGAGTTCATTCAGAGGTGCCGCAATCTCCGCCGCGTTTGGGATGAAACGCCGATAGAAATTGACCATCCCCACAAATCTCGCGATGCCTTTGGCATCCTTTGGTGGGGGAAAGTCCCTGATCCCCTGTGTTCGCTCAGGATCCACAGTGACACCTCTATGGGAAATCAGGTGGCCCAGAAAAGAAATTTGTGTCTGGGCAAACTTCACCTTTTCGGGATTGACAGTGAGGCCGGCACCCTCAACCTGCACATCACCTCTTCAAGATGACCCAAATGTTCCTCGTACCCCTTGCTGTACACCAGCAAGTCATCAAGATAATTAAAAACGTACTTGAACTTGACATCGTGAAAAACGGTGTCAAGCAAACGGGTGAGTGTTTGGGCCCCTACCGCTAGACCCATAGGAACCCTAGTATACTGATAGAGGTTCCACGGAACACAGAATGCCGTGTAGGGCCTACTTTCTTTCGTCAAGGGAATCTGGTGATATGCAGAGTTGAGGTCAATGATGGTAAAATACCTCGCCTCACTGAACCAATCGAACGCGGAATGAAGGTCAGGAAGTGGGACCGAATCTAACTCGATGTTAGCGTTCAGCTTGCGGTAGTCGATAACCATCCTGTGCTTACCCCCAGGCTTGGGCACTATGTATGTATGTATGTATGTATGTGTATGGGCAGTCTTTGTTTTTATGTATTTTTTTGTTTTGAATATAAAACAACTTCTTTAATTTTAATTTTTTTTTGAAAGAGAGGCCACAAGTCAATTAGGACTAGGCTGGAGCCTAGAGAAGCAAAAATCGTGCCGGGTCCAGTATGACGGGACTTGCAATGAAACTCAGCTGTAATGTAACAATAACAAGTTTATTGTATGCTTAGAAATCATACATGCAGGCCAATTCTAGTACATCATTGTCCCCCCCATGAATCATAATTATCACGAATGATTTAAGCCCTGCTTTAACAGTATTAAATTAAAACAACATGTGTATAGCATCATAATTTTATATGACGAACGATAACTGCCGAAAATTCAAAGAGAATCTAATAATTTTTTGCACACTTTCCTGAGCTGTAGAGAGCTCATGGTCTGTTCATTTTGGTGAAGGTCGGTTAAGAGAAATGGGGTCGTTTACCCGCAACATTTTATGTTGTAACAAGAGAAATGTTTTCATGACGAACGATAACTGCCGCACATTCAAACAGAATCACATATTTTTTTGCATGCATCCCTGAATTGTAGAGGACTGAAGGTCTATTGATTTTGGAGAAGATCGGTTAAGAGAAAGGGGTAGTTTACCTGAAACATTTTATGATGTAACTAGAGTAAAGTACTTCATTTTATAAATAAAGTATCCTGATAAGAAGCTCATAATAATCCACTGTAGAAACGTAGATGAAATATCTATAAATGAAGAGGTTAGGTGAATGGTGTGGTGCTAATTTTATAATATTAAAATTTATAGTTGAAGGTGGAGGGGATAATTTTTTATATCTGTACTACGTTATCGGCAACAAAGAAGTAGTTTTTTGTTAAAATTGCTTCCCGGGCTGTTTAGCCGTAGTCCAGTGTTTTCTGCAAAACCAGACTTTTCGGCAGTGGCATCGACTGCCATCATCAGTGAAAATGGAGTGTGAAAACTTGAGGTGGTATACGTTAGTGACCACAGTACTGTGGTTAATGCTGAAGCAATAAGTAGAAAGACGTAGTTTCTATGGAAATATTTGATTTCGAATATGATTTTAAATATAAATCTTAGAACATGGAAGTCATGTATGGTTCTCCATACCGATATTTTTCTATGGCAAACGATAACAGCCGCAAATTCAAACAGAATCAAATAATATATTGGATACAGCCCTGAATTGTAGAGCTCCCAAGACTTATTTGTTTTGGTGAAGATCGGTTAAGGGAAAGGGGTAGTTTACCAGCAACATGTTATGTTTTAACAAGGGTAATTTTTATTATGACGAACGTTAACTGCCGTAAATTCAAACAGAATCAACTACGTTTTTGCATACCTTTTTGAATTATATAGAACGCAAGGTCTGTTGATTTTGTTGAAGATCGGTTAGAGAAAGGGGTATTTTACCTGCAACGTTTTATGTTTGAACAAGGGTAATTGCTTCTATGACGAACGTTAACAGCCGTAAATTCAAAGAGAATCAAATAATGTTTTCCATATAGCCCTGCATTTAGAGTTCTCAGGACCTATTGTTTTTGGTGAAGATCGGTTAATGGAAAGGGGTAGTTTACCTGCAACTTTTTATGTTTTAAAAGGGTATTTTCTATGGCAATATATAACAGGTGTAAATTCAAACAGAATCAAATAATATTTTGGATGCAGCCGTGTATTGTAGAGTTCTCAAGACCTGTTGGTATGGTGAAGATCGGTTAAGGAAAAAGGGGTAGTGAAAGGGGTAGTTATCCTGCCACCTTTAATGTTTTAACAAGTGTAATTGTTTCTATGACGAACGATAACAGCCGTAAATTCAAAGAGAATCAAATAATATTTTGGATGCAGCCGTGTATTGTAGAGCTCTCAAGACCTGTTGGTTTTGGTGAAGATCGGTTAAGGGAAAGGGGTAGTGAAAGGGGTAGTTATTCAGCCACCTTTAATGTTTTAACAAGTGTAATTGTTTCTATGACGAACGATAACTGCCGCAAATTCAAACAGAATCAAATTAGGTTTTGCATACATCCCTGTATTGTAGAGTTCTCAAGACCTAATGGTGTTGGTGAAGATCGGTTAAGGGAAAGGGGTGGTTTACCTACAACATTTTATGTTTTAACAAGGGTAATTTTTAATATGACGAGCGATAACTGCCGTAAATTCAAACAGAATCAACTACGTTTTTGCATACTTTTTTGAACTAAAGACAACTCATGGTCTGTTCATATTATTGAAGATCGGTTAAGGGAAAGAGTTAGTTTATCAGCAACGTTTTGTGTTTTAAAAAGGGTGATTTTTTATAACGAAAGATAACTGCCGATAATTCGAAGAGAATCTAATAATTTTTTGCACACTTTCCTGAGTTGTAGAGAGCGCAAGGCCAATTCATTTTGGTGAAGATCGGTTAAGGGAAAGGTGTAGTTTACCTGCAACATTTTACGTTGTAACAAGAGAAATGTTTTCATGACGAACGATAACGAAGAGGTTTGGCGAACGGGGTGGGGGTAATTTTATAATATTAAAATTTATAGTTGAATGTGGAGGGGAGAATTTTTTATGTGTACTACGTTATCGGCAACAAAGAAATATATTTTTGTTAAAATTCCTTCCCGGGCTGTTTAGCCGTAGTCCAATGTTTTCTGCAAAACCAGACTTTTCGGCAGTGGCATCGACTTCCATCTCAGAGAAAATCGAGTGCGAAATCGTGAGGTGGTATACGTTAGTGACCACAGTACTGTGGTTAAGGCTGAAGCAAAAAGTAGAAATAAGTAGTTTCTATGGAAATATTTCATTTCGAATATGATTTTAAATGTAAATCTTAGAACATGGAAGTCATGTATGAATCTCCATACCGATATTTTCTATGGCAAACGATAACAGCCGCAAATTCAAACAGAATCAACTACTCTTTTGCATACAGCCCTGAATTATAGAGTTCGCAAGACCTATTGTTTTTGGTGAAGTGCGGTTAAGGGAAAGTGACAGTTTACCGGCAACATTTTATAATTTAACAAGGGTATTTTCTATGGCAAACGATAAAAGCAGCAAATTTAAACAGAATCAAATAATTGTTTGCATTCAGCCCTCAATTGTAGATTTGTCAGGACCTATTGTTTTTGGTGAAGATCGGTTATGGGAAAGGGGTATTTTACCTGCAACGTTTTACGTTTTAAAAGGGTATATTTTATGGCAAACGATAAGGGCCGCAAATTCAAACAGAATCAAATATGTTTTTGCATAACGCACCGATTTGTAGAGCACTCAAGACCTATTGTTTTTGGTGAAGGTCGGTTAAGGGAAAGGGGTAGTTTACCAGCAACGTTTTATGTTTTAACAAGGGCAAGTTTTTATGACGAACGATAACTGCCGAAAATTCAAAGAGAATCTAATAATTTTCTGCACACTTTCCTGAGCTGTATAGAGCTCAAGGTCTGTTCATTTTGGTGTAAGTCGGTTAAGAGAAAGGGGGTAGTTTACCAGCAACATTTTATGTTGTAACAAGAGAAATGTTTTCATGACGAACGATAACTGCCGCACATTCAAACAGAATCAAATATTTTATGCATGCATCCCTGAATTGTAGAGGACTGAAGGTCTATTGATTTTGGAGAAGCTCGGTTAAGAGAAAGGGGTAGTTTACCTGAAACATTTTATGATGTAACTAGAGTAAAGTACTTCATTTTATAAATAAAGTATCCTGATAAGAAGCTCATAATAATCCACTGTAGAAACGAAGATGAAATATCTATAAATGAAGAGGTTAGGTGAATGCGGTGGGGCTAATTTTATAATATTAAAATTTATAGTTGAAGGTGGAGGGGATATTTTTTTATATCTGTACTACGTTATCGGCAACAAAGAAGTAGTTTTTTGTTAAAATTGCTTCCCGGGCTGTTTAGCCGTAGTCCAATGGTTTCTGCAAAACCAGACTTTTCGGCAGTGGCATCGACTGCCATCATCAGTGAAAATGGAGTGTGAAAACTTGCGGTGGTATACGTTAGTGACCACAGTACTGTGGTTAATGCTGAAGCAATAAGTAGAAAGACGTAGTTTCTATGGAAATATTTCATTTCGAATATGATTTTAAATATAAATCTTAGAACATGGAAGTCATGTATGGTTCTCCATACCCATATTTTTCTATTGCAAACGATAACAGCCGCAAATTCAAACAGAATCAAATAATATATTGGATACAGTCCTGAATTGTAGAGCTCCCAAGACTTATTTGTTTTGGTGAAGATCGGTTAAGGGAAAGGGGTAGTTTACCAGCAACATTTTATGTTTTAACAAGGGTAATTTTTATTATGACGAACGTTAACTGCCGTAAATTCAAACAGAATCAACTACGTTTTTGCATACCTTTTTGAATTATATAGAACGCAAGGTCTGTTGATTTTGTTGAAGATCGGTTAGGGAAAGGGGTATTTTACCTGCAACGTTTTATGTTTGAACAAGGCTAATTGCTTCTATGACGAACGTTAACAGCCGTAAATTCAAAGAGAATCAAATAATGTTTTGCATATAGCCCTGCATTTAGAGTTCTCAGGACCTATTGTTTTTGGTGAAGATCGGTTAATGGAAAGGGGTAGTTTACCTGCAACTTTTTATGTTTTAAAAGGGTATTTTCTATGGCAATATATAACAGGTGTAAATTCAAACAGAATCAAATAATATTTTGGATGCAGCCGTGTATTGTAGAGTTCTCAAGACCTGTTGGTTATGGTGAAGATCGGTTAAGGAAAAGGGGTAGTGAAAGGGGTAGTTATCCTGCCACCTTTAATGTTTTAACAAGTGTAATTGTTTCTATGACGAACGATAACTGCCGCACATTCAAACAGAATGAAATAATTTTTTGCATACGTCCCTAAATTGTAGAGTGCGCAAGGCCTTTTGATTTTGGTGAAGATCGGTTACGGGGAAAGGGTTGTTTACCACAAACATTTTTTGTTGTAACAAGAGTAAAGTACTTAATTTTGATAAATAAAGTATCTTTGATAAAAAGATCTTAATAATCCACTGTAGAAACGTAGATGAAATATCTATAAATGAAGAGGCTATTTGAATGGGGTGGGGTTAATTTTCAATAAATGAAAATTATAGATGTAGGGGGAAGGGAAAATGTTTATGTGTACTACGTTATCGGCAACAAAGTAATAGTTTATTGTCAAAATTCCTTCTCGGGCTGTTTGGCCGCAGTCCAATGTTTTCTGCAAAACCAGACGTTTCGGCAGTGCCGTCGACTGCCATCATCAGTGAAAATCCAGTGCGACAATGTGTGGGGGTATACGTTAGTTACCACAATACTGTGGTTAAGGCTGAAGCAATAAGTGGAAAGAAGTAGTTTCTATGGAAACATTTCATTTCGTAAATGATTTTAAATATACATTTTAGAACATGGAAGTCATGTATGGTTCTCCATACCGATATTTCCTATGGCAAACGATAACAGCCGCAAATTCAAACAGAATCTACTACTCTTTTGCATACAGCCCTGAATTGTAGAGTTCCCAAGGCCTATTGTTTTTGGTGAAGATCGCTTAAGGGAAAGGGTAGTTTACCAGCAACGTTTTATGTTTTAACAAGGTTATTTTCGTATACTTTAAGTTTCGTTATACTCTAAGTTTTTGCATACTTTTTTTGAACTAAAGAGAACTCAAGGTCTGTTGATTTTGTTGAAGATCGGTTAAGGGAAAGGGGGTAGTTTATCAGCAACTTTTTATATTTTTAACAGGGGAAATTTTTTATGACGAACGATAACTGCCGAAAATTCAAAGAGAATCTAATAATTTTTGCACAATTTCCTGAGCTGTAGGGAGCTCAAGGTATGTTCATTTTGGTGAAGGTCGGTTAAGAGGAAGGGGGTAGTTAACCTGCAACATTTTATGTTGTAACAAGAGAAATGTTTTCATGACGAACGATAACTGCCGCACATTCAAAGAAAATCAAATAATTTAGCATACGTTACTAAATTGTAGAGATCTCAAGGCCTGTTAATTTTGGTGAAGATCGGTAAAGGGAAATGTTTATGTTTTTACAAGGGTATTTTATATGGCAAACGATAAAAGCAGCAAATTTAAACAGAATCAAATAATTGTTTGCATACAGCCATGAATTGTAGAGTTGTCAGAACCTATTGTTTTTGGTGAAGATCGGTTAAGGGAAAGGGGTAGTTTACCAGCAACGTTTTATGTTTTAAAAGGGTATATACTATGAAAAACGATAAGGGCCGCAAATTCGAACAGAATCAAATAATTTTTTGCATACAGTCCGGAAATGTAGAGTTCTCATAATCTGTTGATTTTGGTGAAGATCGGTTAAGGGAATGGGGTGTTTACCGGCAACGTATTATATTTTAACAAGGGTATTTTATATGGCAAACGATAACAGCCGCAAATTCAAACAGAATCAAATAAGGTTTTGCATACAGCCCGGAAATGTAGAGTTCTCATGACCTGTTGATTTTGGTGAAGATCGGTTAAGGGAATGGGGTAGTTTACCAGCAACGTATTATATTTTAACAAGGGTATTTTATATGGCAAACGATAACAGCCGCAAATTCAAACAGAATGTAATAATTTTTTGCACACTTTCCTGAGTTGTAGAGAGCGCAAGGCCTATTCATTTTGGTGAAGATCGGTTAAGGGAAAGGTGTAGTTTACCTACAACATTTTATGTTTTAACAAGGGTAATTTTTTATATGACGAACGATAACTGCCGTAAATTCAAACAGAATCAACTACGTTTTTGCATACTTTTTTGAACTAAAGAGAACTCAAAAAATTGTTGATTTTGTTGAAGGGAAAGGGGGTAGTTTATCAGCAACTTTTTAAGTTTTAAAAAGGGTAATTTTTTATGACGAACGATAACTGCCGAAAATTCAAAGAGAATCTAATAATTTTTGCACACTTTCCTGAGCTGTAGAGAGCTTTAGGTATGTTCATGTTGGTGAATATCGGTTAAGATAAAGGGGGTAGTTTACCTGCAACATTTTATGTTGTTACCAGAGAAATGTTTTCATGACGAACGATAACTGCTGCACATTCAAACAGAATCAAATATTTTTTTGCATGCATCCCAGAACTGTAGAGGACTGAAGGTCTAAAGTATCCTGATAAGAAGCTCATAATAATCCACTGTAGAAACGTCGATGAAATATCTATAAATGAAGAGGTTAGGTGAAATTGTTGGGGGTAATTTTATAATATTAAAATTTATAGTTAATGGTGGAGGGGAGAATTTTTTATGTGTACTACGTTTTCGGCAAAAAAGAAGTAGTTTTTTGTTAAAATTGCTTCCCGGGCTGTTTAGCCGTAGTCCAATGTTTTCTGCAAAACCAGACTTTTCAGCAATGATATCGACTGCCACATCAGTGAAAATTGATTGCGAAAACGTGAGGTGGTATACGTTAGTGACCACAGTACTGTGGTTAATGCTGAAGCAATAAGTAGAAAGACGTAGTTTCTATGGAAATATTTCATTTCGAATATGATTTTAAATATAAATCTTAGAACATGGAAGTCATGTATGGTTCTCCATACCGATATTTTTCTATGGCAAACGATAACAGCCGCAAATTCAAACAGAATCAAATAATGTTTTGCATACAGCCCTTAACAGTAGAGTTCTCAAGACCAGCTGGTTTTGGTGTAGATCGGTTAAGGGAATACGGTAGTTTACCAGCAACATTTTATGTTTTAACAAGGGTAATTTTTTCTATGACGAACGATAACTGCCGTAAATTCAAAGAAAATCAAATAATTTATCATACGTTACTAAATTGTAGAGAACTCAAGGCCTGTTAATTTTGGTGAAGATCGGTAAAGGGAAATGGGTAGTTTACCTGAAACATGTTATATTGTAACAAGAGAAATGTTTTCATGACGAACGATAACTGCCGCAATTTGAAACATAATCACATTTTTTTTTTTATGCATCCCTGCAATGTAGAGGACTGAAGGTCTATTAATTTTGGTGAAGATCAGTTTAGAGAAAGGGGTAGTTTACCAGCAACGTTTTATGTTTTAACAAGAGTAAAGTACTTAATTTTGATAAATAAAGTATCTTGATAATAAGCTCATAATAATCCACTGTAGAAACGTAGATGAAATATCTATAAATGAAGAGGTTAGGTGAACGGGGTGGGGGTAATATTCTACAAATGAAAATTATAGTTTTCGAGGGAGGGCATATTTTTTATGTGTACTACGTTATCGGCAACAAAGAAGTAGTTCTTTGTTAAAATTCCTTCACGGACTGTTTAGCCCTAGTCCAAAGTTTTCTGCGAAACCAGACATTTCGGCAGTGCCATCGACTTCCATCTAAGTGAAAATCGACTGCGAAAACGTGAGGTGGTATACGTTAGTGACCACAGTACTGTGGTTAATGCTGAAGCAATAAGTAGAAAGAAGTAGTTTCTATGGAAATATTTCATTTCGAATATGATTTTAAATATAAATCTTAGGACATGGAAGTCATGTATGGTTCTCCATACCGATATTTTACATCCATGTTCCTTAAGGAAATGGAAGTATGGTGATGGCAAAAAAATCGTGTTCGAGATTATTGCAGATTCTGATTGTACTACACTCAAAACATGAAAAAAGTCATTTTTCGAAAAGTGTCTGTCTGTGTGTGTGTCTGTCTGTCTGTGTGTCTGTCTGTGTGTCTGTAGATTGTTTTCTATGGCAAACGATAACAGCCGCAAATTCAAACAGAATCAAATAATTTTTTGCATAAAGCCATGATTTTTTGAGTACTCAAGACCTGTTGTTTTTGGTGAAGATCAGTTAATGGAAAGGGGTAGTTTACCAGCAACGGTTTTTTTTTAATCAAGGGTAATTTTTTCCTATGGCAAACGATAACAGCCGTAAATTCGAACAGAATCTACTACTCTTTCGCATACAGCCCTGTATTGTTGAGTTCCCAAGGCCTATAGTTTTTGGTGAAGGTCGGTTAAGGGAAAGTGGTAATTTACCAGCAACGTTTTATATTTTAACAAGGGTATCTATAATATAACGCGCTAGGTAGTGTGTCTGTCATCGGTATGTTACCATAGTAACAAGTAAATAAACAAATGGTATTTACCCGCATCGAATCCGTTCCTATAGTTTTTAATGTTTATACTATGCGATTGTGTTGATATGTTTCGTAATTTTGTATACAGGTACGTCTATATATTCTGTAATTGTCCTATATTTCTGTATAATATAACGCGGTAGGCAGGGTGTCCGTCATCGGTATGTTACCATAGTAACAAGTAAATAAACAAATGATATTTACCGGCATCGAATCCGTTCCTATAGTTTTTAATGTTTTTGCTATGCGATTGTGTTGATATGTTTTGTAATTTTGTATACAGGTACGTCTATATATTTTGTAATTGTCCTATATTTCTGTATATGTTTTAATTGTGATATTTATGTTTATACGTATTTCTGATGATCCAATGAATAAGTAATGAAATACGATGAAATATGCCTCCTAAACGCCAGCAACCTATAATATAACGCGCTAGGTAGTGTGTCCTTCATCGGTATGTTACCATAGTAACAAGTAAATAAACAAATGATATTTACCGGCATCGAATCCGTTCCAATAGTTTTTAATGTTTTTACTATGCGATTGTGTTGATATGTTTTGTAATTTTGTATACAGATACGTCTATATATTTTGTAATTGTCCTACATTTCTGTATATGTTTTAATTGTGATATTTATGTTTATACGTATTTCTGATGATCCAATGAATAAGTAATGAAATACGATCAAATAGGCCTCCTAAACGCCAGCAACCACCAACTGCTGAAGAAATTGCAGCAAAAAAAGCACGTAATGCTGAAGCTCAAAGACGCCGTAGAGCGGCCATGTCAGAAGAGCAGCTTCAAGCAGAATGTGAAGCTAATGTTGTAAGTTACCGGGAACACAGAGAAAACATGCCACAAAATCAACTTCAACAAGAGCGCGAGGCAAACGCTGAAAGACAAAGGGTTGCACGCCAACATCAAAGAGGACGTCTGAGTAGACATGTCCGATCCCGCAACACCGCTTTGCTTCCCGAAAACTTCAATGAAGACGAAATTGAAGAAAGATATCTTGGCCCAATGGACTATAATGTCCATTTTGCAATGCCACGTATTTCAAAAATGAATTAATGTCAAATTGCTGCCATAAAGGGACAATTGCATTAGATGAAATACGAATGCATCCCTTCATTACAAATTACATGAATGGATCTGATCCAAATTCCAAAAATTTCATGGAAAACATAAGATCCTACAACAGTGCAATGGCCTTTGCCTCAATGGGAGCACAAGTTGACCAATCAGTGACCAGACGTTCAGGTCCTTTTTGTTACAGAATCCATGGGCAAATTTATCACGCTACATCTGCATTACACCCAAATCAAGGTGAATTACCAAAGTATGCCCAACTGTACATTTTGGATTCGGCCCAAGGCTTGACAGAAATAATGAACAATCAAGCAAACAATGGATGCATTCGTGTCGTAATGGAGAACCTCCAAAAACTTCTTGGAGATATCAATCCGTTCTCTAGAGAATACAAGAACATGCTCAAATTTGAAAAAGACGAAATGCTAAAGGCAAATCGGGAAAACCGAACGCCAATTGAATATATTACACTTTCTTGAGAGAAAGAGTAAATAATGTGCTCCCCGGCAGAACCAACACTCCCACTGCCAGAGGAGAAATTGCTGCCGTTTTTCACAGTGCAGATGGTGCACCCCAGAAAATCGGGATATTACAATTTATCCGAAAAGCGGAATTTTACAAAATATATCCATCCTGAGTAGACTCTGTGGCCCAATGTGCTACCCTTTGCTTTTCCCATATGGGAATTCAGGGTGGACCACAGATCTGAAGAAAGCTGTTGGTCAAGGAAATGTGTCCCAGCTTCCATGGTATTCATACCATTTTGCCATTCGTGATGGAAACTTTAACGAGTTCCTCAACGCAGGAAAGCTGACTCACCAATTCATGGTTGATGCCTATTGCAAGACCGAGGCAAACCGTTTGAATTGGTTTCGAAAAAATCAAAACACAGTAAGAGCTGAAGAGTATGATGTTCTTCACCGATTTGTGAACAACCACAATTTTGAGGACGTTAACATATTGCCTGGAAAGAAAGTTATATTGCCTTCAACCTTCCAAGGGAGTCCAAGAAATATGGCTCAAAATTACCAAGATGCTATGGCCATGGTCAGGAAATATGGCAAACCTGACTTATTTGTAACATTCACGTGCAATCCTAAATGGAGGGAAATCAGGGAAAACTTACTTCCCGGTCAGCAACCATGCGACCGGCCTGATTTAGTAGCAAGAGTGTTTGAGTTGAAACTGAAATTGCTACATGAATACTTAACCAAACACCCATATATTTGGACGTGTTAGGGCTATGCTCCACGTGATCGAGTTCCAGAAACGTGGTCTACCACATGTACCACATTCATGGCCCCGGAAGACAAAGTCTGGGAGAATGAAAGAATTTACAAAATAGTCTGTGCAGAACTCCCTGATAAAGATGCCCACCCGAGGCTACATGAAATTGTAAAATCCTGTATGATACACGGCCCATGTGGTCCATTAAATCCAAACGCACCGTGTATGGAAAACGGCAAATGCACAAAAGAATTCCCAAAAGATTTCTGTGCCGAGACCAACAGCAATGTCAATGGTTACCCAAAATATCAACGCCGAGATGATGGTAACTTTGTTGAACTTGGGGGAAACAAAGTGGATAACAGATGGGTGGTGCCATACAACCCATACCTGTCTCTGAAATACAACGCCCACATTAACGTAGAGATTTGTAGCTCAATTCAAAGCGTTAAATACCTCTTCAAATACGTTTACAAGGGGCATGACTGTGCAAATATTCAATTCGTTACTGTTCCCACAGAACAGGAAGCTACTATTGAATGGGACGAAGTAAAAAATTACTTGGAGACCCGATATGTAAGTGCACCTGAAGCATGCTGGAGGCTCAGGGAATGCAAAATGCACCACCAAACTGATCATGGGGAAAGATTAAATGTCCACCTTGAGGACAAGCACGCAATATGTTTTATACCAGGCAAGGAAGCTGAAGCTGTACAGCAAAAAGCCACCAAGTCCAAACTTCTGGCTTGGTTTAAACTTAATCAGGAAGACCCTAATGCCCGAGAGTATTTATACAGGGTCCGGCAGAGAAACCTGACGCTTTTTGAAGTAGTTCTGTAGAGTGTAGCATGGAGCGCTGCAATCGAGCTTGCGCTCAAAGCAATGTTCGACAGCTCAAAGCATTTAAGTCGCCATGGAACGTTGGTCAGCACAACATCGTGCGTTCGTAGTGGAAACGTTTTTTAAAAACAATGAGTCAGTTATTGTTACGCAGCGCGCTTTTCGCCGCCATTTCAGCATTCATCGAAATGACAGTGTTCCAAGCCGCAATACCATACTGTTGTGGGTGGCGAATTTTCGGGAAACGGCCTCTGCCTTAAAGAAGATACCACCAGGGAAACAGCGTACTGTTCGAACCCCGGAGAATGTTGAACGCGTGCGTCATGCTATTCGTAGGAGTCCTCGGCGATCGGCATTAAAACACGCAAGTGCCCTACAGATTTCTGACCGCTCCGTACGCAGAATTTGCATCTGGAACTCAACTTTCATCCCTACAAACTTGTTGTAGTGCAAACATTGAGTGTCCAGGATAAGAGAATTCGCATGCATTGTTGCCATGGACTTGTGAATATTGTGAATGACCAAGTGTTAAACAATCTGCTCATGACCGATGAGGCCAATTTCCATCTGTGTGGTTATGTCAATACGCAGAACTGCCGGTACTGGGCATCGCAGAATCCTCAAGAACTGTTTGAACGACCGTTACACAGTGAGAAGGTTGTTGTGTGGTGTGGGTTAACGTCTTCCGGGATAATTGGCCCCTACTTCTTTGAAGACGAAGAGGGGAATGCAGTGACTGTAAATTCACAACGTTACGTTCACATGCTTACAACATTTCTCGCACCTGAGTTACGGCAACATGGTATTGCATTGGAAACCACATAGTTCCAGCAGGATGGGGCAACTGCTCACACTGCAAGGGCTTCCCTGATTAAATTGAGAGAGATGTTTGGAGCAAGAGTGATCTCACACCGAGAAAGTTCAGTGGCCTCCAAGTTCGCCCGACCTCAACGCTTGCGATTACTTTCTGTGGGGGTATCTCAAAAATAGGGTGTACCAGAACCGACCAAGGACAATCGTGGATTTGAAGCGGAATATTCTGACAGAAGTGGCGGCAATCTCTCCGGAAGTTCTGGGGCGCATAATGCACGGTTTACCGTTACGACTCGAAGAATGTGTTGAAAATGAGGGACACCATCTAAAGAATGTGATTTTTAAAAAGTAATTAATGCAAGTAAAATGCTTTGAGATGTACTTTAATTCTAAAATAAAATTTTTTTTATAAACTATTTATTCTGGTCATAATTTTACTTAGAAAACCGTCAGGTTTCTCTGCCGGACCCTGTATATTGAAATTCCCGAACACTATACCTGGGATGACAAAAATTCTAAATGGAAACCACGTCTTAGAGGACATGAAACTACAGTTGGCAGAATGTTTGCCGTAAGTCCCACGGATAGAGAAAAATGGTTCCTCCGAATTCTCCTTCTCAATGTTAGAGGAGCAACATCTTTCGAGGACCTAAGAACAGTCGAAGGAAATCCTATCCCCTTTGCAACTTTCCAAGAAGCATGCATTGCAAGGGGATTAACTGATGATGACTCAGAATGGGATACTTGCCTAACAGAAGCTGCAACCCATCAAATGCCAGTACAACTTAGGCAGTTGTTTGCATTTTTTTGTATCATGTGTGAGCCGTCGGATGCAGCAGCATTATTCGACAGACATAAGGACAATCTTATGCAAGACTATAAGAGACGCTTTCCTGATGGAGAAAAAGCTCTCTATTTGACGCTTAAAGAAATTGAATCTGTCCTTCGAACACATGGAAAGTCATTGGTAGATTTTGGCCTAGAACTTCCAGTCGGCAGATATGACGAGCCAATCGATTCTGGAAAATATTACGATCCAATTGCCGAAAAAACCATGTTCGAAGAAAAGTTTCAAATGCTCAACCCAGGGCAAAGAAGGGCTTTCGACAAAATCAGGGAAGCAATTGAAAACCCTAACTTACCCAAACGTCTATTCTTTATTGATGGACCTGGCGAAAGTGGTAAAACCTTCCTTTACAACACAATCATGCACTATGTGCGTAGCAAAAATGAATTAGTCTTGCCATGTGCATTTACAGGCATAGCAGCAACTTTGCTTGAGGGAGGCAGAACTTCCCACAGTCGTTTCAAGCTGCCTATTCCAATAAATGAAACATCAACCTGTAATGTTCGACATGGGACTAATACGGCAAATGAACTGGAAAAGGCGAAAGTGATAATCTGGGATGAAGCTTC
This sequence comes from Magicicada septendecula, assembly GCA_034769895.1. NCBI lineage: Eukaryota > Metazoa > Arthropoda > Insecta > Hemiptera > Cicadidae > Magicicada > Magicicada septendecula. The sequence goes on along the minus strand of CM068367.1, from coordinate 598,495,931 downwards.
AATGGCCCCAGCACATGGAGTAAATGGAGTTGACACACTGTATAAAGAACTCTTAGCTGAAGATCCAAAAGTTCCTTCTAAAAAACCATTTGGAGGTGCGGTCTTTCTTTTCGGTGGAGATTTTAGACAAATTCTCCCTGTTGTTCCACATGGCAGCAGAACCGAAATACTTTCTTCATGCATGAAGAATAGTAAGTGTTGGAAAAATATTCAGGTCCTAAAGTTAGACCAAAACATGCGTGCCAATGAGGACAATGTCCCATCAGAACACCGAGGCTTTTCCGATTGGCTTTTAAAACTTGGGAATGGAAAACTCCAAGAGCCTGGATTAATGGAAGGCATCTTCGAAATTCCTCCAGTCTGCATTGAAAATGGATGTATTGTTGCTGCTGTCTTTCCTGAGGTCATCCAATCAGGAGATGACAGCATTGCTAACCGTGCAATCCTGACTCCAAAAAACCACGAGTCACTTGAACTTAATGAAAATGTCCTTAGACGAATTCAATCTGAATTGAAATGCTATACCAGCATAGATTCTATTCAGCAAGACAGTGAAAATGCCGAGGAGGCAGCAAACTATCCAATGGAGTTTTTGAACAGCTTAACACCTGGAGGTATGCCTCCTCATAGACTTAACTTGAAAGTTGGTGCAGTAGTAATGTTGCTACGAAACCTTGACTCAACAAGAGGTCTTTGCAATGGCACCAGAATGGTCGTCAAGCAAATGATGTCAAAAGTCATTGACTGTGAAATCCTGACCGGATCTTTTAAAGGTACCAGGGTATTTATTCCAAGAGTTATTCTTGCACCCAGTGACCCTGACCTTCCCTTTACATTAAGACGAAAACAGTTTCCATTTAGATTTGCTTTTGCTACGACCATCAACAAAAGCCAATGGCAAACACTGGATTCAGTTGGTATTTATTTGCCATCTCCAGTATTCAGTCATGGACAACTTTATGTTGCATTTTCAAGAAAAAAAGTCCTTTCAGCAAGTCAAGGTAAAAGTCTTAGGAACTGACAAACAAGGCAACTTAAAGAAAGACCACAGAGTTTACACCAAAAATGTGGTCTACAAAGAAGTTTTCGCCCAATAATTAAATTTCATAGCCAATATGTAATTAAATGTATATGTAATTAATGTATTTAATACATGCCAATAAATAATTAAATATGTGCTAATAAAAATGCTCGCCACCCGGCCGTAGAACGGGTACTTCAGCTAGTTTTATATGGCAAACGATAACAGCCGCAAATTCAAACAGAATCAAATAATGTTTTGCATACAGCCCTGTACTGTAGAGTTCTCAAGACCTAATGGTGTTGGTGAAGATCGGTTTAGGGAAAGGGGTTGTTTACCTACAACATTTTATGTTTTAACAAGGGTAATTTTTTATATGACGAACGATAACTGCCGTAAATTCAAACAGAATCAACTACATTTCTGCAGACTTTTTGAACTAAAGAGAACTCAGCGTCTGTTGATTTTGTTGAAGATCGGTTAAGGGAAAGAGTTAGTTTATCAGCAACGTTATATGTTTTAAAAAGGGTAATTTTTTTATGACGAACGATAACTGCCGAAAATTCAAAGAGAATCTAATAAATTTTGCACACTTTCCTGAGCTGTAGAGAGCTGTGTTCATTTTGGTGAAGATCGGTTAAGGGAAAGGGGTAGTTTACCTGCAACATTTTGTGTTGTAACAAGAGAAATGTTTTCATGACGAACGATAACTGCCGCACATTCAAACAGAATCAAATATTTTTTTGCATGCATCCCTTAATTGTACAGGACTGAAGGTCTAAAGTATCCTGATAAGAGCTCATAATAATCCACTGTAGAAACGTAGATGAAATATCTATAAATGAAGAGGTTAGGTGAACGCGGTGGGGGGAATTTTATAATATTAAAATTTATAGTTGAAGGTGGAGGGGAGAATTTTTTATGTGTACTATGTTATCGGCAACAAAGAAGTAGTTTTTTGTTAAAATTGGGTCCCGGGCTGTTTAGCCGTAGTCCAATGTTTTCTGCAAAACCAGACTTTTCGGCAGTGGCATCGACTGCCATCATCAGTGAAAATGGAGTGCGAAAACGTGAGGTGGTATACTTTAGTGACCACAGTACTGTGGTTAATGCTGAAGCAATAAGTAGAAAGACGTAGTTTCTATGGAAATATTTCATTTCGAATATGATTTTAAATATACATCTTAGAAGATGGAAGTCATGTATGGTTCTACATACCGATATTTTTCTATGGCAAACGATAACAGCCGCAAATTCAAACAGAATCAAATAATGTTTTGCATACAGTCCTGAATTGTATAGTTCTCATGACCAGCTGGTTTTGGTGTAGATCGGTTAAGGGAATAGGGTAGTTTACCGGCAACATTTTATGTTTTAACAAGGGTAATTTTTCCTATGACGAAGGATAACTGCCGTAAAATCAAACCGAATCAACTACTCTTTTGCATACCTTTTTGTGTTATAAAGAACGCAAGGTCTGTTGATTTTGATGAAGATCAGTTAAGGGAAAGGGGTAGTTTACCTGCAACGTTTTATAATTTAACAAGGGTATTTATTATGACAAACGATAAGAGCCGTAAATTCAAACGGAATCAAATAATGTTTGCATACCGCCCTGAATTGTAGAGTACTGAAGGTCTATTGATTTTGGTGAAGATCGGTTTACAGAAAGGGGTAGTTTACCTGTAACGTTTTATGTTTTAACAAGAGTAAAGTACTTAATTTTGATAAATAAAGTATCTTGATAATAAGCTCATAATAATCCACTGTAGAAACGTAGATGAAATATCTATAAATGAAGAGGTTAGGTGAACGGGGTGGGGGTAATTTTCTATAAATGTAAATTATAGTTTTCGGGGGAGGGGATAATTTTTGTGTGTACTACGTTATCGGTAACAAAGAAGTAGTTCTTTGTTAAAATTCCTTCCTGGGCTGTTTAGCCGTAGTCCAATGTTTTCTGCAAAACCAGACTTTTCGGCAGTGCCATCGACTTCCATCTCAGTGAAAATCGAGTGCAAAAACGTGAGGCGGTATACGTTAGTGACCACAGTATTGGTTTAAGGCTGAAGCAATAAGTAGAAAGAAGTAGTTTCTATGGAAATATTTCTTTTCGAATATGATTTTAAATATAAATCTTACAACATGGAAGTCATGTATGGTTCTCCATACCGATATTTTACTTCCATGTTCCTTAAGGAAATGGAAGTTTGGTGATGGCAAAAAAATCGTGTTCGAGATTATTGCAGATTCTGATTGTAATACACTCAAAACATGAAATAAGTCATTTTTCGAAAAGTGTCTGTCGGTGTGTGTGTGTCTGTCTGTCTATGTGTCTGTAAATTTTTTTCTACGGCAAACGATAACAGCCGCAAATTCAAACAGAATTAAATAATTTTTTGCATACCGCCATGATTTGTTGAGTACTCAAGACCTGTTGTATTTGGTGAAGAGCAGTTAATGGAAAGGGGTAGTTTACCAGCAACGGTTTTTTTTTAATCAAGGGTAATTTTTTCCTATGGCAAACGATAACAGCCTTAAATTCAAACAGTATCTACTACTCTTTTGCATACAGCCCTGAACTGTAGAGTTCCCATGGCCTATTGTTTTTGGTGAAGATCGGTTAAGGGAAAGGGGTAGTTTACCAGCAACGTTTTATGTTTTAACAAGGGTATTTTCTATGGTAAACGATAACAGCCGCAAATTCAAACAGAATCAAATAATGTTTTGCATACAGCCCGGGATTGTAGAGTTCTCATGACCTGTTGGTTTTGGTGAAGATCGGTTAAGGGAATCGGGTAGTTTACCTGCAACATTTTATGTTTTAACAAGTGTAATTTTTTCTATGACGAACGATAACTGCCGTAAATTCAAACAGAATCAATTACTCTTTTGCATACCTTTTTGAATTATACATAACACAAGGTCGGTTGATTTTGTTGAAGATCGGTTAAGGGAAAAGGGTAGTTTACCGGCAACGTTTTATATTTTAACAAGGGTATTGTATATGGCAAATGATAACAGCCTAAAATTCAAAAAAATCAAATAATGTTTTGCATACAGCCCTGTACTGTAGAGTTCTCAAGACCTAATAGTGTTGGTGAAGATCGGTTATGGGAAAGGGGTAGTTTACCTGCAACATTTTATGTTTTAACAAGGGTAATTTTTTATATGACGAACGATAACTGCCGCAAATTCAAACAGAATCAACTACGTTTTTGCATACCTTTTTGAATTAAAGAGAACTCAAGGTCTGTTGATTTTGTTGAAGATCGGTTAAGGGAAAGGGGTAGTTTACTTGCAACATTTTGTGTTTTAAGAATGGTATTTTTTTTTACGATAGATAACTACCGTAAATTCAAAGAGAATCAAAGTTTTATGCACGTGCGGCGAGGTTCCCAGGCAATCCTCTAGTGACTTGGCTGGGAAGTTATCTTATACGTCCAGGTGATTCGTGGAAACGCCCTCGGTGTATACTGCGGAAGTGTAGGCTACCACAACAGCCGAGAATTGGCCAGCTATAGAGCACACGCCCCACTTGGGCAGGGCCACGAGGCAGGAGCTCCAGAAGGTAGCTCGGAACTCAGATACCGAGCGGTTCGTCTCTGCGACGCACAACCGCAAAGCCCAGAGCGAAAAAAAAATTTTTCCATAAGTTCCTGAATTGTAGAGAACACAATTTTCCGTGAAGATCGGTTAAGGGAAAGGGGTAATTTACCTGCAAAATTTTTTGTTGTAACAAGATAGCCTAAATGTTTCCATGACGAACGATAACTGCCGCACATTCAAACAGAATCAAATATTTTTTTGTATGCATCCCAGAATTGTAGAGGACTGAAGGCCTATTGATTTTGGTGAAGATTGGTTTAGAGAAAGGGGTAGTTTACCTGTAACGTTTTATGTTTTAACAAGAGTAAAGTACTTAATTTTGATAAATTAAGTATCCTGATAAGAAGCTAATAATAATCCACTGTAGAAACGTAGAGGAAATATCTATAAATGAAGAGGTTAAGTGAACGAGGTGGGGGTAATTTTCTATTAATGAATATTATAGTTGAAGGTGGTGGGGAGAATTTTTTATGTGTGTACTACGTTATCGGCAACAAACAAGTAGTTCTTTGTTAAAATTCCTTCCCGGGCTGTTTAGCCGTAGTCCAATGTTTTCTGCAAAACCAGACTTATTCGGCAGTGCCATCGACTGCCATTATCCGTGAAAATCGAGTGCGAAAACGTGAGGTGGTATACGTTAGTGACCACAGTACTGTGGTTAAGGCTGAAGCAATAAGTAGAAAGAAGTAGTTTCTATGGAAATATTTCATTTCGAATATGATTTTAAATATAAATCTTAGAACATGGAAGCCACGTATGGTTCTCCATACCGATATTTTCTATGGCAAACGATAACAGCCGCAAATTCAAACAGAATCAACTACTCTTTTGCATACAGCCCTGAATTATAGAGTTCACAAGACCTATTTTTTTGGTGAAGAGCGGTTAAGGGAAAGGGACAGTTTACCTGCAACATTTTATATTTTAACAAGGGTATTTTCTATGGCAAACGATAAAAGCAGCAAATTTAAACAGAATCAAATAATTGTTTGCATACAGCCCTGAATTGTAGATTTGTCAGGACCTATTGTTTTTGGTGAAGATCGGTTAAGGTTAAGGGGTAGTTTACCTGCTACGTTTTATGTTTTAAAAGGGTATATTCTATGGCAAACGATAAGGGCCGCAAATTCAAACAGAATCAAATAAGTTTTTGCATACAGCCCTGATTTGTAGAGTACTCAAGACCTATTGTTTTTGGTGAAGATCGGTTAAGGGAAAGGGGTAGTTTACCAGCAACGTTTTATGTTTTAACAAGGGCAATTTTTACTTCCATGTTCCTTAAGGAAATGGAAGTATGGTGATGGCAAAAAAAATCGTGTTCGAGATTATTGCAGATTCTGATTGTACTACACTCAAAACATGAAAAAAAGTCGTTTTTCGAAAAGTGTGTGTGTGTGTGTGTGTGTGTGTGTGTGTGTGTGTGTGTGTGTGTGTGTGTGTGTGTGTGTGTGTGTGTGTGTGCTGTAGATTTTTTTTGGCAAACGATAACAGCCGCAAATTCAAACAGAATCAAATAACTGTTTGCATACCGGCCTGATTTGTAGAGTAATCGCGACCTATTGTTTTTGGTGAAGATCGGTTGAGGGAAAGGGGTAGTTTACCTGCAACGGTTTTTTTTTATCAAGGGTAATTTTGTTTGTTTGGCAAACTATAACAGCCGCAAATTCAAACAGAATCAAATACTGTTTCGCATGCGGCCCTGAATTGTAGATTTCTCAAGTTCTGTTGATTTTGGTAAAGATCGGTTAAGGGGAAGGGGTAGTTTACCTGCAACGTTTTATGTTTAAACAAGGGTATTTTCTATGGCAAACGATAACAGCCGCACATTCAAACATAATCAAATAATGGTTGGCATACTGCCCTGAATTGTAGAGTTGTCAAGACGTTTTGTTTTTGGGGAAGATCGGTTAACGGAAAGGGGTAGTTTACCAGCAACGTTTTATGTTTTAAAAGGGTATTTTCTATGGCAAACGATAAGAGCCGCACATTCAAACAGAATCAAATACGTTTTTGCATACAGCCCTGATTTCTTGAGTACTAAAGACCTATTGTTTTATGTGAAGATCGTTTAAGGGAAAGGGGTAGTTTACCAGCCAGGTGTTTTGTTTTATCAAGGGTATTTTTTATGGCAAAAGATAACAGCCGCAAATTCAAACAAAATCATATAATATTTTGCATACAGCCCTGAATTGTAGTGTTCTCAAGACCTGTCGGTTTTGGTGAAGATCGGTTAAAGGAAAGGGGTAGTTTACCGGCAACGGTTTTTTACCAAGTGTAATTTTTGTCTATGGTAAACGATAACAGCCGCAAATTCAAACAGAATCAAATGATGTTTTGCATACAGCCCTGTATTGTAGAGTTCTCAATACTTATTGGTGTTTGTGAAGCTCGGTGTAGGGAAAGGGGTGGTTTACCTGCAACGTTTTATGTTTTAAAAGGGTATTTCCTATGGCAAACGATAAGAGCCGCAAATTCAAACAGAATCAAAAAAGTTTTTGCATACAGCCCTGATTTGTTGAGTAGTAAAGACCTATTGTTTTTGGTGAAGATCGGTTAAGGGAAAGGGGTAGTTTATCGGCCACGTTTTTTGTTTTATCAAGGGTATTTTGTATGGCAAACGATAACAGCCGCACATTCAAACAGAATCATATGATATTTTGCATACAGCCCTGAATTGTAGAGTTCTCAAGGCCTGTTGTTTTTGGTGAAGATCGGTTAAGGGAATAGGGTAGTTTACCTGCATCATTTTATGTTTTACAATAGTAATTTTTTCTATGACGAACGATAACTGCCGTAAATTCAAAGAGAATAAACTACTCTTTTGCATACCTTTTTGAATTATACAGAACTCAAGGTCTGTTGATTTTGTTGAAGATCGGTTAAGGGAAAGGGGTAGTTTACCTGCAAAGTTTTATATTTTAACTGGGGTATTTTCTATGGCAAACGATAAGAGCCGCAAATTCAAACAGAATCAAATAATTGTTTGCATACAGCCCTTAACTGTAGAGTACTCAAGACCTATTGTTTTTGGTGAAGATCAGTTAAGGGAAAGGAGTAGTTTACCTGCAACTTTTTTTTTATCAGGGGTAATTTTTTTCTATGGCAAACGATAACAGCCGCTAATTCAAACAGAATCAAATAATGTTTTGCATACCTTTTTGAATTAAAGAGAACTCAAGGTTTGTTGATTTTGTTGAAGATCGATACGGGAAAGGGGTAGTTTACCAGCAACATTTTATGTTTTAAGAAGGGTAATTTTTTTTGACGAAAGATAACTGCCGTAAATTCAAAGAGAATCAAATAATTTTTTGCATTCTTTCCTGAATTGCAGAGAACTCAAGGCCTACATATTTTGGTGAAGATCGGTTAAGGGAAAGGGGTAGTTTACCTGCAACATTTTATGTTGTAACAAGAGAAAAGTTTTCATGACGAACGATAACTGACGCACATTCAAACAGAACTGCCATCATCAGTGAAAATCGAGTGCGAAAACGTGAGGTGGAATACGTTAGTGACCACAGTACTGTGGTTAAGGCTGAAGCAATAAGTGGATAGAAGTAGTTTCTATGGATACATTTCATTTCGTAAATTATTTTAAATATAAATCTTAGAACATGGAAGTCATGTATGGTTCTCCATACCGATATTTTATACGACGAACGATAACTGCCGTAAATTCAAACAAAATCATCTACGTTTTTACATACTTTTTTGAACTAAAGAGAACTCACGGTCTGTTGATTTTGTTGAAGATCGGTTAAGGGAAAGGGGTAGTTTATCAGCAACGTTTTATGTTTTAAAAAGGGTAACTTTTTTATGACGGACGATAACTGCCGAAAATTCAAAAAGAATCTAATATTTTCTTGCACACTTTCCTGAGTTGTAGAGAGCTCAAGGGCTTTTCATTTTGGTGAAGATCGGTTAAGGGAAAGGGGTAGTTTACCTGCAACATTTTATGTTGTAACAAGATAAATGGTTTTCATGACGAACGATAACTGCCGCGCATTCAAACAGAATCAAATATTTTTTTGCATGCCAAACTCCAAGAGCCTGGATTAGTGGAAGGCATCTTCGAAATTCCTCCAGTCTGCATTGAAAATGGATGTATTGTTGCTGCTGTCTTTCCTGAGGTCATCCAATCAGGAGATGACAGCATTGCTAACCGTGCAATCCTGACTCCAAAAAAACACGAGTCACTTGAACTTAATGAAAATGTCCTTAGACGAATTCAATCTGAATTGAAATGCTATACCAGCATAGATTCTATTCAGCAAGACAGTGAAAATGCCGAGGAGGCAGCAAACTATCCAATGGAGTTTTTGAACAGCTTAACACCTGGAGGTATGTCTCCTCATAGACTTAACTTGAAAGTTGGTGCAGTAGTAATGTTGCTACGAAACCTTGACTCAACAAGAGGTCTTTGCAATGGCACCAGAATGGTCGTCAAGCAAATGATGTCAAAAGTCATTGACTGTGAAATCCTGACCGGATATTTTAAAGGTACCAGGGTATTTATTCCAAGAGTTATTCTTGCACCCAGTGACCCTGACCTTCCCTTTACATTAAGACGAAAACAGTTTCCATTTAGATTTGCTTTTGCTACGACCATCAACAAAAGCCAATGGCAAACACTGGATTCAGTTGGTATTTATTTGCCATCTCCAGTATTCAGTCATGGACAACTTTATGTTGCATTTTCAAGAAAAAAAGTCCTTTCAGCAAGTCAAGGTAAAAGTCTTAGGAACTGACAAACAAGGCAACTTAAAGAAAGACCACAGAGTTTACACCAAAAATGTGGTCTACAAAGAAGTTTTCGCCCAATAATTAAATTTCATAGCCAATATGTAATTAAATGTATATGTAATTAATGTATTTAATACATGCCAATAAATAATTAAATATGTGCTAATAAAAATGCTCGCCACCCGGCCGTAGAACGGGTACTTCAGCTAGTTTTATATGGCAAACGATAACAGCCGCAAATTCAAACAGAATCAAATAATGTTTTGCATACAGCCCTGTACTGTAGAGTTCTCAAGACCTAATGGTGTTGGTGAAGATCGGTTTAGGGAAAGGGGTTGTTTACCTACAACATTTTATGTTTTAACAAGGGTAATTTTTTATATGACGAACGATAACTGCCGTAAATTCAAACAGAATCAACTACATTTCTGCAGACTTTTTGAACTAAAGAGAACTCAGCGTCTGTTGATTTTGTTGAAGATCGGTTAAGGGAAAGAGTTAGTTTATCAGCAACGTTATATGTTTTAAAAAGGGTAATTTTTTTATGACGAACGATAACTGCCGAAAATTCAAAGAGAATCTAATAAATTTTGCACACTTTCCTGAGCTGTAGAGAGCTGTGTTCATTTTGGTGAAGATCGGTTAAGGGAAAGGGGTAGTTTACCTGCAACATTTTGTGTTGTAACAAGAGAAATGTTTTCATGACGAACGATAACTGCCGCACATTCAAACAGAATCAAATATTTTTTTGCATGCATCCCTTAATTGTACAGGACTGAAGGTCTAAAGTATCCTGATAAGAGCTCATAATAATCCACTGTAGAAACGTAGATGAAATATCTATAAATGAAGAGGTTAGGTGAACGCGGTGGGGGGAATTTTATAATATTAAAATTTATAGTTGAAGGTGGAGGGGAGAATTTTTTATGTGTACTATGTTATCGGCAACAAAGAAGTAGTTTTTTGTTAAAATTGGGTCCCGGGCTGTTTAGCCGTAGTCCAATGTTTTCTGCAAAACCAGACTTTTCGGCAGTGGCATCGACTGCCATCATCAGTGAAAATGGAGTGCGAAAACGTGAGGTGGTATACTTTAGTGACCACAGTACTGTGGTTAATGCTGAAGCAATAAGTAGAAAGACGTAGTTTCTATGGAAATATTTCATTTCGAATATGATTTTAAATATACATCTTAGAAGATGGAAGTCATGTATGGTTCTACATACCGATATTTTTCTATGGCAAACGATAACAGCCGCAAATTCAAACAGAATCAAATAATGTTTTGCATACAGTCCTGAATTGTATAGTTCTCATGACCAGCTGGTTTTGGTGTAGATCGGTTAAGGGAATAGGGTAGTTTACCGGCAACATTTTATGTTTTAACAAGGGTAATTTTTCCTATGACGAAGGATAACTGCCGTAAAATCAAACCGAATCAACTACTCTTTTGCATACCTTTTTGTGTTATAAAGAACGCAAGGTCTGTTGATTTTGATGAAGATCAGTTAAGGGAAAGGGGTAGTTTACCTGCAACGTTTTATAATTTAACAAGGGTATTTATTATGACAAACGATAAGAGCCGTAAATTCAAACGGAATCAAATAATGTTTGCATACCGCCCTGAATTGTAGAGTACTGAAGGTCTATTGATTTTGGTGAAGATCGGTTTAGAGAAAGGGGTAGTTTACCTGTAACGTTTTATGTTTTAACAAGAGTAAAGTACTTAATTTTGATAAATAAAGTATCTTGATAATAAGCTCATAATAATCCACTGTAGAAACGTAGATGAAATATCTATAAATGAAGAGGTTAGGTGAACGGGGTGGGGGTAATTTTCTATAAATGTAAATTATAGTTTTCGGGGGAGGGGATAATTTTTGTGTGTACTACGTTATCGGTAACAAAGAAGTAGTTCTTTGTTAAAATTCCTTCCTGGGCTGTTTAGCCGTAGTCCAATGTTTTCTGCAAAACCAGACTTTTCGGCAGTGCCATCGACTTCCATCTCAGTGAAAATCGAGTGCAAAAACGTGAGGCGGTATAAGTTAGTGACCACAGTATTGGTTTAAGGCTGAAGCAATAAGTTGAAAGAAGTAGTTTCTATGGAAATATTTCTTTTCGAATATGATTTTAAATATAAATCTTACAACATGGAAGTCATGTATGGTTCTCCATACCGATATTTTACTTCCATGTTCCTTAAGGAAATGGAAGTTTGGTGATGGCAAAAAAATCGTGTTCGAGATTATTGCAGATTCTGATTGTAATACACTCAAAACATGAAATAAGTCATTTTTCGAAAAGTGTCTGTCGGTGTGTGTGTGTGTCTGTCTGTCTATGTGTCTGTAAATTTTTTTCTACGGCAAACGATAACAGCCGCAAATTCAAACAGAATTAAATAATTTTTTGCATACCACCATGATTTGTTGAGTACTCAAGACCTGTTGTATTTGGTGAAGAACAGTTAATGGAAAGGGGTAGTTTACCAGCAACGGTTTTTTTTAAATCAAGGGTAATTTTTTCCTATGGCAAACGATAACAGCCTTAAATTCAAACAGTATCTACTACTCTTTTGCATACAGCCCTGAACTGTAGAGTTCCCATGGCCTATTGTTTTTGGTGAAGATCGGTTAAGGGAAAGGGGTAGTTTACCAGCAACGTTTTATGTTTTAACAAGGGTATTTTCTATGGTAAACGATAACAGCCGCAAATTCAAACAGAATCAAATAATGTTTTGCATACAGCCCGGGATTGTAGAGTTCTCATGACCTGTTGGTTTTGGTGAAGATCGGTTAAGGGAATCGGGTAGTTTACCTGCAACATTTTATGTTTTAACAAGTGTAATTTTTTCTATGACGAACGATAACTGCCGTAAATTCAAACAGAATCAATTACTCTTTTGCATACCTTTTTGAATTATACATAACACAAGGTCGGTTGATTTTGTTGAAGATCGGTTAAGGGAAAAGGGTAGTTTACCGGCAACGTTTTATATTTTAACAAGGGTATTGTATATGGCAAATGATAACAGCCTAAAATTCAAAAAAATCAAATAATGTTTTGCATACAGCCCTGTACTGTAGAGTTCTCAAGACCTAATAGTGTTGGTGAAGATCGGTTATGGGAAAGGGGTAGTTTACCTGCAACATTTTATGTTTTAACAAGGGTAATTTTTTATATGACGAACGATAACTGCCGCAAATTCAAACAGAATCAACTACGTTTTTGCATACCTTTTTGAATTAAAGAGAACTCAAGGTCTGTTGATTTTGTTGAAGATCGGTTAAGGGAAAGGGGTAGTTTACTTGCAACATTTTGTGTTTTAAGAATGGTATTTTTTTTTACGATAGATAACTACCGTAAATTCAAAGAGAATCAAAGTTTTATGCACGTGCGGCGAGGTTCCCAGGCAATCCTCTAGTGACTTGGCTGGGAAGTTATCTTATACGTCCAGGTGATTCGTGGAAACGCCCTCGGTGTATACTGCGGAAGTGTAGGCTACCACAACAGCCGAGAATTGGCCAGCTATAGAGCACACGCCCCACTTGGGCAGGGCCACGAGGCAGGAGCTCCAGAAGGTAGCTCGGAACTCAGATACCGAGCGGTTCGTCTCTGCGACGCACAACCGCAAAGCCCAGAGCGAAAAAAAAATTTTTCCATAAGTTCCTGAATTGTAGAGAACACAATTTTCCGTGAAGATCGGTTAAGGGAAAGGGGTAATTTACCTGCAAAATTTTTTGTTGTAACAAGATAGCCTAAATGTTTCCATGACGAACGATAACTGCCGCACATTCAAACAGAATCAAATATTTTTTTGTATGCATCCCAGAATTGTAGAGGACTGAAGGCCTATTGATTTTGGTGAAGATTGGTTTAGAGAAAGGGGTAGTTTACCTGTAACGTTTTATGTTTTAACAAGAGTAAAGTACTTAATTTTGATAAATTAAGTATCCTGATAAGAAGCTAATAATAATCCACTGTAGAAACGTAGAGGAAATATCTATAAATGAAGAGGTTAAGTGAACGAGGTGGGGGTAATTTTCTATTAATGAATATTATAGTTGAAGGTGGTGGGGAGAATTTTTTATGTGTGTACTACGTTATCGGCAACAAACAAGTAGTTCTTTGTTAAAATTCCTTCCCGGGCTGTTTAGCCGTAGTCCAATGTTTTCTGCAAAACCAGACTTATTCGGCAGTGCCATCGACTGCCATTATCCGTGAAAATCGAGTGCGAAAACGTGAGGTGGTATACGTTAGTGACCACAGTACTGTGGTTAAGGCTGAAGCAATAAGTAGAAAGAAGTAGTTTCTATGGAAATATTTCATTTCGAATATGATTTTAAATATAAATCTTAGAACATGGAAGCCACGTATGGTTCTCCATACCGATATTTTCTATGGCAAACGATAACAGCCGCAAATTCAAACAGAATCAACTACTCTTTTGCATACAGCCCTGAATTATAGAGTTCACAAGACCTATTTTTTTGGTGAAGAGCGGTTAAGGGAAAGGGACAGTTTACCTGCAACATTTTATATTTTAACAAGGGTATTTTCTATGGCAAACGATAAAAGCAGCAAATTTAAACAGAATCAAATAATTGTTTGCATACAGCCCTGAATTGTAGATTTGTCAGGACCTATTGTTTTTGGTGAAGATCGGTTAAGGTTAAGGGGTAGTTTACCTGCTACGTTTTATGTTTTAAAAGGGTATATTCTATGGCAAACGATAAGAGCCGCAAATTCAAACAGAATCAAATACGTTTTTGCATACAGCCCTGATTTCTTGAGTACTAAAGACCTATTGTTTTATGTGAAGATCGTTTAAGGGAAAGGGGTAGTTTACCAGCCACGTGTTTTGTTTTATCAAGGGTATTTTTTATGGCAAAAGATAACAGCTGCAAATTCAAACAAAAGCATATAATATTTTGCATACAGCCCTGAATTGTAGTGTTCTCAAGACCTGTCGGTTTTGGTGAAGATCGGTTAAAGGAAAGGGGTAGTTTACCGGCAACGGTTTTTTACCAAGTGTAATTTTTGTCTATGGTAAACGATAACAGCCGCAAATTCAAACAGAATCAAATGATGTTTTGCATACAGCCCTGTATTGTAGAGTTCTCAATACTTATTGGTGTTTGTGAAGCTCGGTGTAGGGAAAGGGGTGGTTTACCTGCAACGTTTTATGTTTTAAAAGGGTATTTTCTATGGCAAACGATAAGAGCCGCAAATTCAAACAGAATCAAAAAAGTTTATGCATACAGCCCTGATTTGTTGAGTACTAAAGACCTATTGTTTTATGTGAAGATCGTTTAAGGGAAGGGGTAGTTTACCAGCCAGGTGTTTTGTTTTATCAAGGGTATTTTTTATGGCAAAAGATAACAGCCGCAAATTCAAACAAAATCATATAATATTTTGCATACAGCCCTGAATTGTAGTGTTCTCAAGACCTGTCGGTTTTGGTGAAGATCGGTTAAAGGAAAGGGGTAGTTTACCGGCAACGGTTTTTTGCCAAGTGTAATTTTTACTTCCATATTCCTTAAGGAATGGAAGTATGGTGATGGCAAAAAAAATCGTGTTCGAGATTATTGCAGATTCTGATTCTACTACACTCAAAACATGAAAAAAAGTCGTTTTCCGAAAAGTGTCTGTGTGTCTGTCTGTCTGTCTGTCTGTCTGTCTGTCTGTGTGTCTGTCTGTCTGTAGATTTTTTTTCTATGGCAAACGATAACTGCCGCAAATTCAAACAGAATCAAATAATTTTTTGCATACAGCCCGGTTTTGCAGAGTTCTCGCGACCTATTGTTTTTGGTGAAGATCGGTTGAGGGAAAGGGGTAGTTTACCAGCAACGGTTTTTTTTTAGCAAGGGAAATTTTGTTTGTTTGGCAAACGATAACAGCCGCAAATTCAAACAGAATCAAATAATGTTTCGCATACAGCCCTGAATTGTAGAGTTCTCAAGACCTATTGTTTTTGGTGAAGATCGGTTAAGGGAAAGGGGTAGTTTACCTGTAACGTTTTATGTTTTAACAAGGGTATTTCCTATGGCAAACGATAACAGCCGCAAATTCAAACAGAATGAAAAGATTATTAGCATACAGCCCTAAATTGTAGAGTTCTCAAGACCTTTTGTTTTTGGTGAAGATCGGTTAAGGGAAAGGGGTAGTTTACCAACAACGTTTTTTTAACAAGGGTATTTTCTATGGCAAACGATAACAGCCGCAAATTCAAACAGAATCAAATAATTTTCTGCATACAGCCCTGATTTGTAGAGTACTCAAGACCTGTTGTTTTTGGTGAAGATCGGTTGAGGGGAAGGGGTAGTTTACCAGCAACGTTTTTTATCATGCGTATTTTCTATGGCAAACGACAACTGCCGCAAATTCAAACAGAATCAAATAATTTTTTGCATACAGCCCTGATTTGTAGAGTACTCGCGACCTATTGTTTTTGGTGAAGATCGGTTGAGGGGAAGGGGTAGTTTACCTGCAACGGTTTTTTTTATCAAGGGAAATTTTTTTTTTTTGGCAAACGATAACAGCCGCAAATTCAAACAGAATCAAATAATGTTTCGCATACAGCCCTGAATTGTAGATTTCTCAAGACCTATTGTTTTTGGTGAAGATCGGTTGAGGGAAAGGGGTAGTTTACCAGCAACGTTTTTTTAACAAGGGTATTTTCTATGGCAAACGATAACAGCCGCAAATTCAAACAGAATAAAATAATGTTTTGCATACAGCCCTGATTTGTAGAGTACTCAAGACCTGTTGTTTTTGGTGAATATCGGTTAAGGGGAAGGGGTAGTTTACCTGCAACGTTTTTTTATCAAGCGTATTTTCTATGGCAAACGATAACAGCCGCAAATTCAAACAGAATGAAATAATTTTTTGCATACGTCCCTGAATTGTAGAGGTCTCAATGACTTTCGATTTTGGTGAAGATCGGTTAAGGGGAAGGGGTAGTTTACCTGCAACCTTTTACGTTTTAACAAGAGTAAAGTACTTGAAAATTTATTTAAACTTTTTGAAACAATGGTAATTGTTAAAAATAAAATAATTTTGTTGCCAGGCAATAAAATTATAATTTTTTCATTTTAATGTAATATAATATTTTTCATTTAATACAGCAATAAAAAGGCAGGTAAGACACAGCCTGGTTGTTTGGCTGAAAATGATTTTAAATATAAATCTTAGAATATGGAAGTCATGTATGGTTCTCCATACCGATATTACTTCCATATTCCTTAAGGAATGGAAGTATGGTGATGGCAAAAAAAATCGTGTTCAAGATTATTGCAGATTCTGATTCTATTACACTCAAAACATGAAAAAAAGTCTTTTTCCGAAAAGTGTCTGTGTGTCTGTCTGTCTGTCTGTCTGTGTGTCTGTCTGTCTATCTGTAGATTTTTTTTCTATGGCAAACGATAACTGCCGCAAATTCAAACAGAATCAAATAATTTTTTGCATGCAGCCCTGATTTGCAGAGTACTCGCGACCTATTGTTTTTGGTGAAGATCGGTTGAGGGAAAGGGGTAGTTTACCTGCAACGGTTTTTTTTTAGCAAGGGTAATTTTGTTTGTTTGGCAAACGATAACAGCCGCAAATTCAAACAGAATCAAATAATGTTTCGCATACAGCCCTGAATTGTAGAGTTCTCAAGATCTGTTGATTTTGGTGAAGATCGGTTAAGGGAAAGGGGTAGTTTACCTGTAACGTTTTATGTTTTAACAAGGGTATTTCCTATGGCAAACGATAACAGCCGCAAATTCAAACAGAATCAAAAGATTATTTGCATACAGCCCTAAATTGTAGAGTTCTCAAGACCTGTTGTTTTTGGTGAAGATCGGTTGAGGGAAAGGGGTAGTTTACCTGCAACGTTTTTTTAACAAGGGTATTTTCTATGGCAAACGATAACAGCCGCAAATTCAAACAGAATCAAATAATGTTTTGCATACAGCCCTGATTTGTAGAGTACTCAAGACCTATTGTTTTTGGTGAAGATCGGTTAAGGGGAAGGGGTAGTTTACCTGCAACGTTTTTTTATCAAGCGTATTTTTTATGGCAAACGATAACAGCCGCAAATTCAAACAGAATCAAATAATTTTTTGCATACGTCCCTGAATTGTAGAGGTCTCAATGACTTTCGATTTTGGTGAAGATCGGTTAAGGGAAAGGGGTAGTTTACCTGCAACCTTTTACGTTTTAACAAGAGTAAAGTACTTGAAAATTTATTTAAACTTTTTGAAACAATGGTAATTGTTAAAAATGAAATAATTTTGTTGCCAGGCAATAAAATTATAATTTTTTCATTTTAATGTAATATAATATTTTTCATTTAATACAGCAATAAAAAAGCAGGTAAGACACAGCCTGGCTGTTTGGCTGAAAATGATTTTAAATATAAATCTTAGAATATGGAAGTCATGTATAGTTCTCCATACCGATATTTGTCTATGGTAAACGATAACAGCCGCAAATTCAAACAGAATCAAATGATGTTTTGCATACAGCCCTGTATTGTAGAGTTCTCAATACTTATTGGTGTTTGTGAAGCTCGGTGTAGGGAAAGGGGTGGTTTACCTGCAACGTTTTATGTTTTAAAAGGGTATTTCCTATGGCAAACGATAAGAGCCGCAAATTCAAACAGAATCAAAAAAGTTTTTGCATACAGCCCTGATTTCTTGAGTACTAAAGACCTATTGTTTTATGTGAAGATCGTTTAAGGGAAAGGGGTAGTTTACCTGCCACGTGTTTTGTTTTATCAAGGGTATTTTTTATGGCAAAAGATAACAGCTGCAAATTCAAACAAAAGCATATAATATTTTGCATACAGCCCTGAATTGTAGTGTTCTCAAGACCTGTCGGTTTTGGTGAAGATCGGTTAAAGGAAAGGGGTAGTTTACCGGCAACGGTTTTTTACCAAGTGTAATTTTTGTCTATGGTAAACGATAACAGCCGCAAATTCAAACAGAATCAAATGATGTTTTGCATACAGCCCTGTATTGTAGAGTTCTCAATACTTATTGGTGTTTGTGAAGCTCGGTGTAGGGAAAGGGGTGGTTTACCTGCAACGTTTTATGTTTTAAAAGGGTATTTTCTATGGCAAACGATAAGAGCCGCAAATTCAAACAGAATCAAAAAAGTTTATGCATACAGCCCTGATTTGTTGAGTACTAAAGACCTATTGTTTTATGTGAAGATCGTTTAAGGAAAGGGGTAGTTTACCAGCCAGGTGTTTTGTTTTATCAAGGGTATTTTTTATGGCAAAAGATAACAGCCGCAAATTCAAACAAAATCATATAATATTTTGCATACAGCCCTGAATTGTAGTGTTCTCAAGACCTGTCGGTTTTGGTGAAGATCGGTTAAAGGAAAGGGGTAGTTTACCGGCAACGGTTTTTTGCCAAGTGTAATTTTTACTTCCATATTCCTTAAGGAATGGAAGTATGGTGATGGCAAAAAAAATCGTGTTCGAGATTATTGCAGATTCTGATTCTACTACACTCAAAACATGAAAAAAAGTCGTTTTCCGAAAAGTGTCTGTGTGTCTGTCTGTCTGTCTGTGTGTCTGTCTGTGTGTCTGTCTGTCTGTAGATTTTTTTTCTATGGCAAACGATAACTGCCGCAAATTCAAACAGAATCAAATAATTTTTTGCATACAGCCCGGTTTTGCAGAGTTCTCGCGACCTATTGTTTTTGGTGAAGATCGGTTGAGGGAAAGGGGTAGTTTACCAGCAACGGTTTTTTTTTAGCAAGGGAAATTTTGTTTGTTTGGCAAACGATAACAGCCGCAAATTCAAACAGAATCAAATAATGTTTCGCATACAGCCCTGAATTGTAGAGTTCTCAAGACCTATTGTTTTTGGTGAAGATCGGTTAAGGGAAAGGGGTAGTTTACCTGTAACGTTTTATGTTTTAACAAGGGTATTTCCTATGGCAAACGATAACAGCCGCAAATTCAAACAGAATGAAAAGATTATTAGCATACAGCCCTAAATTGTAGAGTTCTCAAGACCTTTTGTTTTTGGTGAAGATCGGTTAAGGGAAAGGGGTAGTTTACCAACAACGTTTTTTTAACAAGGGTATTTTCTATGGCAAACGATAACAGCCGCAAATTCAAACAGAATCAAATAATTTTCTGCATACAGCCCTGATTTGTAGAGTACTCAAGACCTGTTGTTTTTGGTGAAGATCGGTTGAGGGGAAGGGGTAGTTTACCAGCAACGTTTTTTATCATGCGTATTTTCTATGGCAAACGACAACTGCCGCAAATTCAAACAGAATCAAATAATTTTTTGCATACAGCCCTGATTTGTAGAGTACTCGCGACCTATTGTTTTTGGTGAAGATCGGTTGTGGGGAAGGGGTAGTTTACCTGCAACGGTTTTTTTTATCAAGGGAAATTTTTTTTTTTGGCAAACGATAACAGCCGCAAATTCAAACAGAATCAAATAATGTTTCGCATACAGCCCTGAATTGTAGATTTCTCAAGACCTATTGTTTTTGGTGAAGATCGGTTGAGGGAAAGGGGTAGTTTACCAGCAACGTTTTTTTAACAAGGGTATTTTCTATGGCAAACGATAACAGCCGCAAATTCAAACAGAATAAAATAATGTTTTGCATACAGCCCTGATTTGTAGAGTACTCAAGACCTATTGTTTTTGGTGAATATCGGTTAAGGGGAAGGGGTAGTTTACCTGCAACGTTTTTTTATCAAGCGTATTTTCTATGGCAAACGATAACAGCCGCAAATTCAAACAGAATGAAATAATTTTTTGCATACGTCCCTGAATTGTAGAGGTCTCAATGACTTTCGATTTTGGTGAAGATCGGTTAAGGGGAAGGGGTAGTTTACCTGCAACCTTTTACGTTTTAACAAGAGTAAAGTACTTGAAAATTTATTTAAACTTTTTGAAACAATGGTAATTGTTAAAAATAAAATAATTTTGTTGCCAGGCAATAAAATTATAATTTTTTCATTTTAATGTAATATAATATTTTTCATTTAATACAGCAATAAAAAGGCAGGTAAGACACAGCCTGGTTGTTTGGCTGAAAATGATTTTAAATATAAATCTTAGAATATGGAAGTCATGTATGGTTCTCCATACCGATATTACTTCCATATTCCTTAAGGAATGGAAGTATGGTGATGGCAAAAAAAATCGTGTTCGAGATTATTGCAGATTCTGATTCTATTACACTCAAAACATGAAAAAAAGTCTTTTTCCGAAAAGTGTCTGTGTGTCTGTCTGTCTGTCTGTCTGTGTGTCTGTCTGTCTATCTGTAGATTTTTTTTCTATGGCAAACGATAACTGCCGCAAATTCAAACAGAATCAAATAATTTTTTGCATGCAGCCCTGATTTGCAGAGTACTCGCGACCTATTGTTTTTGGTGAAGATCGGTTGAGGGAAAGGGGTAGTTTACCTGCAACGGTTTTTTTTTAGCAAGGGTAATTTTGTTTGTTTGGCAAACGATAACAGCCGCAAATTCAAACAGAATCAAATAATGTTTCGCATACAGCCCTGAATTGTAGAGTTCTCAAGATCTGTTGATTTTGGTGAAGATCGGTTAAGGGAAAGGGGTAGTTTACCTGTAACGTTTTATGTTTTAACAAGGGTATTTCCTATGGCAAACGATAACAGCCGCAAATTCAAACAGAATCAAAAGATTATTTGCATACAGCCCTAAATTGTAGAGTTCTCAAGACCTGTTGTTTTTGGTGAAGATCGGTTGAGGGAAAGGGGTAGTTTACCTGCAACGTTTTTTTAACAAGGGTATTTTCTATGGCAAACGATAACAGCCGCAAATTCAAACAGAATCAAATAATGTTTTGCATACAGCCCTGATTTGTAGAGTACTCAAGACCTATTGTTTTTGGTGAAGATCGGTTAAGGGGAAGGGGTAGTTTACCTGCAACGTTTTTTTATCAAGCGTATTTTTTATGGCAAACGATAACAGCCGCAAATTCAAACAGAATCAAATAATTTTTTGCATACGTCCCTGAATTGTAGAGGTCTCAATGACTTTCGATTTTGGTGAAGATCGGTTAAGGGAAAGGGGTAGTTTACCTGCAACCTTTTACGTTTTAACAAGAGTAAAGTACTTGAAAATTTATTTAAACTTTTTGAAACAATGGTAATTGTTAAAAATGAAATAATTTTGTTGCCAGGCAATAAAATTATAATTTTTTCATTTTAATGTAATATAATATTTTTCATTTAATACAGCAATAAAAAAGCAGGTAAGACACAGCCTGGCTGTTTGGCTGAAAATGATTTTAAATATAAATCTTAGAATATGGAAGTCATGTATAGTTCTCCATACCGATATTTGTCTATGGTAAACGATAACAGCCGCAAATTCAAACAGAATCAAATGATGTTTTGCATACAGCCCTGTATTGTAGAGTTCTCAATACTTATTGGTGTTTGTGAAGCTCGGTGTAGGGAAAGGGGTGGTTTACCTGCAACGTTTTATGTTTTAAAAGGGTATTTCCTATGGCAAACGATAAGAGCCGCAAATTCAAACAGAATCAAAAACGTTTTTGCATACAGCCCTGATTTGTTGAGTAGTAAAGACCTATTGTTTTTGGTGAAGATCGGTTAAGGGAAAGGGGTAGTTTATCAGCCACGTTTTTTGTTTTATCAAGGGTATTTTGTATGGCAAACGATAACAGCCGCACATTCAAACAGAATCATATGATATTTTGCATACAGCCCTGAATTGTAGAGTTCTCAAGGCCTGTTGTTTTTGGTGAAGATCGGTTAAGGGAATAGGGTAGTTTACCTGCATCATTTTATGTTTTACAATAGTAATTTTTTCTATGACGAACGATAACTGCCGTAAATTCAAAGAGAATCAACTACTCTTTTGCATACCTTTTTGAATTATACAGAACTCAAGGTCTGTTGATTTTGTTGAAGATCGGTTAAGGGAAAGGGGTAGTTTACCTGCAAAGTTTTATATTTTAACTGGGGTATTTTCTATGGCAAACGATAAGAGCCGCAAATTCAAACAGAATCAAATAATTGTTTGCATACAGCCCTTAACTGTAGAGTACTCAAGACCTATTGTTTTTGGTGAAGATCAGTTAAGGGAAAGGAGTAGTTTACCTGCAACTTTTTTTTTATCAGGGGTAATTTTTTTCTATGGCAAACGATAACAGCCGCTAATTCAAACAGAATCAAATAATGTTTTGCATACCTTTTTGAATTAAAGAGAACTCAAGGTTTGTTGATTTTGTTGAAGATCGATACGGGAAAGGGGTAGTTTACCAGCAACATTTTATGTTTTAAGAAGGGTAATTTTTTTTGACGAAAGATAACTGCCGTAAATTCAAAGAGAATCAAATAATTTTTTGCATTCTTTCCTGAATTGCAGAGAACTCAAGGCCTACATATTTTGGTGAAGATCGGTTAAGGGAAAGGGGTAGTTTACCTGCAACATTTTATGTTGTAACAAGAGAAAAGTTTTCATGACGAACGATAACTGACGCACATTCAAACAGAACTGCCATCATCAGTGAAAATCGAGTGCGAAAACGTGAGGTGGAATACGTTAGTGACCACAGTACTGTGGTTAAGGCTGAAGCAATAAGTGGAGAGAAGTAGTTTCTATGGATACATTTCATTTCGTAAATTATTTTAAATATAAATCTTAGAACATGGAAGTCATGTATGGTTCTCCATACCGATATTTTATACGACGAACGATAACTGCCGTAAATTCAAACAAAATCATCTACGTTTTTACATACTTTTTTGAACTAAAGATAACTCACGGTCTGTTGATTTTGTTGAAGATCGGTTAAGGGAAAGGGGTAGTTTATCAGCAACGTTTTATGTTTTAAAAAGTGTAACTTTTTTATGACGGACGATAACTGCCGAAAATTCAAAAAGAATCTAATATTTTCTTGCACACTTTCCTGAGTTGTAGAGAGCTCAAGGGCTTTTCATTTTGGTGAAGATCGGTTAAGGGAAAGGGGTAGTTTACCTGCAACATTTTATGTTGTAACAAGATAAATGGTTTTCATGACGAACGATAACTGCCGCGCATTCAAACAGAATCAAATATTTTTTTGCATGCCAAACTCCAAGAGCCTGGATTAGTGGAAGGCATCTTCGAAATTCCTCCAGTCTGCATTGAAAATGGATGTATTGTTGCTGCTGTCTTTCCTGAGGTCATCCAATCAGGAGATGACAGCATTGCTAACCGTGCAATCCTGACTCCAAAAAAACACGAGTCACTTGAACTTAATGAAAATGTCCTTAGACGAATTCAATCTGAATTGAAATGCTATACCAGCATAGATTCTATTCAGCAAGACAGTGAAAATGCCGAGGAGGCAGCAAACTATCCAATGGAGTTTTTGAACAGCTTAACACCTGGAGGTATGTCTCCTCATAGACTTAACTTGAAAGTTGGTGCAGTAGTAATGTTGCTACGAAACCTTGACTCAACAAGAGGTCTTTGCAATGGCACCAGAATGGTCGTCAAGCAAATGATGTCAAAAGTCATTGACTGTGAAATCCTGACCGGATCTTTTAAAGGTACCAGGGTATTTATTCCAAGAGTTATTCTTTCACCCAGTGACCCTGACCTTCCCTTTATATTAAGACGAAAACAGTTTCCATTTAGACTTGCTTTTGCTATGACCATCAACAAAAGCCAAGGGCAAACACTGGATTCAGTTGGTATTTATTTGCCATCTCCAGTATTCAGTCATGGACAACTTTATGTTGCATTTTCAAGAACAAAGTCCTTTCAGCAAGTCAAGGTAAAAGTCTTAGGAACTGACCAACAAGGCAACTTAAAGAAAGACCACAGAGTTTACACCAAAAATGTGGTCTACAAAGAAGTTTTCGCCCAATAATTAAATTTCATAGCCAATATGTAATTAAATGTATATGTAATTAAATGTATTTAATATATGCCAATAAATAATTAAATATGTGCTAATAAAAATGCTCGCCACCCGGCCGTAGAACGGGTACTTCAGCTAGTTTTATATGGCAAACGATAACAGCCGCAAATTCAAACAGAATCAAATAATGTTTTGCATACAGCCCTGTACTGTAGAGTTCTCAAGACCTAATGGTGTTGGTGAAGATCGGTTTAGGGAAAGGGGTTGTTTACCTACAACATTTTATGTTTTAACAAGGGTAATTTTTTATATGAAGAACGATAACTGCCGTTAATTCAAACAGAATCAACTACATTTTTGCAGACTTTTTTGAACTAAAGAGAACTCAACGTCTGTTGATTTTGTTGAAGATCGGTTAAGGGAAAGAGTTAGTTTATCAGCAACGTTATATGTTTTAAAAAGGGTAATTTTTTTATGACGAACGATAACTGCCGAAAATTCAAAGAGAATCTAATAATTTTTTGCACACTTTCCTGAGTTGTAGAGATCTCAAGGTCTGTTCATTTTGGTGGAGATCGGTTAGGGGAAAGGGGTAGTTTACCTGCAACATTTTATGTTGTAACAAGAGAAATGTTTTCATGACGAACGATAACTGCCGCACATTCAAACAGAATCAAATATTTTTTTGCATGCATCCTTTAATTGCACAGGACTGAAGGTCTAAAGTATCCTGATAAGAGCTCATAATAATCCACTGTAGAAACGTACATGAAATATCTATAAATGAAGAGGTTAGGTGAACGGCGTGGGGGGAATTTTATAATATTAAAATTTATAGTTGAAGGTGGAGGGTAGAATTTTTTATGTGTACTATTTTATCGGCAACAAAGAAGTAGTTTGTTGTTAAAATTGCGTCCCGGGCTGTTTAGCCGTAGTCCAATGTTTTCGGCAAAACCAGACTTTTCGGCAGTGCCATCGACTGCCATCATCAGTGAAAATGGAGTGCGAAAACGTGAGGTGGTATACGTTAGTGACCGCAGTACTGTGGTTAATGCTGAAGCAATAAGTAGAAAGACGTAGTTTCTATGGAAATATTTCATTTCGAATATGATTTTAAATATACATCTTAGAAGATGGAAGTCATGTATGGTTCTCCATACCGATATTTTTCTATGGCAAACGATAACAGCCGCAAATTCAAACAGAATCAAATAATGTTTTGCATACAGTCCTGAATTGTATAGTTCTCAAGACCGGCTGGTTTTGGTATAGATCGGTTAAGGGAATAGGGTTGTTTACCTGCAACATTTTATGTTTTAACAAGGGTAATTTTTTCTATGACGAAGGATAACTGCAGTAAACTCAAACCGAATCAACTACTCTTTTGCATACCTTTTTCAGTTATACAGAACGCAAGGTCTGTTGATTTTGATGAAGATCGGTTAAGGGAAAGGGGTAGTTTACCGGCAACGTTTTATATTTTAACAAGGGTATTGTATATGGCAAATGATAACAGCCTAAAATTCAAAAAAATCAAATAATGTTTTGCATACAGCCCTGTACTGTAGAGTTCTCAAGACCTAATAGTGTTGGTGAAGATCGGTTAAGGGAAAGGGGTAGTTTACCTGCAAAATTTTATGTTTTAACAAGGGTAATTTTTTATATGACGAACGATAACTGCCGCAAATTCAAACAGAATCAACTACGTTTTTGCATACCTTTTTGAATTAAAGAGAACTCAAGGTCTGTTGATTTTGTTGAAGATCGGTTAAGGGAAAGGGGTAGTTTACTTGCAACATTTTGTGTTTTAAGAAGGGTATTTTTTTTTTACGATAGATAACTACCGTAAATTCAAAGAGAATCAAAGTTTTATGCACGTGCGGCGAGGTTCCCAGGCAATCCTCTAGTGACTGGGCTGGGAAGTTATCTTATACGTCCAGGTGATTCGTGGAAACGCCCTCGGTGTATACTGCGGAAGTGTAGGCTACCACAACAGCCGAGAATTGGCCTGCTATAGAGCACACGCCCCACTTGGGCAGGGCCACGAGGCAGGAGCTCCAGAAGGTAGCTCGGAACTCAGATACCGAGCGGTTCGTCTCTGCGACGCACAACCGCAAAGCCCAGAGCGAAAAAAAAATTTTTCCATAAGTTCCTGAATTGTAGAGAACACAATTTTCCGTGAAGATCGGTTAAGGGAAAGGGGTAATTTACCTGCAAAATTTTTTGTTGTAACAAGATAGCCTAAATGTTTCCATGACGAACGATAACTGCCGCACATTCAAACAGAATCAAATATTTTTTTGTATGCATCCCAGAATTGTAGAGGACTGAAGGCCTATTGATTTTGGTGAAGATCGGTTTAGAGAAAGGGGTAGTTTACCTGTAACGTTTTATGTTTTAACAAGAGTAAAGTACTTAATTTTGATAAATTAAGTATCCTGATAAGAAGCTAATAATAATCCACTGTAGAAACGTAGAGGAAATATCTATAAATGAAGAGGTTAGGTGAACGAGGTGGGGGTAATTTTCTATTAATGAATATTATAGTTGAAGGTGGTGGGGAGAATTTTTTATGTGTGTACTACGTTATCGGCAACAAACAAGTAGTTCTTTGTTAAAATTCCTTCCCGGGCTGTTTAGCCGTAGTCCAATGTTTTCTGCAAAAGCAGACTTATTCGGCAGTGCCATCGACTGCCATTATCCGTGAAAATCGAGTGCGAAAACGTGAGGTGGTATACGTTAGTGACCACAGTACTGTGGTTAAGGCTGAAGCAATAAGTAGAAAGAAGTAGTTTCTATGGAAATATTTCATTTCGAATATGATTTTAAATATAAATCTTAGAACATGGAAGCCACGTATGGTTCTCCATACCCATATTTTCTATGGCAAACGATAACAGCCGCAAATTCAAACAGAATCAACTACTCTTTTGCATACAGCCTTGAATTATAGAGTTCACAAGACCTATTTTTTTGGTGAAGAGCGGTTAAGGGAAAGGGACAGTTTACCTGCAACATTTTATATTTTAACAAGGGTATTTTCTATGGCAAACGATAAAAGCAGCAAATTTAAACAGAATCAAATAATTGTTTGCATACAGCCCTGAATTGTAGATTTGTCAGGACCTATTGTTTTTGGGAAGATCGGTTAAGGTTAAGGGGTAGTTTACCTGCTACGTTTTATGTTTTAAAAGGGTATATTCTATGGCAAACGATAAGGGCCGCAAATTCAAACAGAATCAAATAAGTTTTTGCATACAGCCCTGATTTGTAGAGTACTCAAGACCTATTGTTTTTGGTGAAGATCGGTTAAGGGAATGGGGTAGTTTACCAGCAACGTTTTATGTTTTAACAAGGGCAATTTTACTTCCATATTTCCTTAAGGAATGGAAGTATGGTGATGGCAAAAAAAATCGTGTTCGAGATTATTGCAGATTCTGATTCTACTACACTCAAAACATGAAAAAAAGTCGTTTTCCGAAAAGTGTCTGTGTGTGTGTGTGTGTGTGTGTGTGTGTGTGTGTGTGTGTGTGTGTGTGTGTGTGTGTGTGTGTGTGTGTCTGTGTGTCTGTGTGTCTGTAGATTTTTTTTTTATGGCAAACGATAACTGCCGCAAATTCAAACAGAATCAAATAATGTTTTGCATACAGCCCTGATTTGTAGAGGACTCGCGACCTATTGTTTTTGGTGAAGATCGGTTGAGGGAAAGGGGTAGTTTACCTGCAACGGTTTTTTTTATCAAGGGAAATTTTTTTTTTTTTGGCAAACGATAACAGCCGCAAATTCAAACAGAATCAAATAATGTTTCGTATACAGCCCTGAATTGTAGAGTTCTCAAGACCTTTTGTTTTTGGTGAAGATCGGTTAAGGGAAAGGGGTAGTTTACTTGTAACGTTTTATGTTTTAACAAGGGTATTTCCTATGGCAAACGATAACAGCCGCAAATTCAAACAGAATCAAATAATTTTCTGCATACATGCCTGATTTGTAGAGTACTCAAGATCTGTTTTTTTTTGGTGAAGATCAGTTGAGGGGAAGGGGTAGTTTACCAGCAACGTTTTTTATCAAGCGTATTTTCTATGGCAAACGATAACTGCCGCAAATTCAAACAGAATCAAATAATTTTTTGCATACAGCCCTGATTTGTAGAGTACTCGCGACCTATTGTTTTTGGTGAAGATCGGTTGAGGGGAAGGGGTAGTTTACCGGCACGGTTTTTTTTATCAAGGGAAATTTTTTTTTTTGGCAAACGATAACAGCCGCAAATTCAAACAGACTTAAATAATGTTTCGTATACAGCCCTGAATTGTAGAGTTTTCAAGACTTATTGTTTTTGGTGAAGATCGGTTAAGGGAAAGGGGTAGTTTACCAGTAACGTTTTATGTTTTAACAACGGTATTTCCTATGGCAAACGATAACAGCCGCAAATTCAGACAGAATCAAACGATTATTTGCATACAGCCCTAAATTGTAGAGTTCTCAAGACCTATTGTTTTTGGTGAAGATCGGTTGAGGGAAAGGGGTAGTTTACTTGCAACGTTTTTTAACAAGGGTATTTTCTATGGCAAACGATAACAGCCGCAAATTCAAACAGAATCAAATAATGTTTTGCATACAGCCCTGATTTGTAGAGTCCTCAAGACCTGTTGTTTTTGGTGAAGATCGGTTAAGGGGAAGGGGTAGTTTACCTGCACCGTTTTTTTATGAAGCGTATTTTCTATGGCAAACGATAACAGCCGCAAATTCGAACAGAATCAAATAATTTTTTGCATACATCCCTGAATTGTAGAGGTCTCAAGGACGTTCGATTTTGGTGAAGATCGGTTAAGGGGAAGGGGTAGTTTACCTGCAACCTTTTACGTTTTAACAAGAGTAAAGTACTTGCAAATTTATTTAAACTTTTTGAAACAATGGTAATTGTTAAAAATAAAATAATTTTGTTGGCAGGCAATAAAATTAAAATTTTTTAATTTTAATGTAATATAATATTTTTCATTTAATACGGCAATAAAAAGGCAGGTAAGACACAAACACACAATTCACGTTATTTCTGGCCTCACTCATGTTTATTTTCTTACGTTTGCACGCTTTTTAAATGGAAAGTGCCGTAACCCACACCAACATAATGCGTGCAAGCCGAAAAAATGGACATCAATTTGCTTACTGGCGAAGCTAGTAGTTAATGAATGGGTAGGCAAAAATCTTATCTTAAATTTTTTTTAAGGAATCACTAAAAGGACGGTGGGTCAAATCGGACGCTGAGGTAGAGTTTGCTGTAACCGAAAGGTTCCACAAACAGCCGTAAGAATTTTACTAGCAGGGAATCTACAGGTTAGCGCAACAGTGGAACTCATGTCTTAATGTTATTGGAGACTTCTTTTAAAATCGTTGAATAAAAAATGCTTTACAGCTCTATACGTGTGTCTATTGAACAATCCTTGTATTAGTCATACACAATAATACAACTGATTAAACTTCAAATTTTTAAACTTGGTTAGTTTCTATATATATGTTTAATGTTACAAATAATTCAAATAACAATCTTGATCATCTGTTAGTTCAGCGGAATAACAGTGACACTTTTAATAACCGCATAAAATAAACACTTAGAAACAACACAGGCGCTTTAACTTAACTGTTTGGACCACAGAAGTGAGGCATGCCTCAACGCTCTATGTATACAGCGCGGGACAATCCCCCCTCCCTACACTTCCCTATCACACCACTACATTGCTTACATACGATGTATACAAAAAACGCTGAGGCAAGTTCAGGTTGCCTCATTCGCTTTAAACGAACTATGCCGAATCTCACCTGTCACCATCTAGTGGTCGCTCAATAAAGCACGTTTCGGTTTAATAAATTTGACAGTCACAGTAACAATGTATAATCTTTACGTTATGTAGTTCATACGTATTTATAATTTTTATTCTACAGAATTTGTTAGGGTAGGCATTGCCTCAATTGCCTCCATGTAACTTCGCCACTGATATATATGTGTACAACGTTATCGGCAACAAAGAAGTAGTTTTTGTTAAAATTCCTTCCCGGGATATTTGGCCGTAGTCCAATGTTTTCTACAAAACCAGACATTTCGGCAATGCCATCGACTTCCATCATCAGTGAAAATCGAGTGCGATAACGTGAGGTGGTATACGTTAGTGACCACAGTACTGTGGTTAAGGCTGAAGCAGTAAGTAGAAAGAAGTAGTTTCTATGGTAATATTTCATTTCGAAAATGATTTTAAATATAAATCTTAGAATATGGAAGTCATGTATGGTTCTCCATACCGATATTTACTTCCATGTTCCTTAAGGAAATGGAAGTATGGTGATGGCAAAAAAAATCGTGTTCGAGATTATTGCAGATTCTGATTGTACTACACTCAAAACATGAAAAAAAATCGTTTTTCGAAAAGTGTGTGTGTGTGTGTGTGTGTGTGTGTGTGTGTGTGTGTGTGTGTGTGTGTGTGTGTGTGTGTGTGTAGATTTTTTCCTATGGCAAACGATAACAGCCGCAAATTCTAACAGAATCAAATAATTGTTTGCATACAGCCCTGATTTGTAGAGTAATCGCGACCTATTGTTTTTGGTGAAGATCGGTTGAGGGAAAGGGGTAGTTTACCTGCAACGGTTTTTTTTAATCAAGGGTAATTTTGTTTGTTTGGCAAACTATAACAGCCGCAAATTCAAACAGAATCAAATACTGTTTCGCATGCGGCCCTGAATTGTAGATTTCTCAAGTTCTGTTGATTTTGGTAAAGATCGGTTAAGGGGAAGGGGTAGTTTACCTGCAACGTTTTATGTTTAAACAAGGGTATTTTTTATGGCAAACGATAACAGCCGCACATTCAAACATAATCAAATAATGGTTTGCATACTGCCCTGAATTGTAGAGTTGTCAAGTCGTTTTGTTTTTGGGGAAGATCGGTTAACGGAAAGGGGTAGTTTACCTGCCACGTGTTTTGTTTTATCAAGGGTATTTTTTATGGCAAAAGATAACAGCCACAAATTCAAACAAAAGCATATAATATTTTGCATACAGCCCTGAATTGTAGTGTTCTCAAGACCTGTCGGTTTTGGTGAAGATCGGTTAAAGGAAAGGGGTAGTTTACCGGCAACGGTTTTTTACCAAGTGTAATTTTTGTCTATGGTAAACGATAACAGCCGCAAATTCAAACAGAATCAAATGATGTTTTGCATACAGCCCTGTATTGTAGAGTTCTCAATACTTATTGGTGTTTGTGAAGCTCGGTGTAGGGAAAGGGGTGGTTTACCTGCAACGTTTTATGTTTTACAATAGTAATTTTTTCTATGACGAACGATAACTGCCGTAAATTAAAACAGAATCAACTACTCTTTTGCATACCTATTTGAATTATACAGGACTCAAGGTCTGTTGATTTTGTTGAAGATCGGTTAAGGGAAAGGGGTAGTTTACCTGCAACGTTTTATATTTTAACTGGGGTATTTTCTATGGCAAACGATAAGAGCCGCAAATTCAAACAGAATCAAAAACGTTTTTGCATACAGCCCTGATTTGTTG
The DNA here is from genome assembly GCA_034769895.1 of Magicicada septendecula. Lineage (NCBI taxonomy): Eukaryota > Metazoa > Arthropoda > Insecta > Hemiptera > Cicadidae > Magicicada > Magicicada septendecula. The sequence continues at coordinate 598,464,154 of CM068367.1, read as the reverse complement.
AGTACTAAAGACCTGTTGTTTTTGGTGAAGATCGGTTAAGGGAAAGGGGTAGTTTACCTGCCACGTTTTTTGTTTTATCAAGGGTATTTTGTATGGCAAACGATAACAGCCGCAAATTCAAACAGAATCAAATAAGTTTTTGCATACAGCCCTGAATTGTAGAGTTCGCAAGGCCTGTTGTTTTTGGTGAAGATCGGTTAAGGGAATAGGGTAGTTTACCTGCATCATTTTATGTTTTACAATAGTAATTTTTTCTATGACGAACGATAACTGCCGTAAATTAAAACAGAATCAACTACTCTTTTGCATACCTTTTTGAATTATATAGAACTCAAGGTCTGTTGATTTTGTTGAAGATCGGTTAAGGGAAAGGGGTAGTTTACCTGCAACGTTTTATATTTTAACTGGGGTATTTTCTATGGCAAACGATAAGAGCCGCAAATTCAAACAGAATCAAATAAATGTTTGCATACAGCCCTTAACTGTAGAGTACTCAAGACCTATTGTTTTTGGTGAAGATCGGTTAAGGGAAAGGAGTAGTTTACCTGCAACTTTTTTTTTTCTATGGCAAACGACAACAGCCGCTAATTCAAACAGAATCAAATAATGTTTTGCATACCTTTTTGAATTAAAGAGAACTCAAAGTCTGTTGATTTTGTGGAAGATGGGTTAAGGGAAAGGGGTAGTTTACCAGCAACATTTTATGTTTTAACTTTAACAAGGGTAATTTTTTATATGATGAACGATAACTGCCGTAAATTCAAACAGAATCAACTACATTTTTCCATACCTTTTTGAATTAAAGAGAACTCAAGGTTTGTTGATTTTGTTGAAGGTCGATACGGGAAAGGGGTAGTTTACCAGCAACATTTTATGTTTTAAGAAGGGTAATTTTTTTGACGAAAGATAACTGCCGTAAATTCAAAGAGAATCAAATAATTTTTTGCATTCTTTCCTGAATTGCAGAGAACTCAAGGCCTACAGATTTTGGTGAAGATCGGTTAAGGGAAAGGGGTACTTTACCTGCAACATTTTATGTTGTAACAAGAGAAAAGTTTTCATGACGAACGATATCTGACGCACATTCAAACAGAACTGCCATCATCAGTGAAAATCGAGTGCGAAAACGTGAGGTGGTATACGTTAGTGACCACAGTACTGTGGCTAAGGCTGAAGCAATAAGTGGATAGAAGTAGCTTCTATGGAAACATTTCATTTCGTAAATTATTTTAAATATAAATCTTAGAACATGGAAGTCATGTATGGTTCTCCATACCGATATTTTATACGACGAACGATAACTGCCGTAAATTCAAACAAAATCATCTACGTTTTTACATACTTTTTTGAACTAAAGAGAACCCACGGTCTGTTGATTTTGTTGAAGATCGGTTAAGGGAAAGGGGTAGTTTATCAGCAACGTTTTATGTTTTAAAAAGGGTAACTTTTTTATGACGGACGATAACTGCCGAAAATTCAAAAAGAATCTAATATTTTCTTGCACACTTTCCTGAGTTGTAGAGAGCTCAAGGGCTTTTCATTTTGGTGAAGATCGGTTAAGGGAAAGGGGTAGTTTACCTGCAACATTTTATGTTGTAACAAGATAAATGGTTTTCATGACGAACGATAACTGCCGCGCATTCAAACAGAATCAAATATTTTTTTGCATGCCAAACTCCAAGAGCCTGGATTAGTGGAAGGCATCTTCGAAATTCCTCCAGTCTGCATTGAAAATGGATGTATTGTTGCTGCTGTCTTTCCTGAGGTCATCCAATCAGGAGATGACAGCATTGCTATCCGTGCAATCCTGACTCCAAAAAAACACGAGTCACTTGAACTTAATGAAAATGTCCTTAGACGAATTCAATCTGAATTGAAATGCTATACCAGCATAGATTCTATTCAGCAAGACAGTGAAAATGCCGAGGAGGCAGCAAACTATCCAATGGAGTTTTTGAACAGCTTAACACCTGGAGGTATGTCTCCTCATAGACTTAACTTGAAAGTTGGTGCAGTAGTAATGTTGCTACGAAACCTTGACTCAACAAGAGGTCTTTGCAATGGCACCAGAATGGTCGTCAAGCAAATGATGTCAAAAGTCATTGACTGTGAAATCCTGACCGGATCTTTTAAAGGTACCAGGGTATTTATTCCAAGAGTTATTCTTTCACCCAGTGACCCTGACCTTCCCTTTATATTAAGACGAAAACAGTTTCCATTTAGACTTGCTTTTGCTATGACCATCAACAAAAGCCAAGGGCAAACACTGGATTCAGTTGGTATTTATTTGCCATCTCCAGTATTCAGTCATGGACAACTTTATGTTGCATTTTCAAGAACAAAGTCCTTTCAGCAAGTCAAGGTAAAAGTCTTAGGAACTGACCAACAAGGCAACTTAAAGAAAGACCACAGAGTTTACACCAAAAATGTGGTCTACAAAGAAGTTTTCGCCCAATAATTAAATTTCATAGCCAATATGTAATTAAATGTATATGTAATTAAATGTATTTAATATATGCCAATAAATAATTAAATATGTGCTAATAAAAATGCTCACCACCCGGCCGTTGAACGGGTACTTCAGCTAGTTTTATATGGCAAACGATAACAGCCGCAAATTCAAACAGAATCAAATAATGTTTTGCATACAGCCCTGTACTGTAGAGTTCTCAAGACCTAATGGTGTTGGTGAAGATCGGTTTAGGGAAAGGGGTTGTTTACCTACAACATTTTATGTTTTAACAAGGGTAATTTTTTATATGACGAACGATAACTGCCGTTAATTCAAACAGAATCAACTACATTTTTGCAGACTTTTTTGAACTAAAGAGAACTCAACGTCTGTTGATTTTGTTGAAGATCGGTTAAGGGAAAGAGTTAGTTTATCAGCAACGTTATATGTTTTAAAAAGGGTAATTTTTTATGACGAACGATAACTGCCGAAAATTCAAAGAGAATCTAATAATTTTTTGCACACTTTCCTGAGTTGTAGAGATCTCAAGGTCTGTTCATTTTGGTGGAGATCGGTTAGGGGAAAGGGGTAGTTTACCTGCAACATTTTATGTTGTAACAAGAGAAATGTTTTCATGACGAACGATAACTGCCGCACATTCAAACAGAATCAAATATTTTTTTGCATGCATCCTTTAATTGCACAGGACTGAAGGTCTAAAGTATCCTGATAAGAGCTCATAATAATCCACTGTAGAAACGTACATGAAATATCTATAAATGAAGAGGTTAGGTGAACGGCGTGGGGGGAATTTTATAATATTAAAATTTATAGTTGAAGGTGGAGGGGAGAATTTTTTATGTGTACTATTTTATCGGCAACAAAGAAGTAGTTTGTTGTTAAAATTGCGTCCCGGGCTGTTTAGCCGTAGTCCAATGTTTTCGGCAAAACCAGACTTTTCGGCAGTGCCATCGACTGCCATCATCAGTGAAAATGGAGTGCGAAAACGTGAGGTGGTATACGTTAGTGACCGCAGTACTGTGGTTAATGCTGAAGCAATAAGTAGAAAGACGTAGTTTCTATGGAAATATTTCATTTCGAATATGATTTTAAATATACATCTTAGAAGATGGAAGTCATGTATGGTTCTCCATACCGATATTTTTCTATGGCAAACGATAACAGCCGCAAATTCAAACAGAATCAAATAATGTTTTGCATACAGTCCTGAATTGTATAGTTCTCAAGACCGGCTGGTTTTGGTATAGATCGGTTAAGGGAATAGGGTTGTTTACCTGCAACATTTTATGTTTTAACAAGGGTAATTTTTTCTATGACGAAGGATAACTGCAGTAAACTCAAACCGAATCAACTACTCTTTTGCATACCTTTTTCAGTTATACAGAACGCAAGGTCTGTTGATTTTGATGAAGATCGGTTAAGGGAAAGGGGTAGTTTACCGGCAACGTTTTATATTTTAACAAGGGTATTGTATATGGCAAATGATAACAGCCTAAAATTCAAAAAAATCAAATAATGTTTTGCATACAGCCCTGTACTGTAGAGTTCTCAAGACCTAATAGTGTTGGTGAAGATCGGTTAAGGGAAAGGGGTAGTTTACCTGCAAAATTTTATGTTTTAACAAGGGTAATTTTTTATATGACGAACGATAACTGCCGCAAATTCAAACAGAATCAACTACGTTTTTGCATACCTTTTTGAATTAAAGAGAACTCAAGGTCTGTTGATTTTGTTGAAGATCGGTTAAGGGAAAGGGGTAGTTTACTTGCAACATTTTGTGTTTTAAGAAGGGTATTTTTTTTTTACGATAGATAACTACCGTAAATTCAAAGAGAATCAAAGTTTTATGCACGTGCGGCGAGGTTCCCAGGCAATCCTCTAGTGACTGGGCTGGGAAGTTATCTTATACGTCCAGGTGATTCGTGGAAACGCCCTCGGTGTATACTGCGGAAGTGTAGGCTACCACAACAGCCGAGAATTGGCCTGCTATAGAGCACACGCCCCACTTGGGCAGGGCCACGAAGCAGGAGCTCCAGAAGGTAGCTCGGAACTCAGATACCTAGCGGTTCGTCTCTGCGACGCACAACCGCAAAGCCCAGAGCGAAAAAAAAATTTTTCCATAAGTTCCTGAATTGTAGAGAACACAATTTTCCGTGAAGATCGGTTAAGGGAAAGGGGTAATTTACCTGCAAAATTTTTTGTTGTAACAAGATAGCCTAAATGTTTCCATGACGAACGATAACTGCCGGACATTCAAACAGAATCAAATATTTTTTTGTATGCATCCCAGAATTGTAGAGGACTGAAGGCCTATTGATTTTGGTGAAGATCGGTTTAGAGAAAGGGGTAGTTTACCTGTAACGTTTTATGTTTTAACAAGAGTAAAGTACTTAATTTTGATAAATTAAGTATCCTGATAAGAAGCTAATAATAATCCACTGTAGAAACGTAGAGGAAATATCTATAAATGAAGAGGTTAGGTGAACGAGGTGGGGGTAATTTTCTATTAATGAATATTATAGTTGAAGGTGGTGGGGAGAATTTTTTATGTGTGTACTACGTTATCGGCAACAAACAAGTAGTTCTTTGTTAAAATTCCTTCCCGGGCTGTTTAGCCGTAGTCCAATGTTTTCTGCAAAAGCAGACTTATTCGGCAGTGCCATCGACTGCCATTATCCGTGAAAATCGAGTGCGAAAACGTGAGGTGGTATACGTTAGTGACCACAGTACTGTGGTTAAGGCTGAAGCAATAAGTAGAAAGAAGTAGTTTCTATGGAAATATTTCATTTCGAATATGATTTTAAATATAAATCTTAGAACATGGAAGCCATGTATAGTTCTCCATACCGATATTTTCTATGGCAAACGATAACAGCCGCAAATTCAAACAGAATCAACTACTCTTTTGCATACAGCCCTGAATTATAGAGTTCTCAAGACCTATTTTTTTGGTGAAGAGCGGTTAAGGGAAAGGGACAGTTTACCTGCAACATTTTATATTTTAACAAGGGTATTTTCTATGGCAAACGATAAAAGCAGCAAATTTAAACAGAATCAAATAATTGTTTGCATACAGCCCTGAATTGTAGATTTGTCAGGACCTATTGTTTTTGGTGAAGATCGGTTAAGGTTAAGGGGTAGTTTACCTGCTACGTTTTATGTTTTAAAAGGGTATATTCTATGGCAAACGATAAGGGCCGCAAATTCAAACAGAATCAAATAAGTTTTTGCATACAGCCCTGATTTGTAGAGTACTCAAGACCTATTGTTTTTGGTGAAGATCGGTTAAGGGAAAGGGGTAGTTTACCAGCAACGTTTTATGTTTTAACAAGGGCAATTTTTACTTCCATGTTCCTTAAGGAAATGGAAGTATGGTGATGGCAAAAAAAATCGTGTTCGAGATTATTGCAGATTCTGATTGTACTACACTCAAAACATGAAAAAAAGTCGTTTTTCGAAAAGTGTGTGTGTGTGTGTGTGTGTGTGTGTGTGTGTGTGTGAGTGTGTGTGTGTGTGTGTGTGTGTGTGTGTGTGTGTGTGTGTCTGTGTGTCTGTAGATTTTTTTCTATGGCAAACGATAACAGCCGCAAATTCAAACAGAATCAAATAATTGTTCGCATACGTACCTGATTTGTAGAGTAATCGCGACCTGTTGTTTTTGGTGAAGATCGGTTGAGGGAAAGGGGTAGTTTACCTGCAACGGTTTTTTTTTATCAAGGGTAATTTTGTTTGTTTGGCAAACTATAACAGCCGCAAATTCAAACAGAATCAAATACTGTTTCTCATGCGGCCCTGAATTGTAGATTTCTCAAGTTCTGTTGATTTTGGTAAAGATCGGGTAAGGGGAAGGGGTAGTTTACCTGCAAAGTTTTATGTTTAAACAAGGGTATTTTTTATGGCAAACGATAACAGCCGCAAATTCAAACATAATCAAATAATGGTTTGCATACTGCCCTGAATTGTAGAGTTGTCAAGACGTTTTGTTTTTGGGGAAGATCGGTTAACGGAAAGGGGTAGTTTACCTGCCACGTGTTTTGTTTTATCAAGGGTATTTTTTATGGCAAAAGATAACAGCCGCAAATTCAAACAAAATAATATAATATTTTGCATACAGCCCTGAATTGTAGTGTTCTCAAGACCTGTCGGTTTTGGTGAAGATCGGTTAAAGGAAAGGGGTAGTTTACCGGCAACGGTTTTTTACCAAGTGTAATTTTTGTCTATGGTAAACGATAACAGCCGCAAATTCAAACAGAATCAAATGATGTTTTGCATACAGCCCTGTATTGTAGAGTTCTCAATACTTATTGGTGTTTGTGAAGCTCGGTGTAGGGAAAGGGGTGGTTTACCAGCAACGTTTTATGTTTTAAAAGGGTATTTTCTATGGCAAACGATAAGAGCCGCAAATTCAAACAGAATCATATAATATTTTGCATACAGCCCTGAATTGTAGAGTTCGCAAGGCCTGTTGTTTTTGGTGAAGATCGGTTAAGGGAATAGGGTAGTTTACCTGCATCATTTTATGTTTTACAATAGTAATTTTTTCTATGACGAACGATAACTGCCGTAAATTAAAACAGAATCAACTACTCTTTTGCATACCTATTTGAATTATACAGAACTCAAGGTCTGTTGATTTTGGTGAAGATCGGTTAAGGGAAAGGAGTAGTTTACCTGCAACTTTTTTTTTATCAGGTGTAATTTTTACTTCCATATTCCTTAAGGAATGGAAGTATGGTGATGGCAAAAAAAATCGTGTTCGAGATTATTGCAGATTCTTATTCTACTACACTCAAAACATGAAAAAAAGTCGTTTTCCGAAAAGTGTCTGTGTGTCTGTCTGTCTGTCTGTCTGTGTGTCTGTGTGTCTGTCTGTCTGTAGATTTTTTTTCTATGGCAAACGATAACTGCCGCAAATTCAAACAGAATCAAATAATTTTTTGCATACAGCCCGGTTTTGCAGAGTTCTCGCGACCTATTGTTTTTTGGTGAAGATCGGTTGAGGGAAAGGGGTAGTTTACCTGCAACGGTTTTTTTTTAGCAAGGGTAATTTTGTTTGTTTGGCAAACGATAACAGCCGCAAATTCAAACAGAATCAAATAATGTTTCGCATACAGCCCTGAATTGTAGAGTTCTCAAGACCTATTGTTTTTGGTGAAGATCGGTTAAGGGAAAGGGGTAGTTTACCTGTAACGTTTTATGTTTTAACAAGGGTATTTCCTATGGCAAACGATAACAGCCGCAAATTCAAACAGAATGAAAAGATTAATTGCACACAGCCCTAAATTGTAGAGTTCTCAATACCTTTTGTTTTTGGTGAAGATCGGTTAAGGGAAAGGGGTAGTTTACCTACAACGTTTTTTTAACAAGGGTATTTTCAATGGCAAACGATAACAGCCGCAAATTCAAACAGAATCAAATAATTTTCTGCATACAGCCCTGATTTGTAGAGTACTCAAGACCTATTGTTTTTGGTGAAGATCGGTTGAGGGGAAGGGGTAGTTTACCAGCAACGTTTTTTATCATGCGTATTTTCTATGGCAAACGACAACTGCCGCAAATTCAAACAGAATCAAATAATTTTTTGCATACAGCCCTGGTTTGTAGAGTACTCGCGACCTATTGTTTTTGGTGAAGATCGGTTGAGGGGAAGGGGTAGTTTACCTGCTACGGTTTTTTTTATCAAGGGAAATTTTTTTTTTTTGGCAAACGATAGCCGCAAATTCAAACAGAATCAAATAATGTTTCGCATACAGCCCTGAATTGTAGATTTCTCAAGACCTATTGTTTTTGGTGAAGATCGGTTGAGGGAAAGGGGTAGTTTACCTGCAACGTTTTTTTAACAAGGGTATTTTCTATGGCAAACGATAACAGCCGCAAATTCAAACAGAATCAAATAATGTTTTGCATACAGTCCTGATTTGTAGAGTACTCAAGACCTATTGTTTTTGGTGAAGATCGGTTAAGGGGAAGGGGTAGTTTACCTGCAACGTTTTTTTATCAAGCGTATTTTCTATGGCAAACGATAACAGCCGCAAATTCAAACAGAATCAAATAATTTTTTGCTTACGTCCCTGAATTGTAGAGGTCTCAATGACTTTCGATTTTGGTGAAGATCGGTTAAGGGGAAGGGGTAGTTTACCTGCAACCTTATACGTTTTAACAAGAGTAAAGTACTTGAAAATTTATTTAAACTTGTTGAAACAATGGTAATTGTTAAAAATAAAATAATTTTGTTGCCAGGCAATAAAATTATAATTTTTTCATTTTAATGTAATATAATATTTTTCATTTAATACAGCAATAAAAAGGCAGGTAAGACACAGCCTGGCTGTTTGGCTGAAAATGATTTTAAATATAAATCTTAGAATATGGAAGTCATGTATGGTTCTCCATACCGATATTTTTCTATGGCAAACGATAACAGCCGCTAATTCAAACAGAATCAAATAATGTTTTGCGTACCTTCTTGAATTAAAGAGAACTCAAGGTCTGTTGATTTTGTGGAAGATGGGTTAAGGGAAAGGGGTAGTTTACCAGCAACATTTTATGTTTTAACTTTAACAAGGGTAATTTTTTATATGATGAACGATAACTGCCGTAAATTCAAACAGAATCAACTACATTTTTCCATACCTTTTTGAATTAAAGAGAACTCAAGGTTTGTTGATTTTGTTGAAGATCGATACGGGAAAGGGGTAGTTTTCCAGTAACATTTTATGTTTAAAGAAGGGGAATTTTTTTTGACGAAAGATAACTGCCGTAAATTCAAAGAGAATCAAATAATTTTTTGCATTCTTTCCTGAATTGCAGAGAAATCAAGGCCTACAGATTTTGGTGAAGATCGGTTAAGGGAAAGGGGTAGTTTACCTGCAACATTTTATGTTGTAACAAGAGAAAAGTTTTCATGACGAACGATAACTGACGCACATTCAAACAGAACTGCCATCATCAGTGAAAATCGAGTGCGAAAACGTGAGGTGGTATACGTTAGTGACCACAGTACTGTGGTTAAAGCTGAAGCAATAAGTGGATAGAAGTAGTTTCTATGGAAACATTTCATTTCGTAAATTATTTTAAATATAAATCTTAGAACATGGAAGTCATGTATGGTTCTCCATACACGATATTTTATACGACGAACGATAACTGCCGTAAATTCAAACAAAATCATCTACGTTATTACATACTTTTTTGAACTAAAGAGAACCCACGGTCTGTTGATTTTGTTGAAGATCGGTTAAGGGAAAGGGGTAGTTTATCAGCAACGTTTTATGTTTTAACAAGGGTATTTTTTATGGAAAACGATAAGAGCCGCAAATTCAAACAGAATCAAAAAAGTTTTTGCATACAGCCCTGATTTGTTGAGTAGTAAAGACCTGTTGTTTTTGGTGAAGATCGGTTAAGGGAAAGGGGTAGTTTACCGGCCACGTTTTTTGTTTTATCAAGGGTATTTTGTATGGCAAACGATAACAGCCGCAAATTCAAACAGAATCATATAATATTTTGCATACCGCCCTGAATTGTAGAGTTCGCAAGGCCTGTTGTTTTTGGTGAAGATCGGTTAAGGGAATAGGGTAGTTTACCGGCATCATTTTATGTTTTACAATAGTAATTTTTTCTATGACGAACGATAACTGCCGTAAATTAAAACAGAATCAACTACTCTTTTGCATACCTTTTTGAATTATACAGAACTCAATGTCTGTTGATTTTGTTGAAGATCGGTTAAGGGAAAGGGGTAGTTTACCTGCAACGTTTTATATTTTAACTGGGGTATTTTCTATGGCAAACGATAAGAGCCGCAAATTCAAACAGAATCAAATAATTGTTTGCATACAGCCCTTAACTGTAGAGTACTCAAGACCTATTGTTTTTGGTGAAGATCGGTTAAGGGAAAGGAGTAGTTTACCTGCAACTTTTTTTTTTCTATGGCAAACGATAACAGCCGCTAATTCAAACAGAATCAAATAATGTTTTGCATACCTTTTTGAATTAAAGAGAACTCAAGGTCTGTTGATTTTGTGGAAGATGGGTTAAGGGAAAGGGGTAGTTTACCAGCAACATTATTTTTTTAACTTTAACAAGGGTAATTTTTTATATGATGAACGATAACTGCAGTAAATTCAAACAGAATCAACTACTTTTTTCCATACCTTTTTGAATTAAAGAGAACTCAAGGTTTGTTGATTTTGTTGAAGATCGATACGGGAAAGGGGTAGTTTACCAGCAACATTTTATGTTTTAAGAAGGGTAATTTTTTTTGACGAAAGATAACTGCCGTAAATTCAAAGAGAATCAAATAATTTTTTGCATTCTTTCCTGAATTGCAGAGGACTCAAGGCCTACAGATTTTGGTGAAGATCGGTTAAGGGAAAGGGGTAGTTTACCTGCAACATTTTATGTTGTAACAAGAGAAAAGTTTTCATGACGAACGATATCTGACGCACATTCAAACAGAACTGCCATCATCAGTGAAAATCGAGTGCGAAAACGTGAGGTGGTATACGTTAGTGACCACAGTACTGTGGCTAAGGCTGAAGCAATAAGTGGATAGAAGTAGTTTCTATGGAAACATTTCATTTCGTAAATTATTTTAAATATAAATCTTAGAACATGGAAGTCATGTATGGTTCTCCATACCGATATTTTATACGACGAACGATAACTGCCGTAAATTCAAACAAAATCATCTACGTTTTTACATACTTTTTTGAACTAAAGAGAACTCACGGTCTGTTGATTTTGTTGAAGATCGGTTAAGGGAAAGGGGTAGTTTATCAGCAACATTTTATGTTGTAACAAGATAAATGGTTTTCATGACGAACGATAACTGCCGCGCATTCAAACAGAATCAAATATTTTTTGCATGCAAAACTCCAAGAGCCTGGATTAGTGGAAGGCATCTTCGAAATTCCTCCAGTCTGCATTGAAAATGGATGTATTGTTGCTGCTGTCTTTCCTGAGGTCATCCAATCAGGAGATGACAGCATTGCTAACCGTGCAATCCTGACTCCAAAAAAACACGAGTCACTTGAACTTAATGAAAATGTCCTTAGACGAATTCAATCTGAATTGAAATGCTATACCAGCATAGATTCTATTCAGCAAGACAGTGAAAATGCCGAGGAGGCAGCAAACTATCCAATGGAGTTTTTGAACAGCTTAACACCTGGAGGTATGTCTCCTCATAGACTTAACTTGAAAGTTGGTGCAGTAGTAATGTTGCTACGAAACCTTGACTCAACAAGAGGTCTTTGCAATGGCACCAGAATGGTCGTCAAGCAAATGATGTCAAAAGTCATTGACTGTGAAATCCTGATCGGATCTTTTAAAGGTACCAGGGTATTTATTCCAAGAGTTATTCTTTCACCCAGTGACCCTGACCTTCCCTTTATATTAAGACGAAAACAGTTTCCATTTAGACTTGCTTTTGCTATGACCATCAACAAAAGCCAAGGGCAAACACTGGATTCAGTTGGTATTTATTTGCCATCTCCAGTATTCAGTCATGGACAACTTTATGTTGCATTTTCAAGAACAAAGTCCTTTCAGCAAGTCAAGGTAAAAGTCTTAGGAACTGACCAACAAGGCAACTTAAAGAAAGACCACAGAGTTTACACCAAAAATGTGGTCTACAAAGAAGTTTTCGCCCAATAATTAAATTTCATAGCCAATATGTAATTAAATGTATATGTAATTAAATGTATTTAATATATGCCAATAAATAATTAAATATGTGCTAATAAAAATGCTCGCCACCCGGCCGTAGAACGGGTACTTCAGCTAGTTTTATATGGCAAACGATAACAGCCGCAAATTCAAACAGAATCAAATAATGTTTTGCATACAGCCCTGTACTGTAGAGTTCTCAAGACCTAATGGTGTTGGTGAAGATCGGTTTAGGGAAAGGGGTTGTTTACCTACAACATTGTATGTTTTAACAAGGGTAATTTTTTATATGACGAACGATAACTGCCGTTAATTCAAACAGAATCAACTACATTTTTGCAGACTTTTTTGAACTAAAGAGAACTCAACGTCTGTTGATTTTGTTGAAGATCGGTTAAGGGAAAGAGTTAGTTTATCAGCAACGTTATATGTTTTAAAAAGGGTAATTTTTTTATGACGAACGATAACTGCCGAAAATTCAAAGAGAATCTAATAATTTTTTGCACACTTTCCTGAGTTGTAGAGATCTCAAGGTCTGTTCATTTTGGTGGAGATCGGTTAGGGGAAAGGGGTAGTTTACCTGCAACATTTTATGTTTTAACAAGGGTAATTTTTTCTATGACGAAGGATAACTGCAGTAAACTCAAACCGAATCAACTACTCTTTTGCATACCTTTTTAAGTTATACAGAACGCAAGGTCTGTTGATTTTGATGAAGATCGGTTAAGGGAAAGGGGTAGTTTACCGGCAACGTTTTATATTTTAACAAAGGTTTTTATTATGACAAACGATAAGAGCCGTAAATTCAAACGGAATCAAATAATGTTTTGCATACCGCCCTGAATTGTAGAGTACTGAAGGTCTATTGATTTTGCTGAAGATCGGTTTAGAGAAATGGGTAGTTTACCTGCAACGTTTTATGTTTTAACAAGAGTAAAATACTTAATTTTGATAAATAAAGTATCTTGATAATAAGCTCATAATAATCCACTGTAGAAACGTAGATGAAATATCTATAAATGAAGAGGTTAGGTGAACGGGGTGGGGGTAATTTTCTATAAATGAAAATTATAGTTTTCGGGGGGGGGATAATTTTTATGTGTACTACGTTATCGGTAACAAAGAAGTAGTTCTTTGTTAAAATTCCTTCCCGGGCTGTTTAGCCGTAGTCCAATGTTTTCTGCAAAACCAGATTTTTAGGCAGTGCCATAGACTTCCATCTCAGTGAAAATCGAGTGCGAAATCGTGAGGTGGTATACGTTAGTGACCACAGTACTGTGGTTTAAGGCTGAAGCAATAAGTAGAAAGAAGTAGTTTCTATGGAAATATTTCATTTCGAATATGATTTTAAATATAAATCTTAGAACATGGAAGTCATGTATGGTTCTCCATACCGATATTTTATTCAATATTCCTTAAGGAAATGGAAGTTTGGTGATGTGTCTGTCTGTGTGTGTGTCTGTCTATGTGTCTGTAGATTTTTTTCTATGGGAAACGATAACAGCCGCAAATTCAAACAGAATCAAATAATTATTTGCATACAGCCATGATTTGTTGAGTACTCAAGACCTGTTCGTTTTGGTGAAGATCGGTTAAGGGAATCGGGTAGTTTACCTGCAACATTTTATGTTTTAACAAATGTAATTTTTTCTATGACGAACAATAACTGCCGTAAATTCAAACAGAATCAATTACTCTTTTGTATACCTTTTTGAATTATACAGATCTCAAGGTCTGTTGATTTTGTTGAAGTTCGGTTAAGGGAAAGGGGTAGTTTACCTGCAACGTTTTATATTTTAACAAGGGTATTTTATATGGCAAACGATAACAGCCGCAAATTCAAACAGTATCAAATACTGTTTTGCATACAGCCCTGTACTGTAGAGTTCTCAAGACCTAATGGTGTTGTTGAAGATCGGTTAAGGGAAAGGGGTAGTTTACCTGCAACAATTTATGTTTTAACAAGGGTAATTTTTTATATGACGAACGATAACTGCCGCAAATTCAAACAGAATCAACTACGTTTTTGCATACCTTTTTGAATTAAAGAGAACTCAAGGTCTGTTGATTTTGTTGAAGATCGGTTGAGGGAAAGGGGTAGTTTACCACCAAATTTTATGTTTTAAGAAGGGTATTTTTTTTTACGATAGATAACTACCGCAAATTCAAAGAGAATCAAAGTTTTATGCAAGTGTGGCGAGGTTCCCAGGCAATCCTCTAGTGACTGGGCTGGGAAGGTACCGTATACGTCCAGGTGATTCGTGGAAACGCCCTTGGTGTATACTGCGCTAGTGTAGGCTAGCACAACTGCCGTGAATTGGCCTGCTATAGAGCACACGCCCTACTTGGGCAGGGCCACGAGGCAGGAGCTCCAGAAGGTAGCTCGGAACTCAGATACCGAGCGGTTCGTCTCTGCGACGCACAACCGCAAAGACCAGAGCGAAAAAATTTTCCATATATTCCTGAATTGTAGAGAACTCAATTTTCCGTGAAGATCGGTTAAGGGGAAAGGGGTAGTTTACCTGCAACATTTTATGTTGTAACAAGATAAATGTTTTCATGACGAACAGTAGGGGGAAACTGACAGTTCTACCCCGGAAGTGACGTCACACGGCGGGAAATTCAAAAATTGTGGTGGTGGGGGTAACCATGCGGTAGTTGGCTTTCGGCCATGTTGTCGTCGGCCAGCCTAAAGTGGGGTAATGTGTGCGTTGATTGGCGGAGGCGTGGCTATGTACGCCGTTCGCCGTTGACGTCGTCATCGTCGCTGGGCCGTGGCCTGATGGCCGCCCGTCGTGGTGGGTCGGCGGCGGCCATGTTGGAAAAGCGGCGATGTTGTCAAGTAGTGTAAGAGTGTAGTGGTTAAGGTACGGCCGGGTTGCCGATTCGTGCATGTGTTATAGTGTATGGTTATGTATATGTAAGGGGTTTTTCCGGAAGTTCGGCCATGTTGGAAAAGCGTCGATGTGGTGTTGCCAACTTGTCGACGTTGTCGGCTCGGTGTTATAGTGTACGGGTTGAATATATAACTGCCGCCATTGTTGCCAACTCGGTGTTATAGTGTACTGGTTTCGTATATATTTACACTGCCGTGCCGATATCGTCGATGCTGTGTCTATGTGTTAAGTAAATGTATAAACAGATTGAAAAAAAAAACATGGTTACTCCCACCACCACAATTTTTGAATTTCCCGTCGTGTGACGTCACTTCCAGCAATGAACTGTCAGTTTCCCTGTAAGAAACACACATGATATGCAGTGTTCAATTCACTTATCTGAACGATTGCATTGTTGACAACAGTGTGTCTATGTGTTAAGTAAATTGTAGTATGCGAAAAGGATAGTTGAAAATAAACATTTATACAATGAAAAAATATGTACAAGTTTATTATAAATATACAAATATAAACATAAAAGAAAAAAATATCTACTTTACAACTAATATTTACAAATATATAAACATAAAATTATTATACGATAAAAAAAATATATACAAATTTATTTTAAAATTACAAAATATACATCTCACATTCAGGTATTTTTTTTTTAAAGTCTCAATCCGGGTGGTTAATTTCCATCTGTAACAAAAAAGTAACAGTATTAGTGACATGTGGTTGTTACAAGTAGGATGGATTACTAAAACCTTTATTAACACTGTAATATACCTTAAATATGCATGCGCCCATAAAACGTACGATTCGGCTTTCCGAATACGTACAGCCTGCATTGTGGGCATGCGGGTGGTGTCCCCTCCATCGCTACCGCCTGGAACCAATTGAGGAAGCATCGGTAATGGTATGTATGGCCACATACCAAACCGAGGAGCCTCTGCCCGTCATTGTATGCTTCTATGCATATACTGCATGTATTGTTTGGTATCATACCTTGAACAGGACAGGGCTCTCCGCGACGCCAACACCATGTCGGTAGACTCCTTCTAAGAAGGAGTCTCAATGTTGTTGGGTCATCGTGCGTCCTCGGTTCGGTAGCGTGTAACACTTCAAAGAAGACGGGTAGCGCGTCTTCTGGAGGGGTCCACAAACGGGGATCTCTGCGCAATAGTTGCTGCTGCTGTTGCTGATAAATGGGCTGTGGTCGTGGTTGAGGTTGCATCTGCGGTGGTGGCGGTGGTGGTGACGGTGGTGGTGATTGTGGTGGTGATTGTGGTGGCGTAATCGGTTGTGGTTGTGGAGGTGGCGGCGCTGGTATCGGGCGAATGTCACTAAAAAAAGACAACATAGAAATTATGTATAATCGCAAATAAAACAAAGCAGTATGTACGCATAAGAAGATGACTTACATATTTATGTCGATGACTTCTACATCGTCATCATCACTATCACTATCATCGTTATCGTTATGATTCAATTCAACCGTATCGACATCGCTTTGATTGTCCTCCTCCATAACTTCACCTTCTGTGGACTCGACATTACTGAAACAAAAAAAAAGGAACAATTTTAATACCAGATTTAAACGCAAGAGAACAATTGAATGTTAATTAAAAACAAACGTACCGACTCGTACCGGGTCGAGGGTGAAATACCGCTACTCCTGCAGCTAGAGTATCGCTGAAAAAAAGTGTAAATTGAACACATGAGGTAAACGCAATAGTATAAGACTTTGTTGTTAATGAAAACGGACTTACCGCAACACACTAGACTGTAATCGAAATAATGCACGTTTAAAACATTGCAGGCTGTTTGGAAATAGGGGACGACGACAATCTTCAGCAGCAGCAACAGCACCAGTTGGAGCGTTAGCATCACTTAAAAAAAAAAAAACGTATGAAATGAACACTGGAGGTAAAACGTAAGAGCACAGGAGATTATTAGTGAAAATTTTCTTACCGACTCGTGACGGGTTGCGGAGATTGGGGACGAATTACAGCAGCAGCAGCAGCAGCAGTAGCAGCAGCAGCAGCAGCAGCAGTAGCAGCAGCAGCAGCACCAGCAGCAGTAGCAGCAGCAGCAGCAGCAGCAGCATTATCATCGCTGAAAAAAAAAATAAATTGAACACCGGAGGTAAAAAAAACACAAAAGTACAAAAGTTTATTAAAATGACAATTGTCTTACCGACTCGAATCGAGTTCTGGAGATAGGGGAGAATCCATATTAGTATCAGCGGTGACAGGTGCCTCGTCGGTATCACTAAAAGAAAAAAAATATAATTGAACACCGGAGGTAAACGCATTAGGACAAGAGTTTATTAATGGAAACGGCCTTACCGACTCGAGCCGGGTCCTAACAAAGCACGACGTAACCGTTGTGAACTATAAAAAAAAAAACACATCAATCGAATGGAATATTCTGTTTGTGCATTATAAATAAAGAAAAAAATGTTATATTTACCATCGTACTCGACGTTGCTCTGCTGGCCTATTTTTTATAATTTTCATGTTGTTCATTCTGTAAAACGTATCAAAAGTTGTAAAATAAGTAAATAAAGAACATAAAGTTAATGTGTGTGTGTGCGTGTGTAATGCTGAACATCATCTATACCGTTAGTTATCGGTCCGTGTACTTTCTCTTTTTTGCCTTAGGACCAGCAGCGTCGTTGGTTATTGCGGCTATCATGTAATGCCCGTACGCGAGTGTACTTACACCGTCGTCCAGTACATACCTCTTATCATCATAAGGAGACAGGGAAAGTTTTGTTATACGTTGCGTGTACAGCTTATGATGATTGCTTCGTATACAGTCAGCAGAGGTGAATACGGTACGACTGTCAAAAAGACACTCGCTGTACAATTGATGTCGTAACCTTTTTTTTATTGCCGTCCTTGGCACACCTTTCGCCACCTTTTTGTCGGTGCGGTCGGACAACAAGAGCGAGTAACACTTCGCCCTGAGTCCGACAAATTCCCTGATGGGTTTTCCATTGGTCTCATCCTTGAACTTCCCCACGACTTTTTTGTTGTCGTCGCAATGACAAGGAAGATCCATGGGATAGTCCGATGTGTCAAAAAGGTGGAGATCCTCTTTCATATCTGAGTACAAATCGTCAGTCTGAATGCTGTAAAGCAAACTGTCTGTGTCAGTCATTAGTAAGGTCAATCGTTGTCCGTACTTGGCGACAGCGTACCGATAATGAAAATTGTACATTATCAATTTGCTGACATCGAGTACTGTGAAGCCGACGTACACCGGACGGGAAAGGAATATCGTCCTTTTTCGTAAGGCCAGTCCGACCAAGTTATCGGTGTAGCGGATCATACGCTTTGCCGAGGATTGGAAACAATTTTCTGCAGCCGTTGTTCGTTAGAGACTAGTTGGAAGTCTATTCGTTTCCTCACGTTCTCCAGCGATTTGCCATAGACGGCGTTGACCATCAGTTTGAAAAAATCCTTTTCGAAACTGTTGGTGGCTGCTGCTCTCTTTTGCGTGTTGAAATCGATAAACGGTTTCATCCACGCTCTCTGTTTAAAACTCAACACCCTATGTATCGCTTTCAATTCTAAACCGAGACTCAGATACAATTTTAAATTTCGAAAATGGAGAACGTAATTTTGCTTGTCGTCCAAAGTCGTCAGCAACTTGGGAACGGACGACGAAGGCGTTTCCGATCCGCTATACCCTTTTGTATAGTGCAGTCGTGTGTGGAGTCGTCGAGAGTACGGTGAAAGTACGTCAGGATGGACACAGGAACGGACGGGTGCCAGTGGATAATCGGAATGGAGGTCATGAAGTTCAGGTGGATAGTGTAAGTCGACCTCGAGTATGTAGCCCATGTCACCGTCATCGCACAGAGTACGCACGTCCAGTGAGTTGATCTCGTTACGATCTAACCATCTGAAGTCGGCGTAAGGGAGCGGTTGTGACATGGCTGCACCGTAAAGGTTGTTGCAGTCCGTGTACAATATGAAAGAGGTTGGCTTTGAAGCATCGTACTGATCGACAATTAGCGGGTTGTTGGCCTTGGCGTGGCGGTTGGGTACCATGCTAACGCCACCGCGAACAGCCGATTCGATAAAGAGATGCTGATCTATATCCGTCAACAGCTCCAGTCGCATACGGGTCATCTTTAACATCGCATGCCAAGCGACGCCAGGAAGCGAGTAAAGATGAGCCGGATCGATCTGGTAGTACCGCATGGCCATCTCACGGAACGCCTCGAAGACGTCGGCCAGTAGCAGCACGTCTGTTTTAAGATACAGATTGTGATATTCGCCCAGTGTACTGATTCCAAAAGTACGCCACACGTTGTGCGCGTGAGCGTAATCTTCGTCAGATACTGGCGATTCACTCAACCTGTTGAAAAAGTGTTCGCGTGCGGGCAGACGTGTTTCGTTGAATTTCTCGCTACCCGTCATGTAATCGTAAGGGTACACGCCCTTACGTAAGAGTAGCTCGAAGTGTTCTTCGAAACATTGCTTCGTTAAATCGAAATCCGCACCGATCGCGTGCAAGTTTCCAACAAGTGTGTCCAAGGACGTGTTCAGAAATTGAAGCGTGTCTACGAAACGCAGACGACCCAACGAGACTGATACGAAGCGTTCGCTAGTGGTAGCGATACAAGCGAGATCGTCGTATTTACCCAACCCTTGTACTAGGTGATGTGCATCGTAACCTCGTAAGTTGTGAAAAAATACGGGTATGTGTCGTGGAGTCTTGAAGTTAAGGTTACAGATGTTGTGAGCTGCGCCTAGGTATCGTCCTGTCAGATGACAATGGTTGCGCACTTTGTCGATTTCGGTCAGTGGTTCTTCACAGAGATGACATACGAGGGCATTTGCGAAAGATAACAAATCACGGTCACTCATAGTCATAGGGACAATGGATCGGATGATTCTGAAAAGTTCTCGCTCTTCAGCGACCAGTCTATTGAGAAAAACGTCTACCACGTTCTCACCGCGATAAACGACCTGGGGTTTGAAAATGTTACGCTCGTAGTCGACTATGAGGTAGGAGAAACCTGAAGGAAGATGTAACGACTCCGTTGTGGTGGACGATGTGTGCGGAGGAGCGTCGCAGCGATGGCAAGGGACGATAAATGATTCAAAATCTGCGTATATCGCAAAAGGGACCTTATGGCAGTATGTATAATTTCTGAAACACATCACATTCTCCTCCTCCACTGTCGTGGGTAAACGAATTTTCTGTTCGCCATATGGTGAACAGTGGGGGATATGTTCGGTAAGGAGTCGTTCTTCGCAGAATCTATGCAGACAGTAATTGCAATAGAAAGAACGGCCGTCGTGGTTGCTTAGTGAAGAGAATAAGCGACTTGTATTTTTTATTAAACAGTAATGTTTTCGGTCGTCAGCGGTAAGAAGTAATAGATTATCGTGATGTTGTCTGCCACTGGAAGGAGTTATTCTTAAAGGGTAAATTTCATATTCTTCCTAACCTAAAACATTTATAGAAACGTTAGGATTGTCTCGTTCAAACTTCACAATGTCGGATAGACGGGTGGGGTAAGTTATACCAGAAGTATTGATACTGCAGATATGCGGCTTGTATTTGGATACGCGATCGTTGTGTGAGTGTTGTGGAAACAGAGCGGCCAACACTGACCATACGAAACACATTTGATCGCATGTATTGTTCACGTTGATGATGGATTTAGTACGAGACAATTCAGGAGGTGTACGAATGAAACTGGAGGCGGTTAGCGGTTGGTATCGTGAGAGAACGAGTTCTAAGGAGATTATGCGGTCTAACACCCAACCGCTACCCTCGCGTGTGAATTTATAAATCGATTCAATGATCTTTTCGTATGAAGCTTCTAAACGATCGGGCAATACATCTTGGTCAGCGATCAGTGTCGTATGACATCGTCCGTGAAAATAAGCTTCAGTCGTCACTTCTTCGTCCTGGTCCGTGTCAGCGTTTACGATGTACTTGACAAATCTCGCTTTAACCGTTATATGCCACTTTATAGAAAGCAAACGTGGCAGTTCGTTTAGAATGTCCGTACGTAACGTATCATGCATTTCATCAAAAAAGGTTATGACATCGTTGACACATTCTTCGTCATCCGTGATAGGCGTGTAAACGCGCAATACCAACGCGCCGCGTAACGAATATTTACATTCAACAGCAAATGACTGCATTATCAACAACAATGAAAACACGAATCTTTAACAATTACTTGCTCGCTTGAAGAACAATTGAATACTGATACGAAATTAGAAAATAAGCACTATTTTATATGCGACACATGAAAGTTAGACTGCGCGAGACTTGAAGGTGAACGCTGGCAGTGATCGTCGCTCTACTTATACTATCTATGACAGTAGCGCGCGCAGCTATCCGCTCCCACTACCGAACTATTACCGCCAACGATCCCCCACTACCAACTGCGTGCGCAGCTATCTGCTCCCACTACTGTGCTTTATTTCATACCGACCAATTGACGACAGCCATCCCCACTACGGATGCGCGCGCAGCTATCGCTGAGGAGGTGAAATGCAACGCGACAAACCAACATTCTTGCTTCAGATATGGATGTGTCCACATATTCTTTTGCAAGCCGATTAAAAAGCTTTTACAACATCAGTCGTCGTGGTAAAATTAAATTTTTCGTTCATAAATTTCCGAATGCGAACGTAAAAATTTTTGACCTAGCCAAAGCTGGGTTTATTTACGAAGACGATGGTGATGTTGTAAGATGCTGCAAGTGTAAAATACGAATTATGGATTGGGCAGTGGGTGATGATCCCGCCCAAGTCCATAAGGCGTCAATGCCCGCATGCGATTTCGTTCGTGAACACTTGTAGAAGTCGACGCACGCAAAAACGGCTCTTTTCAGAGCCAACATAAACTCATGTACAAACATACCCGTTTGGGTAGTACTAGGTGTTAGTACTACTACTACTACCGAACGACAGTATTCACTCCAAAAGTGTGAGTGAAGACACATAAAAAAATTACTCAAACAATATGCGTATACACTATAAATATCATGATCACGATTAATAGCGTATCACTCACATCGCAGATCATCGAGACGATGGACGTCTATCGATATGATAATGGGAAACATTTCACAATAACAAAAGCTTCACGAAGCGCGATACGATCCAACTTATGTTCCGTGTATTTTGTGAAGAAAAGGCGATTTTGTGGCAACTACTGTACACGTTACAAATTCGGCGTTGACAAATATCACGCACGTTGTTGGCGTCACATAAAAAAACACCGCAGTGATTTGCCGCCGATCGTGCTGTTGATGATAGTATCCGATCGTATACACAACAAATCACGATGGCTTCAATTTATCGTAGAGTGCGAACAAAATAACGTACCGATAGAACTTGTGGTTTACGAAAAGAATATGTTCAAGTGTACCGTACGTCACGGATGGAATTTTCTTTCACGTTTCCGCCCGATTCCTGAACTCTATAACGCTGTTCAGCGTGTGCACGGCTTACACGATTCACACGGACAGATGAACTACGCTACTGTATACACGGACATGCTCGCCTACGGAAGTTCGATACCACACGCTTCTTGTTGCATCGTCCTTACGGAGCGCACTATTCCGATACGCACACCGATGGAAATATACAGAAGCGTGATGATGATAGTGCCAAAGTGCGCACTGGATCCTAGCTACAACGTAAGTTTTGACCTGCACTGCCCACCGTCCTCGTTACCGACACTAGCGAGAGGGAAACAGTTCGCGTTGGTGAATAACAAGGCGCAGGGATTATTTTCGGTAGCCTTTCTGAAGGAGGCATTGCCTACACTCCGCAAGTATTGCGAATACTTTGGTCTGTGGTATTCGCACGAACAAGGGTACACGGTGAAAGACCAGCGTTTGTACGAACAGTGGCAGCATTGCACGGGTGCTATGGCGGACGAATTTTGGTTGTTGAACTCGTATCTGATACACCTGCATACGGAATCGAGAAGTCAACGCCCAATCGCTGAACTCAAAGCTAAACACATGTGCGAGTGGCTACCTGAGAACGATAACGTCATAGTCGCGGAAATGCATGAGTACCGCGACAACGTTATACGTAGCGTCATGTTCAAAGACATGAATTCTGTTAAGACTGTAAGAGCGTTGGACTCGAAACAACACGCGCTCCCGAGATACTACATCGGTATGAGCCTCGTGCGTAATGGGCGTATGAAAATCAGTTTAGCTCATGTTTTAACGTACTTGCGCAATCGGAAAAAGAACGCGATGTTCTTCCGTTCGGTCGAGATGATATAAGCGGGTGTGGAGCGGTGGCGGTGTGACAGTCGCGTGATGGAAGGTGGACGTGCCAGAACGGCATCGATGAGAATTACCTTCAGCACCGAGCCGACAGTTTACTACATTCCAGCGTATTGCGAATCACGGTTCGCACGACGACACGAGAATGAAACGAGCTGTGAAGAATATACACCAGAGCGTTCGCAAGACTATCGCGACGGAGTTGCACAGACCGGTAAGAAGGAATTTTCCGAGACGCGCGGTCGAGTTGAAGGGACTTCACGACTTGTACCAAGCAGACCTGGTAGAGATGATACCGCACGCAAAGGCGAACAAGGGATTCAAGTACCTTATGACGATGATTAACGCGTTTAGCAAGTACGCGTACGCCGTTCCATTGAAAACGAAGACGGGTGTAGAGGTCGCACGAGCTCTGGAACCGATTCTGTGCTAATAAAATGAAATATCTGCAGACGGACAACGGGAAAGAGTACTACAACAGTACCGTAGAAAAATTGCTGAGCAGATATGGTGTCACACTCTATTCCACGTACAGTGAGAAAAAGGCTTCCATTGTGGAACGCTTCAACCGTACGTTGAAAACGCACATGTATCGCGCGTTCAGCGAACAAGGTCATTACCGTTGGTTGCATATGTTACCGGAATTAGTCAGCACGTATAACAACACTGTGCACAGAACGATTGGAATGAAACCACAACAGGTGAACGAATCCAACGAACGTACAGTGTTACGCAGGATTCGTGTGAACACAGCGAGGAGCATCGATTATAAACGACCAAAGTTCAAAGTAGGCAATCGTGTGCGTATAAGCAAACACAAAATGACGTTCGCTAAAGGATACACACCGAATTGGACAAACGAGATATTCCTCGTTCACACAGTGCGTACCGGCAGCGTACCCGTCACTTATTCGCTAAAGGATCATACAGGAGAAGTGTTGAAAGGTGGTTTTTATGAACACGAAATCAGTAAATCGAACGTTGGTGACGTGTACTTGGTAGAAAAGATCGTACAACGTAAAGGTGATCGTGTGAAAGTCAGATGGTTAGGATTCGATGGTAAACACGATTCGTGGATACACAAGAAGAACTTGGTATAACAACGATTCGACTCGAGGAAATAGAACCAGTATGCGTCGATGCGTTACGATGACAACATGCGCGCTGTGTACAGTGTAAAAGACATTGTGTCACATCCTGGTTACGATGAGTACATCGTGAACACGACCGCAAACGACGTTGAACGCATGCGCAGGATCTTGACAGTGTACGAGTTCTGGCAACGGGTTACCAATCGCGTGACGAGGTTCTGACTCAGCGAAATAGTACCAACCGGCACCGGATTCGATCACTACAAAGAATGTGTTTGGTCGGATCCGAACTGTGAAAC
The DNA here is from genome assembly GCA_034769895.1 of Magicicada septendecula. NCBI lineage: Eukaryota > Metazoa > Arthropoda > Insecta > Hemiptera > Cicadidae > Magicicada > Magicicada septendecula. The sequence continues at coordinate 598,439,453 of CM068367.1, read as the reverse complement.
GGGCCCGGACACATGTGTATGCAGTTACATATCTACCGACTGCTACGATATAGTGCGAATATTAAATAGACTGTGCGTAGAACGACAACATGAAAATATTGCAACAAGCGCACAGACTAAAAATACAGGACGTGGACTATTCGAAATTGTGCGACGATGGTGGGAGTGGCAGAAAAAACGTAAACACGGACGTCTTCTGCCTGATACCGTTCGTTCGATCATCTGCGGACTTTCCGCGTGCGGAAAGACAAACGTCATGTTCAACCTGTTGTTCGATGTAAACGGATTGAGATTCGCGAACTTATACGTGTTTTCTAAATCACTATTTCAACCAAAATATCAGATGCTGGAGACCCTGATGACACGACTTTCCGACGAAGGAATGGGTTATCACGCCTACAACGATAACGAAGAGATACCGCCTCCCGACGAGGTCGATCCCAACTCTATTATGGTGTTCGATGACGTGTCTTGCGAAAGGCAACACAACATACGCAAGTATTTCTCTATGGGACGACACAGCGGTGTGGACGCGTTTTACCTTTGTCAGACGTACAGTCAAGTGCCAAAACAGTTGGTTCGTGACAATGCCAATCTAATAGTGTTGTTCAAACAGGACGATCGCAACTTGAAACATGCGTACAACGATCACGTCAACACAGACATGAAATATGACACGTTTAAGAACATGTGCGCTGAAGCGTGGAAAGATCGTTACGGCTTTCTCGTTGTGGACAAGGATTCTTCTTTCGACACTGGCAGGTATAGAGTCGGTTTTGACCGTTTCATAGTAGTCGCACCTAACGATTAAACAAAAAAAAGTCACACGTTCAGCTAAATACACATGACCTGCTGTCAACGACTTTAGTTGATGTTCTGCCGTTTATCGAGATGGACGACAAGAAGAAACGACTAGCACGTGATATCGACACGATGAGTGATGACATACGGAAGAAATACCGTGCGTTAAAACACGGGATTCGTGAAGAAGAAGCATCGTTATCCAAAAGTTACAAACCGATTCTAGAACCGTTACAAAATATTTCGCAAGCGTTGCTTGAAAAGAAACGTAAATCAACAAATGAAAAGCCTACAAGAGTGAAAAAGATGAAACGTGAAGAGGATGAGGAAGAGGAGAAGGAAGAGGATCCGACAGGTGCAATTAGTAAAATCGATGCGGGAACACCATCTCGTTCCCGAACGAAGCCACCGCGTTTCCTGAAAACGCCCGTGATAGCCGAAACATTGGACGATGATGATGATGATGATGATGAGGGCGATCCCAGTCTCAACATTGAAAAAATGCTAGACACACCGGAAGGAAGACGTGAAGCTCGTAGATATTTTCAGGACAAATACGAACGTACACGGGTCGAACTCTTCTGTTGTACAACGATATGTATTACGGCGAAATAGACGAGTGCACGTTCACGATCAAGAAACACGGATACGTTAAAGATCGTTTTGTCGGCTTACCAGAAGCTGTCGACAGCGCGTTCCGATACATCGACGGAAAGATTTATTTCTTCAAAGACGCACGCGTATACGTGTACGATGAATTTCTAAATACGATCGTAAAAGGTAAACATAGCGGCGGACTCTCCGTTGTCGGAATAAAATGCATAGACAGTACGATCGTATCAAAACTAATCGATTTATTACGCGAGTACTTATAAATGCCGTGAACAACGGACGAGACGCATCATTCACAAGATGAGTGTTGACAAGTTCGGCAGACACCAGAGCGCTGTCAGAGCGCGAAGGGAGACGCGTCGCAGTCTACGGGAGGATATTGGTATCACGATGACCGAGGACGGGCACTTCGACGTAGCGGGGAAAAAAATACACAACTTGGGCGAACCGCAAGACGGTAACGATGCCGTTCCACTGCGCTTCGTGCGTGACCACTGTCTGTTTGCCGACGATCCGTCGTCGACGACGACGCAAGGAATAGACGCGAAAGGTCGTAAGCTCGTCAACGTCGGCGCTCCCGTCGATCTCGGGGACGTTGTCAACAAGCAATACGTAGACTACTCGTGCTTACGTTTCACACAGCTGGTACCGAACAAGAAGAACGGAGCTGTCGTCGACGCGCGGGACCATCGCATACAGTCTCTGAGGGAACCGATTCGTGCGAGAGACGCTGCGACCAAAGTATACGTGGACTCGAAAATCATACCGAAGGATACGAACTCTAACCTAATGGTCGGCAACGTGCGGATAACACAGTTAGCGCCGCCAGTCAACAACAAGGACGCGGTGAATTTGGAATTTTTGAACCGACACACGATCACCGCGGTAAACGACGCTTATTTCAACGCACAAGGAAAGACTATTCTAAACGTCGGCGACGGTGGCGCACGGGCTACGGACGCGGTGAACGCACGTCAATTGGAGGAGGCGAAGCGGTACGCGAAGAGCGAAACGTACAAACTCGCAAAAGTGTTCCAACATCGTTGGGAGAAAGTGGTATCGTATATCTATAAATTGCATAAGCACGCAGCGCGTACTTCACTTGGTGCCGAAGAGGCGGACTTACTACTTACGAACAAGGCGGAGACGAACGAGTTGATTAGTATCTGGACAAATCTAAGGACAAGCACGATTGGAGATCCCTTTATCGAGAGCAAGCGAAACAGTAGTCATGTACGAACTACGTAGCCGAAAAAAAAGGGAGGGCGTGGTCTTATCGGAAAAATAGTTAAAAGCGCGGTACCATTCGTTGCGAAGTCAGTACCTACACTGATCAATCGAGCGGTGGACGTATTACCGGTGGAACTACATCTGCCCGGCTACAGGTTCTGTGGACCCGGAACGAAACTAGAGCAGAGATTGGCTCGCGGTGATGGAGGAATCAACGAGTTGGACGAAGCTTGTCGTGAACACGATATCGCTTACAGCAAGTACAAGGACAACGAACGACGACGTGTAGCGGATCGTGTGCTAGCCGGTAAAACGTGGGAACGAGTGAAAGCTTTGAATTCCGGCATCAGTGAAAGAGCGTACGCGGCAGCCGTAGCAGCAGCGATGAAGGCGAAATCGGCGTTAGGCAGCGGGCTATGCTGCGGTGGCGGTGTGCGTAAACGTCGCACCAGACGACGCAAGCCGGTTCGACGCACGATAATCAGGAGGAGGAGGAGGAGGAGGAGGACAACGACAACTGGGACAGGACGTCGACGAAGACGGGCCGGTGGTAAAAAGGCTTCAGGACTATACCTTCGACCGTACCGAAAAAACTAATCAAAATACCCGTGCGTCCGTTGTCCGATCGAGATCTTTATGAGTACACGAAACTATTGCGTATACCTTATTTCAGAGGCGTGTACATGCGCGACACACTTCCTAGTACATCACCGTGGGAGAACGAAAGCGCAATCGTGAATCTGGACGACGCTACCGGACCGGGCACGCACTGGGTATGCTACAAGAAGCGAGGCGACAGAGTCTGGTACTTTGATGGATTCGGCAATCTGCGCCCTCCTGTCGAGCTAATACGGTACTTTGGATCGAACGTGACCGACGTTCATTACAATTACGCACAGAAACAGCCATCGAACACGGTCATCTGCGGACATTTATGTTTAGAGTTTTTGACATCGAACGATCAGTAAACGACAAGATGTCTTCGCTTACGGTCACCGTCACAGGAACGGATCCGAGCGCACTGGTTTGTGACTTTTTTCCACCGCTTGAACTGACGAACGGTGAATGGTACGCGGGACTGCTGGACTTTACCACGTACAACTCTATACCGAAGGTGGAAAGCGGAAGAAACAACGTCTTTCCCGTACTAAAGGGAGCACGTAAAACGTTAGAACTCGTCAATATACCGACCGGTGTGTACGAAATCAGCGATATCGAAACATACCTGAAGAAAGAACTAGCAGACCCAAAATTTTCTCTACGACCCAACAACAACACGTTGAAATGTGAAATTTATTGTTCATACGATATCGATTTCGGATGTACGGAACACACGATCGGTACCATGTTGGGTTTTTCCAAGAACCGAAAGTTAGAAGCGTGTATATTACACACGTCGGACGTGCCTGTAAACATTAACAAAGTGAACGTTTTGGAGATAAGGTGTAACGCTGTACAAGGCTCGTACAAGACGGGACGAAACGAGCATATACTGCACTCGTTCTATCCAACGGTTGAGCCAGGATTCAAGATAGTAGAAACGCCTAGAAACGTCATTTATTTTCCACTTAACGTACTACACTTGCGTAACGTTACACTGTCCGTACACGATCAGGACGGTGATATTGTGAATTTTCAAGGCGAAGTCATCACCGCACGTATACATTTGAAACGTGTGTAGTAATCATGGGAATTTATTTCACCGATATCCCCGTGATGAAGAGCGGTGGCGGCAGCGGCTCGCACCACGAGATAAAAGAGGTCAACACTTTTGGAAAAGGTATCAGTAGACGTTCGTGGTTGACACGGTTAACAGCAACTAACCGACGCTACCTGATTTCACTAGGATTCAAAGTCAAGAAAAACAAGTAATATGGCGGACAGCGGTATCGTCTTATCGGTTGAACGTCGACCATTCTTCGAAGATAACATCACGCATTACGAGTATCATCCTCATGCACCGTACGCGTCAGCGTCACGATACGGAAATAACGATGAGATACGCATACCTATACTGCAACAGGAAGTCTTCACTTTACCGATGGAAAGTTTCCTGTAAATTGAAGGCAAATTGAGCAAAAAGACCGACAGCATCGGTAGTGTGAACGTGAAAATGATCAACAACGCGATCGCGTTTCTCTTCGAAGAAATCCGTTACGAACTGGCCGGTGTGGAAGTGGATCGTACCAAGAGCGTCGGCATCACGTACACTATTAAAACCATGCTATCTGCCGGCAAGCAGGACATTGTTTCGATGCAAAACGCTGGTTGGGTTGCTCCTACAGCTAACGAGATAACACCGACCGGCCAACACGAGGAATTCAACTTTTGCATACCGTTGAGGATGCTGATGGGATTCGCTGAGGATTTCACGCATGTTATTTTAAACATGAAACAGGAACTTATACTGTTGCGCACTTCCAGCAACGTTAACGCTTTGTTCTCGTCCACGGATGCGCCCGCTAACGCAGATATAGAACTGACCAAAATCTCTTGGATGATTCCGTTCGTGTACGTGAACAACGAAGTACGGATACGATTGTTGGATATCATACGCAAGGACCTACCGCTATTCTTACCGTTTCGTAGTTGGGAACTGCACGAGTATCCGGCTTTACCGACGACTGACAGACAGACTTGGACAGTGAAAACAACTACACAACTGGAGAAACCGCGGTACGTGATACTCACCTTTCAGACCGCCAGAAAAAACAATCTGAATAAACACGCAGGTGAATTCGATCACTGCAATGTGACTAAAGCGAGACTCTTTCTGAACGACAAATACTACCCGTACGATAACCTGAACCTGGATATCGATAACGGACGTTACGCATTGCTGTACGACATGTATACACGATTTCAAAAATCGTACTACCACAGAAGTCAACCCAACGTACTTCTAACACCTACAGAGTTCATAGCAAAAGCACCGTTTATTTGTCTTCGATTGTAGCAGACAGGACGAATCGCTCAAGTCATCACCAGTCGACGTCAGATTGGAATTCGAGTCATCGACTAATTTCCCCGCTCAGACAGCGGCCTACTGCTTGATACTGCATGATTCAATCAATGTGTACACTCCGTTATCCAACACGGTGCGCAGACACAATTAAACGCTTACTATATATTAATGTTTTTTTTTACTGTAAATAGAACTTTGCTTTTTTAGAATGTAATTTTTAATTAAAGAATAATGTAATCAATTTTCATGTATTTTTATTTTATTGTAAATAGAATGTAATGTAATCAATTTTCGTGTATTTTATTTTTGTGGAGGGGGAAAACGATTCTCCTCTTCTCCCTATTCTTCGCTCAGTGTTTCATCAGCACGAGTCGTGAGTGGGCGTACAAGATGCTTTCACACGATATCTATGTTGACGATATCAATCAAAACAGCAACAACCGCTATTTCAAACAATGCGGTGAAGCGTCGACGACTACATCAATCAAGTCCTTATCACCAGACGATAAAGAAGTACAGGTCATCTTAATTCAAAAAATCACATCTCCGTACCCGCGTTACAGAAACTTGGAAAACCGTTTAAAGAGTTTTAAAGAATGGCCTGTATCGTTAACGATAACACCTAAAGAATTATCAGAAGCGGGTTTCTTTTACACCGGATGCAACGATAGAGTGATTTGTTTTTGCTGTGGAGGCGGATTAAACAAATGGGAACGTGGAGAATATGCTTGGATGGAACACGCACGACATTTTCCTGCGTGCTCTTACGTAATGTTAATGAAAGATAAAAATTTTATCATCAAGGCACTGGGTATCGTTACCGAAGCGCAAGCACCAACAGCTGTAGCAGTGACAGCAAAGAACGAACAAAGCACCGACACGATCAAGGAGAATATAAAAAACGTAGAAGAAACCTCGAATCGTGATACGATGTGCAAAGTCTGTTACACACAAAACGTGGAAGTTGTACTTATTCCCTGTCGACATTTTATTACATGTGTGAATTGCGCCATAACCCTACATAATTGTCCCTTGTGTAGAACCGCATACACTGCTTACATGAGAGCGTATTTCTAGTTCGTTTTCACGCGTCTATTGAACACCAGGTTTGAAAATATATATGCTGCTGTGACAAAAGTGTTTTATACAACCTCCGCTAATATCGCATACCTCAGTGTTTGAACAGCACGCGTTGAAGACGGACGCATGGAGCTGCTATCTCCGTACGAGTACATACGCTGCAGTGACTTAAAGCATACAGTACTGTACCCTATAGAAATTTTTGTATACAACGTTCTGACATGTAAATTTGTTGCACTGATCCGTGACGAAAATATAAAGTACAAAATAAACGTTCCGAACAAATTCTTTACGAGCGTTTCACAATATACAACGTGTCTGTTCCGTAAGACGGACGGATCTGCAACGTTCCTAGTAAAACCAAACACGTTGTATATAACGAAAAAAGGATGTGCGAGGATAAACTAGCAGTCATACTTGACTTTCACTGTTTTATCGACAACGATGGAAACGAACTCGTTAAGGAACTAGCCGTTATGGACGTCACTGCATTTGCCAGCAGGCATTGGATATTTACACATCCAGTAGAGACGATTGTTTCGAATCACAAACATGTGAGGACAAACAGATGGTTAACAGACCATTATCATGGGCTAACGTGGACGGACGGGGACACATCGTACGAACATCTTGTACCGATATTAGAAAAGTATACGTTTCCTTTTAACTTCGTGTTCGTAAAAGGATTGCACAAAAAAAAGATTTCTACAGAAGCGTATCGTGCATTTGAATATTATAAATTTAGAAGATTTCGGTTGTCCCAAACTCGATCAATTACAATCAATACACGGAACAGCCTGTCTCACGCACCGCTTATGTCCGGAAATATGTACAAATAGTAGAGTACACGCTTTACGCGAGTGGGTTGTATCAGATTTTAGAATAGTCAATACGTTTCTGATAAATTACTAACATTATTGTTTGCGCTTACGTAAAAAAAAAAAACAGTCGTCCCCTTTCTATCGATTACATCATCTGTCTAAAAATAAATTAGCGTGTTCAAACAAGCGCGACCGCTGTCTAGTCGTATAAAAAAAAATAACCGACACCCCTCTTCCCCACCTACCCATCGAACCGTGAGAAATCAAGTTGCATCCTGTTCACACAGTTAAAAATAAATTAACGTCGACGACATGTTCGAACAAGCACAAGTGCTGTCTAGTCGTATAAAAAAATAACCGACTCCCCTCTTCCCCACCTACCCATCGACCCGTGAGAAATCAGCTCGTGACCTGTTCACACGGTTAAAAATAAACGCTTACTGTGCGTTGAGTGGTTTCCCCCTCTCCGGTTTCCACCTCCACAACTACCTCCCTATATATTCCACTGCGCACGAGCGTTATTCGTTCATTCGTTGAGAGACGTGCCGCAAATTATTATAAGTTCTTTATTTTAAAATGGCATCAATCACTGAAAAGTTTGCTACTATTAGCGCAATCGAGTATAAAAAAATAAAGGAATTGATAATCGGTGTAAAATATCCGATAGAAGAAATGCAAAATATATACGCAAAATACGATAAAACTGTACTCGTCACTCTTCAAGATTACAAAGACCCTAGACTAAAATATCGTGTATATCTACCAAAGAGATACGCAGGTGTTTTTGAAGATGAGGAATTAAAAAATTTAGTACCGTGCTCGCTGCAACTAATTTATCGCGGAGAAAAGGATAGAGCTTACATAGTAGAAATTGTACAGTAGTATCGAATGGACATCTTCATTTGTCACGTACGATTACATATATATATATATATATATATATATATTAACATGTACTTAGTTGTATTTCATTTAATTATAAATAATATATGTGATTACACATATTTCATTTGATTATGCCTAGATAATAAAACAAGGCTTACATGTTGTACACTTTAGACATCTTCAGAATTAACAAATATATTTGTACATAATTGTCATTGCACACGTTTACCAATAATATTTAAAATAATGTGCTTACACATAATTCATTTGATATAATTGTATACAATTGTATTTTTTTTAATTGTCACTACTGTGTGTGTTTATTTCATTTTTTGTACATATTTGTCATGTCATAGTGCACATGTTTACATTTTGTAATTTTCACTACTGTGTGCGTTTACATATTATGTATTTTAAATTGTAATATATTTTGATTACTTTCACTACTGTGTGCGTTTACATATTATGTATTTTAAATTGTAATATATTTTGATTACATGTATTTTAATTATTTGTAATTAAACAGTATTGCTTTAACCTTTTTATTGTTTTTTAATTTCAAAATTCCTTGGAACATTAACAGTATTCTAAAAAAAATCAATTTTATTAAACAATAATTGTATGATTATAATATACTTTAGAAATTAAAGAATATTTAAAAATCAAACTGACCTTATACAAGTTCCAGTTGAGTCTCGCGACGAACTATGTGCCTTGGAGAGCAGTTCGTACAGGCTTATATATAGTATTTCAAGGATGTACACGAAAGAGATGGTAACAACAAAAAAAAAGCTCCCACACACAAAGTCATGAACACGCACTTAGCTCGGTCTGCGTTCTAATTCCCACACGCTGTGATAACAGATGGTGTCAGACATCTGTTTGTTCTGTTATTAAAAAAAAAATGTATGTACGACCACGTTCACACGCTGCGATAAACAGATGGTCATACAGACGGAGCCGATTACATCATCAACAAAAAAAGTAACAGCTGCCACGCACACTTAGCTTGGCTTGTTCACACAATAATTTATGTACGCCTTTAAATTCGTTCACACCCAACATTAACATATGTTCAGACAGACGGCGACAATTAATTATACGCTCAGACAGACGGAGACAACTAACAGATGGCAGCAATTAATTCTACGCTCAGACAGCCGGATGCAATTAATTTAGCGACTCGCTAAACAGATGTCTAGACAGCTGCAAAATGCACGTGGGAGTCAACTGCTACATTCAAAAAAATGCATGTGGGAGCCAACTACCGCTTGTCCCTATTATATTACATACACACCAGTAATAACGAGTGGTCTGTCAGCATTCTGTTGTAAAAAATAACTCCACCATATCATGTGTGTTTCTTACAGGGAAGTGACGTCACACGACGGGAAATTCAAAAATTGTGGTGGTGGGAGTAACCATGTTTTTTTTTCAATCTGTTTATACATTTACTTAACACATAGACACAACATCGACGATATCGGCACGGCAGTGTAAATATATACGAAATCAGTACACTATAACACCGAGTTGGCAACAATGGCGGCAGTTATATATTCAACCCGTACACTATAACACCGAGCCGACAACGTCGACAAGTTGGCAACACCGCATCGACGCTTTTCCAACATGGCCGAACTTCCGGAAAAACCCCTTACATATACATAACCATACACTATAACACATGCACGAATCGGCAACCCGGCCGTACCTTAACCACTACACTCTTACACTACTTGACAACATCGCCGCTTTTCCAACATGGCCGCCGCCGACCCACCACGACGGGCGGCCATCAGGCCACCGCCCAGCGACGATGACGACGTCAACGGCGAACGGCGAACGGCGAACATAGCCACGCCTCCGCCAATCAACGCACACATTACCCCACTTTAGGCTGGCCGACGACAACATGGCCGAAAGCCAACTACCCCATGGTTACCCCCACCACCACAATTTTTGAATTTCCCGCCGTGTGACGTCACTTCCGGGGTAGAACTGTCAGTTTCCCCCTACTACGAACGATAACTGCCGCACATTCAAACATAATCAAATATTTTTTTGCATGCATCCCTGCATTGTAGAGGACTGAAGGTCTATTGATTTTGGTGAAGATCGGTTTAGAGAAAGGGGTAGTTTACCTGTAACGTTTTATGTTTTAACAAGAGTAAAGTACTTAATTTTGATAAATAAAGTATCCTGATAAGAAGCTAATAAAAATCCACTGTAGAAACGTAGAGGAAATATCTATAAATGAAGAGGTTAGGTGAACGAGGTGGGGGTAATTTTCTATTAATGAATATTATAGTTGAAGGGGGAGGGGAGAATTTTTTATATGTGTACTACGTTATCGGCAACAAACAAGTAGTTCTTTGTTAAAATTCCTTCCCGGGCTGTTTAGCCGTAGTCCAATGTTTTCTGCAAAACCAGACTTTTCGGCAGTGCCATAGACTGCCATTATCCGTGAAAATCGAGTGCGGAAACGTGAGGTGGTATACGTTAGTGACAACAGTACTGTGGTTAAGGCTGAAGCAATAAGTAGAAAGAAGTAGTTTCTATGGAAATATTTCATTTCGAATATGATTTTAAATATAAAACTTAGAACATGGAAGCCATGAATGGTTCCCATACCGATATTTTCTATGGCAAACGATAACAGCCGCAAATTCAAACAGAATCAACTACTCTTTTGCATACAGCCCTGAATTATAGAGTTCTCAAGACCTATTGTTTTTGGTGAAGAGCGGTTAAGGGAAAGGTACAGTTTACCTGCAACATTTTATATTTTAACAAGGGTATTTTTTATGGCAAACGATAAAAGCAGTAAATTTAAACAGAATCAAATAATTGTTTGCATACAGGCCTGAATTGTAGATTTGTCAGGACCTATTGTTTTTGGTGAGGATCGGTTAAGGTTAAGGGGTAGTTTACCAGCAACGTTTTATGTTTTAAAAGGGTATATTCTATGGGAAACGATAAGGGCCGCAAATTCAAACAGAATCAAATATGTTTTTGCATACAGCCCTGATTTGTAGAGTACTCAAGACCTATTGTTTTTGGTGAAGATCGGTTAAGGGAAAGGGGTAGTTTACCAGGAACGTTTTATGTTTTAACAAGGGCAATTTTTACTTCCATGTTCCTTAAGGAAATTGAAGTATGGTGATGGCAAAAAAAATCGTGTTCGAGATTATTGCAGATTCTGATTGTACTACACTCAAAACATGAAAAAAAGTTATTTTTCAAAATGTGTCTGTGTGTCTGTCTGTCTGTCTGTCTATCTGTCTGTCTGTCTGTCTGTCTGTCTGTCTGTCTGTGTGTCTGTAGATTTTTTTTCTAAGGCAAACGATAACAGTCGCAAATTCAAACTGAATCAAATCATTTTTTGCATGCTTCCCTGAATTGTAGAGTACTCACGACCTGTTGTTTTTTGTGAAGATCGGTTGAGGGAAAAGGGTAGTTTACCTGCAACGGTTTTTTTTAAATCAAGGGTAATTGTTTTATATGGCAAACGATAACAGCCACAAATTCAAACAGAATCAACTACTCTTTTGCATACAGCCCTGAATTGTTGAGTCCTCAAGATCTGTAGATTTTGGTAAAGATCGGTTAAGGGAGGGGGTAGTTTACCTGCAACGTTTTATGTTTTAACAAGGGTATTTTTTAAGGCAAACGATAAGAGTCGCAAATTCAAACAGAATCAAATACTTTTTTGCATGTAGCCCTGATTTGTAGAGTATTCAAGACCCATTGTTTTTGGTGAAGATCGGTTAAGGGAAAGGGGTACCTGCAACGGTTTTTTTTAAACAAGTGTAATTTTTTTCTATGGCAAACGATAACAGCCGCAAATTCAAACAGAATCAACTACTCTTTTGCATACAGTCCTGAATTATAGAGTTCTCAAGACCTGTTGGGTTTGGTGAAGATCGGTTAAAGGGAAGGGGTAGTTTACCTGCAACGTTTTTTTTTATCGGGTGTAATTTTACTTCCATATTCCTTAACGAATGGAAGTATGGTGATGGCAAAAAAAATCGTGTTCGAGATTATTGCAGATTCTGATTGTACTACACTCAAAACATGAAAAAAGTCGTTTTTCGAAAAGTGTCTGTGTGTGTGTCTGTCTGTGTGTCTGTCTGTAGATTTTTTTCTATGGCAAACGATAACAGACGCAAATTCAAACAGAATCAAATAATTTTTTGCATACAGCCCTTATTTGTAGAGTACTCACGACCTATTGTTTTTGGTGAAGATCGGTTGAGGGAAAGGGGTAGTTTACCTGCAACGGTTTTTTTTATCAAGGGAAATTTTTTTTTTTTGGCAAACGATAACATCCGCAAATTCAAACAGAATCAAATAATGTTTCGCATGCAGCCCTGAATTGTAGAGTTCTCAAGACCTATTGTTTTTGGTGAAGATCGGTTAAGGGAAAGGGGTAGTTTACCTGCAACGTTTTTTTAACAAGGGTATTTTCTATGGCAAACGATAACAGCCGCAAATTCAAACAGAATCAAATAGTGTTTTGCATACAGCCCTGATTTGTAGAGTACTCAAGACCTATTGTTTTTAGTGAAGATCGGTTAAGGGAAAGGGGTAGTTTACCTGCAACGTTGTTTTATCAAGTGTATTTTCTATGGCAAACGATAACAGCCGCAAATTCAAACTGAATCAAATAAGTTTTTGCATACGTCCCTGAATTGTAGAGATCTCAAGGATTTTCGATTTTGGTGAAGATCGGTTAATGTCAAGGGGTAGTTTACCTGCAACCTTTTATGTTTTAACAACAGTAAAGTACTTGAAAATTCATTTAAACTTTTTCAAACAATTGTAATTGTTAAAAATAAAATAATTTTGTTGCCAGGGAATAAAATTATAATTTTTTCATTTTAATGTAAATTATGTATGAGTTAATATCTTTATATATATAATTCTTCTGTACGTGTGTATGTCACTGAACTCCTCCATGTATAAAATAATATATCGTTCGTGGCAAGTAAGCATATCTCAGTTATGTAATGTTTACGTTTCCATTTTATTATTATGCCTACAGCAATAAAAAGGCAGGTAAGAGACACACACACACACACACACACACACACACACACACACACACACACACACACACACACACACACACACACACACACACACACACACACACACACACACACACACACACACACACACACACACACACACACACACACACACACACACACACACACACACAATTCACGTTATTTCTGGCCTCACTCATGTTTATTTTCTTACATTTGCACGCTTTTTAAATGGAAAGTGCCGAAACCCACACCAACATATCGCATGCAAGCCGAAAAAATGGACATCAATTTGCTTCCTGTGGATCGCTGGGCAGTGTAACTGCACGTGTTTACAGAGGAACGATTCATAGACAGACTTTTCGTCTTTAGGGAATGAACCCTCTGCAAGATGCTGAGGGTCCATGAGTGACTTCGGAGCGCTCCTTCTTTTTCGCGTGTTTGTTCTGTGAAACATACACTGTAGATTCGCAGCTTTACTCTAAGCAACGCTCAATAGGAAATGTTGAAAATTTTTGTCCACAGTGTACCCTCATTCACACTAAACCTGCTCTGATGTTTTAATTACGGACATCATAATATTAAAACTTTGGAAACTTGAGCACTACTTAATGGAGATCAATCATTAACTTATACAAGCCATTAATTTTATGCATATTTTTTTTTATATGTGTACAACGTTATCGGCAACAAAGAAGTAGTTTCTGTTAAAATTCCTTCCCGGGATATTTGGCCGTAGTCCAATGTTTTCTACAAAACCAGACGTTTCGGCAGTGCCATCAACTTCCATCATCAGTGAAAATCGAGTGCGATAACGTGAGGTGGTATACGTTAGTGACCACAGTACTGTGGTTAAGGCTGAAGCAGTAAGTAGAAAGAAGTAGTTTCTATGGTAATATTTAATTTCGAAAATGATTTTAAATATAAATCTTAGAATATGGAAGACATGTATGGTTCTCCATACCGATATTTTACTTCCATGTTCCTTAAGGAAATGGAAGTTTGGTGATGGCAAAAAAAATCGTGTTCGAGATTATTCCAGATTTTGATTGTACTACACTCAAAACATGAAAAAAAGTCGTTTTTCGAAAAGTGTCTGTGTGTCTGTCTGTCTGTGTGTCTATCTGTTTGTCTGTAGATTTTTTTTCTACGGCAAACGATAACAGCCGCAAATTCAAACGGAATCAAATAATGTTTTGCATACAGTCCTGATTTGTACAGTACTCACGACTTGTTGTTTTTGGTGAAGATCGGTTGAGGGAAAGGGGTAGTTTACCAGCAACGGTTTTTTTTTATCTAGGGTAATTTTGTTTGTTTGGCAATGGATAACAGCCGCAAATTCAAACATAATCAAATAATGTTTTGCATACTGCCCTGAATTGTAGAGTTCTCAAGATCTTTTGTTTTTGGTGAAGATCGGTTAAGGGAAAGGGGTAGTTTACCAGCCACGTTTTTTGTTTTATCAAGGGTATTTCCTATGGCAAACGATAACAGCCGCAAATTCAAACAGAATCAAATAATTGTTTGCATACAGGCCTGAATTGTAGAGTACGCAAGACCTGTCGTTTTTCGTGAAGATCGGTTAAGGGAAAGGGGTAGTTTACCTGCAACAGTCTTTTATCAAGGGTAATTTTTTTCTATGGTAAACGATAACAGCCGCAAATTCAAACAGAATCAAATGATGTTTTGCATACAGCCCTGTATTGTAGAGTTCTCAATACCTATTGGTGTTGGTGAAGATCGGTTAAGGGAAAGGGGTAGTTTACCAGCAACATTTTATGTTTTAACAAGGGAAATTTTTTATATGACGAAAGATAACTGCCGTAAATTCAAACAGAATCAACTAGGTTTTTGCATACCTTTTTGAACTAAAGAGAACTCAAGGTCTGTTGATTTTGTTTAAGACTGGTTATGGGAAAGGGGTAGTTTATCAGCAACGTTTTATGTTTTAAAAAGGGTAATTTTTTTATGATGAACGATAACTGCCAAAAATTCAAAGAGAATCAAATAATTTTTTGCCCCCTTTCCTGTGTTCCAGAGAGCTCAAGGTCTATTGATTTTGGTGAAGATCGGTTAAGGGAGAGGGGTAGTTTACCAGCAACATTTTATGTTTTAACAAGGGTATTTTATATGGTAAACGATAACAGTCGCATATTCAAACAGAATCAAATAATTATTTGCATACAGCTCTGATTTGTAGAGTACTCAAGACCTATTGTTTTTGGTAAAGATCGGTTAAGGGGATGGGGTAGTATACCTGTAACGTTTTTTTACCAAGGGTAATTTTTTCTATGGCAAACGATAACAGCCGCAAATTGAAACGGAATCAAATAATATATTGTATACAGCCCTGAATTGTAGAGCTCCCAAGACTTATTTGTTTTGGTGAAGTTCGGTTAAGGGAAAGGGGTAGTTTACCAGCAACATTTTATGTTTTAACGAGGGTAATTTTTGTTATGACGAACGATAACTGCCGTAAATTCAAACAGACTCAACTACGTTTTTGCATACTTTTTTGAATTATACAGAACGCAAGGTCTGTTGTTTTTGTTGAAGATCGGTTAGGGAGAGGGGTAGTTTACCTGCAACGTTTTATGTTTTAACAAGGGTAATTGTTTCTATGACGAACGATAACAGCCGTAAATTCAAAGAGAATCAAATAATGTTTTGCATACAGCCCTGCATTTTGAGTTCTCAGGACCTATTGTTTTTGGTGAAGATCGGTTAATGGAAAGGGGTAGTTTACCTGCAACGTTTTATGTTTTAAAAGGGTATTTTCTATGGCAAACGATAACAGCCGCAAATTCAAACAGAATCAAATAATATTTTGTATGCAGCCCTGTATTGTAGAGTTCTTAAGACCTGTTGGTTTTGGTGTAGATCGGATAAGGGAAAGGGGTAGTTAACCAGCCACCTTTAATGTTTTAACAAGTGTAATTGTTTCTATGACGAACGATAACTACCGCACATTCAAACAGAATCAAATAATTTTTTGCATACGTCCCTAAATTGTAGAGAACGCAAGGCCTTTTGATTTTGGTGAAGATTGGTTACGGGGAAAGGGTAGTTTACCTGAAACATTTTTTGTTGTAACAAGAGTAAAGTACTTAATTTTGATAAATAAAGTATCCTGATAAAAAGATCTTAATAATCCACTGTAGAAACGTAGATGAAATATCTATAAATGAAGAGGCTAGTTGAACGGGGTGCAGGTAATTTTCTATAAATGAAAATTACAGTTGTTGGGTGAGGGGATAATTTTTATGTGTACTACGTTATCGGCAACAAAGTAGTAGTTTGTTGTCAAAATTCCTTCTCGGGCTGTTTGGCCGTAGTCCAATGTTTTCTGCAAAACCAGAAGTTTCGGCAGTGCCGTCGACTGCCACCATCAGTGAAAATTCAGTGCGATAACGTGTGGTGGTATACGTTAGTGACCACAATACTGTGGTTAAGTCTGAAGCAATAAGTTGAAAGAAGTAGTTTCTATGGAAACATTTCATTTCGTAAATGATTTTAAATATAAATCTTAGAACATGGAAGTCATGTATGGTTCTCCATAACGATATTTTCTATGGCAAACGATAACAGCCGCAAATTCAAACAGAATCAACTACTCTTTTGCATACAGCCCTGAAATATAGAGTTCTCAAGACCTATTGTTTTTGGTGAAGAGCGGTTAAGGGAAAGGGACAGTTTACCAGCAACGTTTTATGTTTTAACAAGGGTATTTTCTATGGCAAACGATAACAGCCGCAAATTCAAACATAATCAAATAATTTTTTGCATACTGCCCTGAATTATAGAGTTCTCAGGACCTGTTGTTTTTGGTGAAGATCGGTTAAGGGAAAGGGGTAGTTTACCAGCAAAATTTTATGTTTTAACAAGGGTAATTTTTTATATGACGAACGATAACTGCCGTAAATTCTAACAGAATCAACTACGTTTTTGCATACTTTTTTGAACTAAAGAGAACTCAAGGTCTGTTGATTTTGTTGAAGATCGGTTAAGGGAAAGGGGTAGTTTATCAGCAATGTTTTATGTTTTAAAAAGGGTAATTTTTTTATGACGAACGATAACTGTCGAAAATTCAAAGAGAATCTAATAATTTTTTGCACACTTTCCTGAGTTGTGGAGAGCTCAAGGTCTGTTCATTTTGGTGAAGATCAGTTAAGGGAAAGGGGTAGGTTACCTGCAACATTTTATGTTGTAACAAGAGAAATGTTTTCATGACGAACGATAACTGCCGCACATTCAAACAGAATCAAATATTTTTTTGCATGCATCTCTGAATTGTAGAGGACTGAAGGTTTAAAGTATCCTGATAAGAATCTCATAATAATCCACTGTAGAAACGTAGATGAAATATATATTTTTTATATGTGTACTACGTTATCGGCTACAAAGAAGTAGTTCTTTGTTAAAATTCCTTCCCGGGCTGTTTAGCCGTAGTCCAATGTTTTCTGCAAAACCTGACTTTTCGGCAGTGCCATCGACTGCCATTATCAGTGAAAATCGAGTGCGAAAACGTGAGGTGGTATACGTTAGTGACCAGAGTACTGTGGTTAAGGCTGAAGCAATAAGTAGAAAGAAGTAGTTTCTATGGAAATATTTCATTTCGAATATGATTTTAAATATAAATCGTAGAACATGGAAGTCATGTATGGTTCTCCATACCGATATTTTTCATTATTACAGCGGCATTATTCAAGATATGAAATTAGGTACATTATTACAATTTTCGTTTTATTTATCGACTGATACAAAAAAGTGCTGAATTTAATTCAAGTACTAAATAATATTTTTATGAAAAAGATTTATAAACTTATTTAAGTTTCATAAAAACATTATTTAATACTTAAGTAACAATTCTTAGGGTTCACTGGTAGTAGTGGCCGGTGCACGTCACTGGTTGACGTGCGTGTGGCCGCGCCGCCGCGCCGTCAAATGAGAGCGTGAGCTAGAGAAAACAGGTAGCTTACTGAATGTTACACTCAGGGTAATACACCGCTCAATGAACAATAAGTTATTGATTAATAATTGTTATTATAAACTACTTACAGTATTTTGTTAGTATTTATATCCCCGTCCAAATCCGCCGAAATATGCAAATTTGTAATTTTAAACGAGACCTAAGTAAATAAAGGAAGTGCATATTACATTTTGTGGATTAAGGGGGGGGCTCGAGCCTCCTGAGCCCCCCCCCTGCGTACGCCACTGCGTGTACTCGTTAGTTATACATTGAAAATACGTACAGGTATCCCGCAACTCGGAACAGCGAGACCGTGAATAATAGGTATTTCAACTTTCAGTCACTACATCCGTTCCACAAAAATATCGTTCCAAAATACCTGTTATAGGTATATCGGCCCACCTCTAGACGCACACGCTAAAAAAAAATACAGATGCTCTCTGGGAGGAAGGAGAATTAACCACAAGGATAATTGATAACTGTAAAAGTATGTATTATATATTTGTTTAAAAAAACACATTAACTTTTTGAAACTACTGTTTTAATTTCATTTAAAAGAAGTGACTTTACAGCTGAGGGAATTTTTATTACGACAATAAGATTACAGGCAATCCTGAATCACGTTGGCGAAAACTGTACTATTTGGGTGAAAAGCATGTGTTTAAATTTACTAATGAAGTATTGTTAAGATTTTATTGTCTGTGTTGTTTTCGGAATCTATAGAAATCGTATGTTATCAAAAGGTCTAATATGTACGTTTTGTAATTCGTAGTGAACGTGTTTCTGAAGTAACAAATAGTTTTTTTTTTGTAGCGCGTTCATGGTATGTATAGTACCGGTATTGGAGAGTATATTGTTTAAACACTGAGTGCTGTTTATTCGTTAAACTGTAGCATGGATGCTATAAGAAAACTCACAAACACCCGTACAGTCAATCGAGCTGAATCAACAACAGATTCACTGCATCGACCAGGTAACATTAATAATTGAAATCGATTGTTTTTGTTGTTACTTTTACTTTATAACCTAAAAGTAAAGGATTTCTACTTCAGTATAGTAACGCACGTTACCACCACCTACCGTAACGTAACGTAAATGGTACGTTGAGTACAGAAAGTGAATTATTTCAGACCAGGCTGGTACTAAAATATTAAGTATACATAGCCCCAACATAAATTTGTGAAAATGGTATTATAGTTGACACTAGTCAGAAGTGTATCAGTAACATGGGTCAAATTATCAGTTATATTAGCCATTTTGCTTGTAATTTAAAAAGCAACTTAAAATAGTCCCAGCACATCTCATTATTACGATACTTATCCATAATTGTCATCCTCTACCATAATTAGTGTTTTCACTATTCATTGTTGGCAGCACTGGAGATTGTGGTGGGAGTATTCGATTGTTGTCTTTGTTTTCACTCCTAGCACAGAGACACCCTTTGTTGTGTATGTTTGTTAAGTAGTACAGTTCATTTTTTTAGAAAGTAAAGTTTCACCTCAAATTTTGTAAAAATTCACCTGATAAGTTGTGACTTGTTTGTGAACGTTTGTATTAAAGTCACAAGGTAAATCTATTTTAAAAAAAGTGAAAAAAGTATATGTCTTATACTTGGTTGTAAAACTGCTGATCAAGAAATAAAATCGGGCTCCTCATGTTTCCTGTGTAAGCCATAATGTGACTCTAGTTCAGCGGATGAAAGGCAAAAGGAGTTATGCCACTGGCTGTCCCTATCGTGTGGTAGGAGCCCAGCAATCGTTTAAATGATTGCTACTTGTGTCTTAGAAGCACAGAAGGGTATAAAACAAAACAAAACAAAAAACACAATTGGATACCCAAATATGTCATCTGCTCGTAGACCAGTTCTTCAGGGATAAGCCTTACCAATACCAACTCCACCAGTGAAGTGGTATTATACTAAATAGGTCAGACCTTAGTAACAGTGATGATACACAAACTGATGAAAATGTAGATCCTTTGGATAACAATTGTGATTCCACCTATGGTCTTCAGGTATTTAGTGAAATCCCACCTGATCCATAAGAAAGAATTAAATAATTTGGTGTGTGACTTGGGCCTATCAAGACAACAGCTGAACTTCTTAATCCTAGATTTCAAGAATGAAATCAATTGGTACATGGAACAAACATTACTTCTTTTAGGAAAATAAACACAGATTTTTCACTGTTTTATAAAATAGAGGGGTCTTATTACATATGTTTTGACATCAGTGGATTAATGAATGAACTAGGAGTAGACCATAGGCTATACCTACAGAATGGAACCGTTTTGTTGATGTATGTAAACATAGCTTAAAAAGCAGTGTTACGTTTCCTATTTGGCCAGCTGCTTATTCAGGTTTGGTGAAACAAACATATGATAACATGGTGGCCGTTTTGAATGGAATTAAGTATAAATAGTTTAACTGGCAATTTAAGTATAAATAGTTTTCCTGGGATTTGAAGGTCATCACTATATTAATGGGTCTTCAACACTTTTGTGTTTATGGGATAGCAGAGCAACATAACAGTATTCTTAGAAACAAGACTGGCCAGAGAAAGTTTCTTTTAGACCAGACAGGGGATCAAATTTTCTCGTTCTGAACTCAAAAATTAATCTTCCTCTACTTCACATCACATTGCGATCGATGAAAAATTTTGGAAAGGCCATGGATAAGGAAGGCTTCAAACATTTAAGTGAACTTTTTCTATAAGTGAAGTCAAAATAAAAGAGGGTGTTGTATTTAGTTGGCTTGATATTAAGAAAGTGATTCGCAGCTGGTTTTGAAGGTAAACTCAACCAAAAGGAATTAGGAGCCTGAAAAGGAGTAAAAGGAATTTTATGAAAAAAAAAACTACAAAACCATAGTAGAAGAGATTCATAAGTCCTACCAAGGCATGGGATGTCAAATTTCGCTAAAAATACATTTCTACATTTGCATATTGATTTATTTCTGGTAAATCTTGGTACAGTTAAGGAGAAAGCTGAACAAGGTGAAAGGTAGGCTTGGTAGAGCGATGAACAATGAGAAAGATTTCACCAGAACATTAGGACAATGGAGACCTGATACCAAGGCCATTGGAACCTAGCAATGATAGGTCACAACTGCTGGTTTGTAAAGAAAGGAGATTTGACTCTATGTAAAAGGAAAAAATAAGAAAATGGTATTGCATTTAGAGTAATAAAGTAATTACTAAATATCACTTCATTATTTTGTTAAACATGTGTGTAAGTAGTCTAACAAAATGTTTATTTCATAAAGGAACAAAGATACTTAATAAAACAAATGTTCTGATTGTTCTTTTTTACCATTGTTTATTGATTTGTACAGTGTTGCTTATAATAAAACAACTATATGTGTTACAGTTTTCTGTAATTATTTTTGAAATTTTCACTGAAAAATTAATTAGAATTAGCTAATTGCATTGATGTCGCTCAAAAAATGTTTTTTTTTCTGTAGACCAATGTAATTATATAAAAAACAATGCCAAATAAATGTGCAACGTACATTTCAGTAAATTCAGAAGTCACTGAAAGCAAACTTGGTTGAAGTCAAATATATAGTAGACTCTATTAAGCAGTGGAACTCTGTGTGACAAATATGCTAGTAGCTGGAGTGTGTTAAAAAAAAGACAACTTTTTGAATAACACATTGGCTCACACAATGTGCTGTACTTTGGGCTAGACGATGCTTTGGGTGCCCCTAGTGACAATTTATGATAACAAACTGCCATTTATTCTGTTTCGCTATAAGCATTTGTCTTTGAGCTATATCAGGTTGAGTGGGGATGTGTGCTCGCAGTCTGTCCAGTTAATGACAATGTGACTATGAAAGACCTCAAAAAACAACATGTGCATATGAATTTTGTGGCCTAAGTGTATATTACTGATGATGCTTAAACTATCATGTTTGGACTGAAGATACTATTGCGGATGGGAAGTATGGGTAAAAGAATATAGAGTGTTTAATTAAACTTAACTTAAAACATGAATTCATGAATAGTGTTTTCATTCATGTTATAATCGAGCAGATTAAACAGTGAACAAACAATACGAAAATAGTTAACCTGTTGTAAAAAAGCAGAAAAACCGTATGGAATATAAAAGAAAGGAAACCCAGTTGCATAGTACTCTAAACATTTCGTTTTGACTTTTGTTACAACATTTGATAAATTATTGTGAATTATTGTGACATTAGTGTCACACATCTTGTGCCATAAATCTCAAGGTTTATGTGTACTGTTGTTAATAGAAAATTATATATGTTTTTTCACTTCATGCCATCAGGTAACTCCTCATACAAACAGAGTTACAATATAAAGACTTATGGATTTAATAATAGTATATAAAAATATGGAAACAGATGTGGAATGACAGTTAAAAGAGCAATGTCAAATGCATAACAAAACAACTTGTTATAGACTGAAAAAAGTAAATCAGTTTATTCAAATGAATTAAAAGTACAGCTAAGCTTTAATAAATGTGATAATTTTCTTACAATTGTAGTTATTAATGTCATTGAGATGTTACACAATATTAGGCCTTAATACAGTTTTAAGGTGTTAATGAAATAATTATGTCATTGTCATATAATTAATTAAATAAGCAATTAAAATTTTATATACAATGAATGTCAGTCATTTGTACAACGGAATCTGTCAACAGTTAACCCATACATACACACACTTATAACCTTTTTATAATAAATGAATACAATATAGAAATTGCTGTTCTTATAACCAAACTTTATTTTGGCAATGTTATTTTGCAGAAAGTTATTGTCTTTACACGAACTATCCTTTTGGAAACTACACTTTGAATCTGAGGTAACGCAACTTCTCTCATTCCAAGAAATGAAACTTTCAAGAATTATTTGAGTGAAGTGTTTGAGACTTTGTGATAATGGGCGATAATTCTCTGCAGAGAAATCTTACATGTGTGCACACATAACATACCGTACATTAAAGTGTACTGTAGTAGGGGGTGTTGGTTCATATAACCTAACTTTTCAGCTTATTAATAGAATATTGAAGATAAACTAAAGTAATTTCAGATTCAAACACAGACCAAGTTAAAAAAAAAAAAAAAAAAAATGGTCTTGGCTATAATATAGGCTATGTATTAATTACTGGTACTGGAAAAATTCTTTATTATGCTTACTTCTATTCACTTTATTTTGACTAGTTCGTATTTTTATTTTTTTTTAGCTTTAGGCCTACAACGTTTTTGTATTTTTATTGAAGTTATTATGTATTACATTAAGTTAATTTGGTTCATTTATTTTTATAAAATTATGTAGAGGAATTTTTATGTATTCCTCTCGTTTCTGAACTCTTGATCAAACCAGGGAATGCTGTCTCAGTATTGAAATTAATTATTTTACTAGAAGCAGCAATAAACTCTTCACAGTCTCACAAACTAAACAAAACTTAATATTATTTTTTCAATAATATTTATATGTATAATACAGATACAAGGTGAGTACAAGAGGGATTTTAAAAATATTATTCCTTTATTAGGATCTCAACAAAAAACTTTATTAATGATAATATTAAATTCATGTTTCTGTTTTGATTCATTAATAGAGTTACTACTCTATATATTTGTAGTTAAGGCTCAAATTGATAGATCAGTTTATAAAATGTAAACAATCAGTACCGGTATTACACTGTGTCAGTTAGTAGCACTTTGCCCCTCAAGAATAATCTTAGTGAAATTGCCAGCACTAATGGCAAGTGCTGCCATTTAATAAAATTATTAATTTCAAACAAATCCACAATTGTTTCACTGTTGCTATTTACTATTTGGTGTCGTAAATATTTTGGTCATTATGGTGTCCACTAAAATATGGTCTACTTCTTAAATTCATATTACATTGGTTACCATTGATTCTTGCAGCATGCTGTGGCATGGCTTGAGTAACGAATGAGTGAAAGCATTGGGGGTATGAAGAAAAAACACCAAGTAGTATTTTAAGTATATTCGTGATTGTAATTTAGTAAATTCATTTCTTGCAGAATCATTAGGAAGGCAGATGGAATTATAATTGTAAAGGGTATACTATAAAATTCAGAGGACATTGTTGAAGTAGGTGTTTGTAATTGATTATTAGAATTAATGATTTTTTGTTTGTATTCACTTTCATAAAGATGGTGTTGATACAATCATATCTGAATATCTGAAACACATGAGGTATTATACTAATTTTTACAAAGTCTTGTTGAATTGTTGCACGTAGGCCTAGTTGGTAGTAACTTTGAGTATTGTTAAGTTGTTACCACTGTTCCATGATGAATATTTGACATGTAGTGATAATCTTTTTTTTTATAGGTATCCAGAAAATAGCTACAGAACTCACAGATGCTGGTAAATATTCTTATACTGCTTTGTGTGCAATTAGCATTAACCACCTTTTCAGCAATGATTGGGATAAATCGTTCAGTGAAATATGCTTAAGGAAAATTGTAAGAAGTGTTGAACTACCAAAACAGGTAATACTGTATAGTATGTGTATAAACTTCATAGAATAATGTTGTGACATAAATTTTGTTGGTGTACCCCAGGGTCTCATTAGTTTTGAATAAACATTATAGCAAAGTTTTGTCGCACATAAGCCTGAGTAATGACTTTTAATTAGGTTAGGTTTTAATCCTGTTAGCTTAATAGCTTCCTAGGACCACAGTGCTTTGTTTCCCATCTTTAATATATCTATTAAATCATAAGAAATATTTACAATTTTGTTATAAGAAGGTACTATTTTGAAGAATGAAGATTATTTTTTTAACCGTAATACTGTGAAGTATTCATGCCTAACGTATAGAGCTTATGTGCACACATATGTTGTATGCAGTCTGCATGCACACACGTGCACACACGTGCACACACACACACACACACACACACACACACACACACACACACACACACACACACACACACACACACACACACACACACACACACACACACACACACACACACACACACACACACACACACACACAATATTAGGAATTTTTAAAAAGTAAATTATGATTTATTTTTAGTGATAGCCTCCATTCCACATCTTCCCTTTATAGCCATTAAGCTCTTTCAAGATTTCTGTATAGCAGGGAGACAGAATGACTATATTGTGCAGAGAGTGAAGAGAGTGCTTGAACAGTACAGTGTATGCATACGTTGGAATTCATGATGATGATTATAATAATAATAATGATTTGTTATATGCAAGTGAAGATATAGAAATTTACCCACAACAAGGTGCTTCAAGAAGATAGTACCATTTGTCTGTTAAGAACAATAGAAGATGAGAAATATAATTATTTTAGTGCCATTGAATTATACATACTGTGTAATTCTTTTCAAGATTGTCCCCATCCAATCTGAGGCACTTATTGTACCTTCACACTAATTTAAAAATTTGTGCATATACCTTAATTCCCTTGCCTGTGAAACAAATTCATTTATTACATTCAGTTTTACAAATTTGATGTTTAAAACTAAAAGTATCTTGATAACCAATTGTATTACATTGCTGAATTTGAATCTGCAATCAGAATAGTTCTATCATGTATGTTTTTTGGGAATGATGAACAACAACATTTTACTTTTTTCACTTTTATTTATAAAATTATATAATTTTGTTACATTAGTACAAAGGAAATAATGATTACTAAATTACAACCACCGCAATAAAATGATTTTTTTGGTAATTTCCTGTGGTAGGCACCTTCTGCAATGTCTACCATGTTCCAACTATATTCTGGAAGCATTGTGATCTTCCATTTCCCTGTATATCTCTTCTCCACGATGGCGACATCTTTGTGAAACCTTTCACCATGTTTGTCACTTACTGCACCCATATTTCAAGGGAAAAAATCAACATGTGAGCAAAGGAAATGCCATTTTAACCCTCCGGTGGGCGCGCCCGCGGCAGAAAGCCGCAAATTTTAGTTTCTGAACTGTCCCCTAGGTACCGGTAGTGTTTATTGTCTGTTCTGCCTAGTATGCAATTTTCATGTTAGATGGCAGTATTTCCGACATGCGGATAAATCATGTGCATAACGCTTCAGTAGCTGTTGTGCTTTGAAAAGAGAGTGACGTGTCTGCGGCTATTTTGCCGCCTGCACGCCCAGTCATGTAAGTGTTAATTTTTTTTAGTTTTGTGATTTTTTTATTTATTTTTCATGCATATTTTGACCATTACCATAGAATCAAACGTCTTCTTAGAGCTTGGTTAGGTTTTGTTTTGAATCTTTTGGTTTTCGCCTCTTCTATATACCGGTGCCTGTTTTTCCTATGTTATCTGAGTTTGTGTTTACGTTCAGGTCTCGTCGATTTGTGCGCCCTGAAGACTTTGAGAAAGTACTCATGGAATTATCAGAATTGTCGGAAGGAGAAAATGAAGAGGATGAGTCAGATGACCCAGATATGAAGGATGAAATGATACAAGCTGACAACCACAGCAGTGACTCAGAGCAATAAGCGGATGAAGCGGATGCTGATCAACTAACTGTGCCAGAAGTCGCTGAAGATGATTACCATTTTTACATCGGGAAAGATGGAGATACGCTTTGGATGAGTAACCCTCTATCTTCAACTAAACAGAAGGCCAAAAATATTATGAAAATAATGCCAGGTCCAAAAATGAATGCTACAACTGCGCAGAAAGAAGTAGACACGTTTCACCTGTTCATTACTGATGCCATGATAGATGATATTGTAACTCACACTAACAGATACATTCAGAAAAAAAGAAATGATGTCAATTATGGTAGAGATAGAGACTGTAGAGAAACTACAAAAGTGGAGGTCAAGGCTCTCTTTGGTGCGTATACTTGATAGGCATAAAAAAGGGATCACATACAAATTGTACTGAACTGTGGAATTCCGATGGCACAGGAATGATAATTTTACGCGGGCTCTTCATAAGCGTTTCCGATTTCTGCTTCGAGCCCTTAGGTTCGACAATTTAGATACACGGAACGAGCGAAGAGCTATGGACAAACTTGCACCTATTCGTGATTTTCACAAAAATTTTGTGAATAACTGTTTGACTCACTACAATGCCAGCGAGTTTGTGACTATTGACGAGATGCTACATGCTTTTAGGGGGCGATGTGGCTTCATACAATATATACCAAACAAGCCAGCCAAGTATGGGCTGAAAATATACGCACTCTGTGACGCAAAAACTTTTTATACTCTCAACTTAGAAATATATTGTGGCAAGCAGATGCCTGGTCCCTATCTCAAATCGAACAAACCAGATGACATTGTGAAGACTGGTTGAACCAATAAAGGGTTCCAAACGAAATATCACAACTGACAACTACTATACAAGCTACACTCTGGCTAAAGATCTTCTTGAGAAGGGGCTGACCTTACTCGGAACTATGAAAAAAAATAAAAGAGAAATACCACCAGAATTCCAAGCCAACAAAACAAGAGAAATCAAGTCGACGCTCTCTGGTTTTCAGTATGATTTCTGTTTGTCTTTTTCGGCGCCTAAAAAAAAATAAGGCGGTGACATTTCTCTCATCGATGCATGATACAAATGAGATAGACGAAGCAACCAGCAAATCCACAATAAACCTGGATTGCAATGCCACAAAGGGAGGAGTTGATACGGTTGACCAGATATGTGCATCCTACACAACTTCTAGAATAAGTAGAAGATGGCCTCTCGCGCTGTTTTATCGGCATCTTGATATCGCGGGAATCAACGCCAACATAATTTTCAAATACAACAATCCTGATAACCAAGAAAGAAGAAGACTGTTTTAAGAATCTGGCACTTAGCCTTATGGAAACTCATCTGGAAGAAAGATCTAGACTACATAACCTGCCAAAAGATATCACAGCATTTTTAGCTAAATATAAAAAAGAGGAGGAGGTTCAAGAAGCACCAAAACCAGGAATCTGTCATATTTGCGGACGGCATAAGAATATCAGATCAAAAATTGTGTGGCAGAGATGCAGAAATAATGTCTGTAAGAGGCATTCGCGTCAAGAGACAACATGTGTCAGGTGCGACGGCTACCAGGGCCAAGATATGGACGTCAATGCCTAAGCATTATGTTTTTGTGTTTAATAATAATAAATAAAATTTAAAACACCTTAACCAGTCTATTTACTTCTCATACTACCTTGTCTTAGAGTAAAAAAGTGCAATTTACAATTGCGGTAAAAAAGCCGCAGTGCGCCCACTATTGAGTGCGAATTTTGCGCGCCCACCGGAGGGTTAATGGCATTGCAATTAATTTTTTTGTTGAGTTTGATTAGTTCAAAGTCTTCTGATTTGTTACTTCCAAGAAAGTTGTTGCAGACAGACTGGAATGAAGCTCAAGCTCTTTTCTCAAAATCACTTAATTTAGTTTCAAATCCTTTACCCTTTAGCATTGCTTTTATTTGTGCCCAATGAAAATACCCTAATTAATTTTTGCTTCACTCGATCATGGGAACTTGTTTCTTAAGTACATTATTGCTTCTCCTTCTTTACTTAGGATCTTCACAAATATTTTCATGAACACTGGTTTGATGTGTAGTGGAGAAATATATAAGGCTCTTTGGGATTCACTAATGGTTAATAGGAAATATTCTTTAAACCTCAAATGAAATTGCTCCTTTGAGGCTAGTCTTTATGAACGACGTGGTTGGTTGTATTTTTTTTTTTTTTTTTGCTGTTTCCTTCTCAAAACTGGCCTCTGATCTGACCCTATCACTTTTAAATCTCCACATATTGTAACATGACATAAGATGGTGAAAATACACTGATGATTAATAATAAACAAAAAGGCTGAAAATGAAAAGAAAGGCCAAAAACTTATAAATCAAAGATTAATGACCAAACTACGATAACAAATGACTGAGAAACTGACAATGACTTGACCCAATAGATTGGAAAACCAACAAGGAAAATATAATGTAACAAGGAAGAAGGAATAAGAAACTAAATGTAACCAAGAATGTAATAACGAACATTGTAATCTCCGAATGATGACTATAATATTTATGTAAACCAATGCACTAAAATAGTTAGGGCATAAATAAGAGATAACCATATTAACAATAACAAGTAAGATAATGATGTTGTATATATATTGTGTGAAGGGAGAAGAAAGATGTATTTATAAATGTAAGGTAGGGAGTTAAAAACTAACCATACCCAAATTAATAGTGATAATAATAGTCAAAGCCAATAAAAGATGTTTTGAGCCAAACAAAGGCAATAATTAAATAATAACCAAAGGTGATCAAGGTGATTTGAAAGTAAACTAATTACTCATGACCCATAATAACACAGTGATATCAGAATAATCAGACAAACCGTGTGAATAAATAAGTGAGTGAAATAAAAAGTGTATAAAAATAAATAAGTGGTGAAATGCTAGGTATAGCATGTAATAAAAAGTGATAGTGATAATAAATAAAGAAACCTTCTATGAAGGGAAAAGTGCAGTGGGTGTGCAGAATAAAGTATTTTATAAGCAGACTATAATAAAATAGCTAAACAATCTTTGATAAACTTTATGTTAGCAAGTAAGATTAAACTGATTGTGCTATTATGAATTTAGGTAACAGGAAGTAAGAATTATAAAATAAGGTAAAAATTAAGTTATTAGAATGAATAGTAAAATAAGAAGGACAGACACTGTATTTAAGTGAAGGGATTAGTAAATAAGACATATCGTGTAAGGTACAGTTTAACAGTAGTATTATAAGAGTTTTGTTATTGTTCAAAAAACCACAGAATGTAGTAAATTATAAGATAAGCAAGATAATAGTAAAAAACAGAAAACTAGTTAGAAGTTTAATTTCAGGCTTGAACCTGGCAAGGAATATTTTTATAATAGGAGGTGTAGTTAGAATCACCAATGTTTTATTATCTGTTTATATAAAAATTGTTTTAATGTACCAGATATAAAGTTAATAAGTTACAAAGAATGTTAAATAGTAGTATGGGGAAGTCTAGGCTCTAGGCCTAACATTTAGTGAAGGAACTTTGTAAATTTAAAAGCAAAATAATAGCCCATATCAATCAGAGTTTACCAAATGTTTAAATAGTTAAGTAAGTATATCTAATACAGAAATGTATAAATAATATCCAGTTTTAGATTAAATATATAAGAAATATGAATAAGAAAATAACGAAAATGTGATTAACTATTCAAAAGTAACCATGAGGGATATCAAAATAATCCTTAACAAAAAAGAAGAACAATGGTATTCATGTAATTAATATAACTACAGTAGAAGCCCGATATAGCGCGGTTGTCGGGTGACATACTTTCCCCCACGTTATAGGCGTAACCGCGGTATATCGGAAGGTGACCTGTACAGTGACAAATGATGGGGAGGGAGGACCGGGAAAAAGGCTATAGCATAATGCACTACTATATACTGTACGTAAATTCTGTCACCAAATGTAGAAATAAAAAATAAGAAAACTGTATTTTAATCCAATATTTTAATCTATTTTAATCCAATGGAATATAAAATACACTATTTATAATTGCTCACTCGACCTACTGTAGGCCTAATTGTTAAAGCGAAGCTTTTTATGTCGGGCGTCCGCACGGAGAGGAGTGAACAGAAAAAAATCGTTACGAGAGTAGCGTCACGAAGAATCGTCACGCGCGTTCGTTTGGCAAACGATAACAGCCGCAAATTCATACAGAATCAAATAATTTTTTGCATACAGCCCTGATTTGTAGAGTACTCAAGTCCTTTTGCTTTTGGTGAAGATTGGTTAAGGGAAAGGGGTAGTTTACCTGTAACGATTTTTTTTAAATCAAGGGTATCGAATAAGTCACCAGCGTAACCATTTTTTCATCCAGCGGGGAACTTTTTTTCCAAAGCGATGACCTATACTTTTTTTTTGCTTAACCGTTTTCTGAAAGTCAAAATAAAATTTTAAAATCACAATCCGATAAAGTATTAAGGAAAAGTTTCGAGATATCAAACGTCACGCGCGTTCGTTTGGCAAACGATAACAGCCGCAAATTCATACAGAATCAAATAATTTTTTGCATACAGCCCTGATTTGTAGAGTACTCAAGACCTTTTGTTTTTGATGAAGATCGGTTAAGGGAAAGGGGTAGTTTACCTGTAACGATTTTTTTTAAATCAAGGGTATCGAATAAGTACACCAGCGCAACCATTTTTTCATCCAGCGGGGAACTTTTTTTCCAAAGCGATGACCTATACTTTTTTTTTGCTTAACCGTTTTCTGAAAGTCAAAATAAAATTTTAAGATCACAATCCGATAAAGTGTTAAGGAAAAGTTTCGAGATATCAAGGATGTAAGCAGAGCGTAGCGGAGCATTAACCAGTAAACACGCATTAATCTGAACTGTGTGTTGTCTACATAACTGTGTTACAGACACACACGTTGCAGTTTGTGCAACGACTAAACGCTTTCTTTAGTCTAATCGCAAACTTACTATCAACGTATTTGGAAGGAACGTTTCTTGGAAGTAAAGTTGTGACCGATTTCTGAATCGTGATTCTGCGTATTTGTGAACAGTTCAGTCACTAACCAGAGGGAAGGGGTTTTGAGACATTCCAATGGTTCCGAAATTCCCTACTCGGCTAAAACTCTGTAATGATTTATTTTCCTTTAGGAAGGTTTAAACGTGGTTCTGCGAATGTACAGAAATCGTTTTAGTAGACTGGTGACATTAATATTTACCACCTCCACTTTTTGTTATAGGCTTGCCTTGGCATGAATTCTTAGAAACGTAGAGAATGTAAATACGGGGCAATTGTTTATGTCTACAGGTACACTTGAACTGGCAATTCTGGCTGTTGTTTACAACGCCGTTTCCAACAACAAGCCTTTGTTTACAATAAACGCAACGCATTCCAATGTGGCTACGGAAGTCACGATAAACAATTCATAATTTACTCACTCTCTACAAGTAAGAATTTTCGCTAATAACGGGCGACATACTCTTCACCGCGTTATATCCGAATCCGCGGTATATCGGACCGCGCTATATCGGGCTTCTACTGTACTAAAATAAGAAAGAAATCTTAATTTGAAGATATTTTATGGATTTAAACCAAAATAAAACGTTAGAATATAACAATGACATAAAATAACGACCAATGAGAATTAGCATAATTTAATAAGTAACCATAGCAACTGAGATTTATTACCAAAAAACCGTTGGAATTCTAATGACTTCATTATTGACTGACGCGGAGGGCGGATGTATGCAGCTCTCAATCCGAAATTAACTATAAAATTAAAAATTTTTTATAACCAAGAAGGAAGAAGTATTGGAGAAGCATCCCATATGACACTTGATGGAATAACCAGTAATAAAATATTTAAAAAATAAAAATAACTGTAAAAGAAGAATACGCTGAAGGAACGTAATGGACAACTCATCCCGAAGGAAGAAGGGGATCGACCTACTTCAACCTGAGGATACGAACGACTACGGAACAAGAGGGAAGCCGAACTTTAATTGAAACCATCTGAACGGGAATTGAGAAACATCCGAGGAAGAGAAGACGACTAGACCTATCCGGAAGAAGTAGACGAACATCGAAGAAGCCACAACGAGAACCCGATGAGTATAAACTAATAATTTCACTTAAAAATGAATTCCCCTTTATCCATAATAACGAGGTAAAATTTTCACTTCACTGATCACAATTTTAAAACAAGAACTGAAGGTAATTAAAATATCACTATTAATAAAACTTAATCAATTAACAACCTTTGAAACTGATTTATAATAAATTGTTTATGAACATAACTTGCTGACAGAATTCTAACCAAACACTATTCTAATTCTCATTGCCGATAACTTACTTGTATGTATTAGTGTATTAAACATTGTGTACCTAGTTTTAAGAAATATTATAATTTTGTGCATTTTAGCTGATAATCCAAACTTCTGTAGTCAAAAGGACTTAACACCTTGAGACGAAATAATAATTGTAAACAAACATTATAAGCCATGCTGGCTTCTCGATATATGACTGAGCGATACCAACTGAGAAAATTGTAAAAGCCGGGATTAATATAAAAATCTGTACTATTCATTAAATGTAATTGAAGGGATAATAGAAAGAAGGGTTAATAAATTTTCGTGTTCTTCAACGCTATATGTTTGATTCATAGAAAATAAAGTAATATAAACAAATACTAAACTGAAAACACCTACATACGGTAGTTAGCGAAATCGACACTGCAAGACAGCGTGGGCCAATCAGGTAACGAGGCGGCAAGATTCGAATCGAACCACGAGAGATACGGTTTGCCCGTAAGTATTAAGAAAAAGTATATTCCGACTCGTTACATACGAATAACTCTTCACAGAGTATTTGACAGATTATTACCCACAATTACACACTTATACCACGAACGTAACGAGCGAAATAAAAACGCTCGTCACACATATTTACAATACGATTACAAGAACGGGTGACAATTAAAACATCCATAAACGCGGTCTATTACAAAGTGGCGCGCCAACTAGTAGGGCTAGAATAATTAAGAAATTATGCCATTAAACCTTACAGATTCTAACGGCGGCTGCAGAAAATGGAACCGGCAAAATACGGCACAAGGCACCAGACTAAGCTGCGCGAGAAGGAGGCGGAAAAGGAAGCAGAGACGTTAGAAAAAGAGATCGTAAAAGACGTCAGAATGGAAGAAAGGGAAATAACTTCGGTGGAAGATGTGGAAGAATTACTAACTCCCGTGGAACCAGATAAACCCACACAGCAGGAGGAAGCTAGAGGA
Organism: Magicicada septendecula; assembly: GCA_034769895.1. NCBI lineage: Eukaryota > Metazoa > Arthropoda > Insecta > Hemiptera > Cicadidae > Magicicada > Magicicada septendecula. The sequence goes on along the minus strand of CM068367.1, from coordinate 598,405,273 downwards.
GGACCTGATTGGAACCAGTTTATGGAATTAATGAGTAGTATGAAGAAGAGTATGGACAAAAATAATGAGAAAACTAATGAAACCTTAAAAGAAATGAATGAAAAATTGGACAGCACTAAGGAAGATTTAAGGCGGACCATTAATGGAAATAACGAGAAATTAAGACAGGAAATGAAGGAGGAGAATAAATTGATAAGTGAAAAAATAGAGAGAAGTAATGAGAAAACCAGCGAAACCTTGAGACAAATGAAAGAAGATATCGAAACGCTGAATGATAAAATTGAGTATAACCAAGATACACTACAACAACAATTGACGGAGTACAGGGAAGAATTGAAACAAACTGTAATGGAGACGGAAGAGAAGATAGAGAAAACCAGTGAAGTGGTGTTACAAGTCCAAGAAGAAATTTTGATCAAGGTAAATGAAGTTGAAGGTGAAGGTAAAAGGAGGGTTGAAGGACTCCAGAAAAAAAACAAATCACAAGTTAGAACAAATACAAACCAGAGTCGAAGAGAAGTATAACCAGTTGGATGCATCAGTAAATGAAGTTAAGGACACCACAACGGCCCAAGAAGGAAGAATAGCAGAATTCAGAGTAAGAGAATTACGCCTCCAAGAAGAGATAAATGCACTGAAGGACCGACCACTAATAAGTTCACACGTCTCATGCAGTGAGAATAGGGAGGCAATCAATTTCAAAAACTACAAGCGAAACCCAATTGAGTTCATTGAACGGGTAGAAGAGAATCTAGCCAGAACCAGGGAGACACGGTGGACGGTGATTAAAGTATGATTGATGAAATGTTTAAAGAGGTCCACGACAATTGGTGGACTGCTGTACGACCAGACATAAACAATTTTAATGAATTCAAAAAATTGTTTAAGGACAAATACTTGTCGGAGGCGACGCATCATGTGGTTAGAAACAATTTCAGTAACGGCCGATTCGACCCTTACCTGGGACAATCCCCAACGGCTTATTTCTTAGGCAAAGTCAGTGTGGCAAGAAACCTAGAACCTAACATCCCAGAAGAGTGCTTGGTGACTCAACTAGCATACCACTATGATGGGGAAATTACCAAAAGCAGATTAAGTGGGAGAATAAAAACAATCCAAGAGATGGCTGCTTTATTGGGGGAGTACGAACGAGAGAAGCATTACGTACTCACAGACAAAAGAACACCCCAAGTTACAAGAATTATGATGCAAGAAACCATCCAAATGGGCCACAAGGAAACAATGCACCAGCCAATTATCCGCCAAACAACCCCAATAATTACAGAAATTTCAACAATAATAATGACAATAATTACCCCAGGAATAATAACCAAAATTATAATAACCATAATAATAATAATCAGAATAATCCCTATAACAGAGGAAACAATCAAAATGGTGGTAATTACAACAGGCCAAACCACCAAAATAACAATAACAACCATCAAGGGCTGAATCAAACATACAGGCGATGGGTAAATTATGTTAACGCCGAAAATAGAAACGACGGAAGACGGGGTTACCGAGGACCTAGGAGCAGAAGTGCGGAAGAAAATAGGAGAAGCCGGGAGCGGACAACATTTAATGACCACTCGGTTGAAAGGATGCAAACGACTGAAAATAACCACTCCAGTCGACCAGAGGACTGCGCCGAAGGCAACGCCCAACATTTAAACGAACAGCGGCAGTGAGAATCCAACAGGACCCATCACTGATCCGATCTATTGGGTTATTAACCAGACTGACTAACCAGACAAATGACGAAACAATAACGATAATTCAAAACCACTATCTGAAGAACATCCGTGAAGAGTTGATGGAAGAAAATACCACATTAATTAAACACCCTGACAATGAAATCGCATACGTTATTGCCAATGTATATGGAATATCAGTAAAATTCATGATTGACATGGGCGCCAATGTGTCCTTAATTGACGCAAATATTATAATATAATGCTGAGATCGCTATTGTTCAAGCCCCGCGATGGAAACCAATTTATTATATATATAACTCGTGTCTCGTGTTCTCTTTCGTATACCTCTGTAAAATGTAACAGTGTGTCTGAGTGTAAAAATGTGTCTGTGTTTCTTACCACTGCGTCCTCGCACGGCGATGTACTTCACGATGTTTGGGCCCGTAGCGAACGTACTGGGGACCAGGTATCGTGGTTCCTGATTTGAGGTTCAAACGTAGTGGATTATCTCCGGGTGGCGCCAAATTGTTTATATAAAACAATTAAAATGGTTTACTTGTCAATGTTCTATTTGAACGAGGCGACGAATTCAATCCGTCCCGCCTTTTCTCAATTTCGTGTCAATCGAGATAGCGGTTGCAGGATTCGCTACTTGAGCGCTAGACGTCGCATTGGAAACCTTCACTATACATTATATTTTTAAACATACATTTTGCTAATGGAAATAAGACACGATTTAACACACACAGTATAAATTTATTATTAATTGGAAGTTAATATTTTATAGACACAAGTTGTAATTAATTTGCTCATATATAATTCTGCACCGGATAATTCTTTATAAGACTCTACTTAAGGGTTAACCATTCGATTTCGAATACATATAAACAGCATGGCTTTCTCTGACGCCAATCAACAAATATTTCGATCGATGGTTGTGAGTTGTTTGGATCACGTTAAAAGGTTCAGATGCAGTTACAACATTAAAAATACACAACCTTACAATGTTTTTTCCTTATGTAGGATAATGTGTAGTGGTAATTGTTTTGTTTAAGTGTCATACAAGATGTTTATAAGTCGTACATAAATATGAGGTTAGTTCTATAGTTAACAAATTTTCAGTGATATAATTTTATGGATCAATCCTTGTAAGAGAATAAAAATGATTCAGTGGTATTCAACATACATTGAGAAATGTTCAAAGTGCGTTTATTTTTTGGAAGTTGAAATAATTTAACTGATACTTAACAGCCTTGCAGTACGGTATTACTCGGGATGTCAAGAGGGAAGGATTATGGCATCAATATTGTTCCTGTGTTCTTTATTCAGGCTTCGGCATCTTTTTCAAAGTAGTTTGGACTTATTTAGATATTTCATATTGAGTTAAACGTCTTCTCCCTCTGGAAATGGTATTCTGCATCCATCAGACTTCTGTACTATCGATTCTATACTTGGTTTTACTTCTAAGATGTTTTAAAATATTAAAATGTGTTGTACAGAAAATTCGCCTCTGGCTTGCGATAGCGTCACTTTCCAAGTCATTGTATTTAACGGTAATTACCTCGTTAAACGGTCGTTTCCATGGTTACGTATTTGCTCTCATTGGATGAGCTGAACATCAGTACATTGTTATCAATTTTCGAATTTCTTTCAAATCTTCCCATATCTTCGGACTTTCTTCCTCCTCTTATCTTCCTTCGGGGTTATTATCTAAATGCACTGTCATTTATATTTTCTCACAAAGATTATTTTGGTACCCCACAATATTGGGTTTTGTCAAGTTTCTAAGTTTACAATTAATTTTATACTTACTAATTAGATTTCTTTGTTTATATAATTCCTTAATTTAATATTTGGTTTTTAATAATAACTACTATTCATCCTTGATGAATTAGTCACCTTGGATTTGTCCATTGCATGGTGATTTTTGTACAATCAGTAATTGTTTATGTTTGACCGTTAGGCCTGTTTCACATTTAAGTAGCCATTACTGGATTTTTGTGGCTTCATACACAATATATTTCATTTAGACCCAAATTGTTATTTTGCATTTATAATTAGGTTTAATGTCTCTGGAGGTTTTTAATTTAGTCTTTGTTAGTAACAACTGTGTTATTCAATCTTACTTGCTAATTATTTGCTATTCATTTCCAATATAAAATATAACATCTAGGTCTATGGTCTGTATAACTCTTACAGCCATATCCATTTCATAACTAACAGTTTATATAATTCATAATTTCTTATCTGTTGTTCTGGTGCTAAACAATCTCACCTCTATTGAACTTTTTCCATTAAACTCCCCTTATAACATGGGTATTTAATTAATGTTGATACAAACTTATTTTCTAATGCTTTTTTCTCTCCCTTCCATGTTAACACCATCTAGTTACTTTTCCTTGTGAAACACACCTTTAGATTTTTACAATACATTTTTAAGTTATAACAATACTACTTCCTAGTCATCACAGTGAATATCACTACTTAGTGTTCATTATTTACTGAATAAATGTTCTATCATAAATACTATTCATTGTAACTTGTTAAATGTTATTGTTCACTCTTAAAACTAAAACATAAGTAATTTTACTAAGTCTTTACCTTAGCCTACTCTCCTCTTACTATTTATATGATAGACAATATTTGTATTTATTTTTCACTAGCACTTTCTTAAATTATTTAGTGTTCATTATAATTTATTTAGTGTTTCTTTAGTATTATATCACTCTAGTATAAATCACTTTCACTAATTCAACTTCCATTTATTTCTCATCATTTTATTCTCTTTCTCTACACACTATCTATATAAAATTATTAATATTGTGTCTTTCTTAGTTAACAGATTACATATATCCCTAGCTCTTTTGGTTAGTGTATTTTTATACATTGTTTCATATTACTGACGGTTCATAATTGTCATTTTGTCAATACTAACATTCATTAATAGTTTTGGTTCTTAACCGAATTTCATTGTCTTTATTATTTTGGGATTACACTATTTCTCCCTTCTCTATTTTTTATTACTTGTCTAGTTTTCTTGATGCGTTTCATCTTGTTTTCTTCCTCATGGGCTTGTTCTCTCTTGGTTTTCATTCTTCTTCTCCTTCATTCGTCTTGTTTTCTTTATTTTGGTTTCTTAACCGGTTTCTTAACTGGTTTCTTTACTGGTTTCTTTACTGGCCAATCTCTGGGGTTGGGTCAATGTCGTTTGTCTGTCAGTCTATCATTTCAGTTTCTTTGTTAATCACTTTCGGTTTTTTACACCTTCTCCTTCCATGTTAATTACCTTTTATTTATTTTTTACTCTCTCCACATAATTTATTTATTCAAACATAATATCATTTAGCATTTTTTTATACATACTTATGGTTATCAAAATTTATCTGAATTTGGTGACGTTATATAATGCTCTCCCACCAAAATTGATCATTTTATAAAACGTAATTCTAAGTTTGATAAAATTATCAATTGTATTGTATCATTTTCTTCTTAAACTCTCCTGCTTCTCACTCGATTTTTATGCTTAATTCTGTATCTGTTTCCTTTCTCCTGATTCTTTTCTTCCTCATTTTTTCTTATTACGAACTGGCTTATTGATTTTTTATTATAAATTATTCCCTATAAATCTTATTTTCCCTAACTAACTTTACTTTGTAGTTGCAATCGATTCGGATGGGCTCTATTGGCTTACCTAACTCCGTCGTTCAAAACTACTCTTATTCTGAGATCAGGGGAACATCATCCCTGCTCAGTAAAATGATTGCTGGACTTATTCAACAGTCAATCTCAATTAATGAATCTTAAATATAGTCATCTCGTGACTCAACATAATAATAATAATAATCATAACATTTGTTGGGAATCTTTTACCTTTATATTACATTATTGCTCAGTTCGAGTCATATATTTTTTCATCTTTCTTTATAGATACTACTTGATAATACGTGAAGCATTGCTTTTTATTGATACAATTCGCATTTTTATTCATTTTTAATTACCTTTCGTTTCATCTCAATTCATATTACAACTCTTAGAATGTTTATTTTATTTATTTCGTTTTTTGATCATTGGTTTTCTTAATCTTACTTCCCATTTCCTTCTAAATAGTATTGGAAGTTGGTCATTTTGATTGATATTATTTTTTCATAACTTTTTAAATATCATAGTAAGTTAGTGTTTCTTACTAGTTAGGAATGTTTTTAGCTTGTTTCTTTATAGTATGTTTTGCTTTTTTGTGCCTCATTTTTTGGCTAAAGATTATTGTAACTTAATCTTATTTTGTTAGGAATGTTTTGTAACTTCACTCCATTATTATTAATTTTTATTCAAAGATTATAGTAAGTTATTGTTTCTTACTTTATGTGGATTCTTGGTAATTTTATTTCTCCATTTTTTATGATTGGTCTAAAATATTCTCGAATTATCCATGTAAGCTGTCCTTACATAACTTTTTTTGAATTTTGAAATTCATTTTTTATATATATTTTTTCATTATTTTTTATCAGTAAACTCATCTGCTTGTATTATTATTTTCTTTTTATTTTAAATTACCTAGGTAGGTTATCATGAAATCAGTCCCCTTTTTCTCGGTGCTTATCTTTACTTTGTTTACCCATGGTCCATCATTTCCTCTGCATTTGTGGTTCGGATAATCTTGGTGTATAAAATTATTTTCTTCCTTGTGATATAGGTTTTTTCTATTTTGTACCATGATTCTTCGAATATCATATGTTCGTTGGTAACCATGACTGCTTCCATCTTTGTATTACGTGGTTCTTTATTCAGCATTTCTATTTCTGGTATACTCAAGTGTGTTAGATACCTTCTTGATTTGTGATACCCTATCTTGTTGTGAGTCCTGTCAATTTTGTGTAATTTCCATTTTCTTATTGATTTGCTGAAGTTTTCCTCTGCTGGTTGGTTGTGAATTCCCTCTATAATTTCCTTCAAGGTCCTCCTACAATCTTTATATCTCATTAATTTGCTTTGGTCGGTAAGGGGTAAATTGAACACATCAATTAGTCCGTTCTTCATCATCTCCACTTCTTCTCTTGTTTTTAGTAGTTTCTTTTTATATATTTTTCCTATTTCCTTTGTTTTCTTAATCTTCTTAATTATTCAATTCTTCTTTACTCTTCTCCGGTTGGTTTTTATGTGCTTAATTTTCTCATTGTTTTGGTTATCTTTATTCCCAGAAAGCAATACACCTTTGTCTTCTTTATTCTTTATTTCTCCAATGATACCGTCAGAAGGGTTGTCTAGTGTTTCATTCAATTGTGTGAAACCACTATCTACTGTTTCATTAAGTTGATCTGCTGGGTATCTTGTTTTTTCCCATTTCTTATTCATCTCCGTTTTTGTCTGGTCGCTTTCTTCACGACATCCTTTGAAAATTAGTCTTATTTGCTGCTTCATTTCTTCTTTATTTTTCTCGTGGTCCTCCTTAAGCTGTTCCCTCAAATCTTCCTTCAATTCTTCGTTTCTTTGCTGAATTTCCTTCATCAATCGTTGTTGTAATGTTTCATTATTTTGGTTGACTGTTTTCCTCAATTCTTCCTTAGTACTTTCATTTGTACTCACTATTTTCTCATTGATCTGTTTCAAATTGTCATTGGTTTCTTTCTTCATCTGTTTCAAACTTTCCTCGTTCTTGTCGAATTCTTCCTTCTGTTTCTTAAAATTTTCATTAATCAATTCCCATAATTTTTGTAAATCCATTCCTCCTCTGGCTTCCCCCCTATCTCCAGCCTGTGGTTCCATTTCTTCGTCTTGGGTTGGTTCTGTTGTGGTTATTGCTGACTCTACTTCTTCAATCGGTGTTCCTTCCTCTTCTTCCCCTCTATTTTCTTCCATCTCTTTCTCCTTCGCCAACTTTTTCGATAAACCTCTCGTGTGCATCTGATCTCCTTTCGTGACCGCCGCTAGAACTTCGTATCTTCCTTTTTCAAGCTCCACCAGTTGGTCACCAATTTGTTATATAAATCGCTATGGTGTGCCTCCGTCAAGCCCCACGTTGGGCGCCAATTTATAATATAACGCTGAGATCGCTATTGTTCAAGCCCCGCGATTGAAGCCAATTTATTATATATATAACTCGTGTCTCGTGTTCTCTTTCGTATACCTCTGTAAAATGTAACAGTGTGTCTGAGTGTAAAAATGTGTCTGTGTTTCTTACCACTGCGTCCTCGCACGGCGATGTACTTTACGATGTTTGGGCCCGTAGCGAACGTACTGGGGACCAGGTATCGTGGTTCCCGATTTGAGGTTCAAACGTAGTGGATTATCTCCGGGTGGCGCCAAATTGTTTATATAAAACAATTAAAATGGTTTACTTGTCAATGTTCTATTTGAACGAGGCGACGAATTCAATCCGTCCCGCCTTTTCTCAATTTCGTGTCAATCGAGATAGCGGTTGCAGGATTCGCTACTTGAGCGCTAGACGTCGCATTGGAAACCTTCACTATACATTATATTTTTAAACATACATTTTGCTAATGGAAATAAGACACGATTTAACACACACAGTATAAATTTATTATTAATTGGAAGTTAATATTTTATAGACACAAGTTGTAATTAATTTGCTCATATATAATTCTGCACCAGATAATTCTTTATAAGACTCTACTCAAGGGTTAACCAATCGATTTCGAATACATATTGTAACATGACATAAGGTAGCGAAGATTCAATTGTATTTAATTATAAAATAAACAGCTGAGGATAAGAGTAAGAGGCAAAAACTTATAAACTTAAAGATCAATAACCCAGTAACCCAATAAATGACAAATGACTATTAACCTGACAGTGACTTGACACAATAGATCGGATAGAAACAAAGGAACCAAGAGACAGTGAAGAAGAAGTTTAAAACCTAAGTACAATCAAGTCATCCCAAAAAAAGTGAACAGAATATTGTAAATTTAATAATGAATTGATGTCTGTAGTATATGAGATGTAACTAGGACAATAAGATTAATGGAGGGTAATAGTATCACATGTATCTTGTTTTTAAAAGAATGTACTTGTATAATATAATGTAGGAGGTTAGAAGCTAACCATACCCCAAACCATTTGTAATGATAATGGCCAAAGACAATAAACAATACTTTGAGCCAAAACAAAAGCAATATTAGAATGATGACCAAAAGTGATCAGTGTGATTTGGAGGTAACTTAGTTATTCATGACCATAGTCACACAGTGATAGAAAGTAATTAGACAACCCTTGAATAAACAAGTGAATAAGCCCAAAAGTGTGTGTAAAACTAAATAAGTAGTGAAGTGATAGGTATAGAATAATGAAACAAAGTGAGAAGGGTAGTAATTAAAGAAACTTTCTAATGAAAGGAAAAGTGCAGTGGGGGTGTAGAACAAAATATTATGTAAGCCAACTATGTTAAACAGATAAACAATTTTTGATAAACTGTGCGTTAGTAAGTAAGATTGAACTAATTGTAATATTATTAATTTAAGTAATAAGATATCAGGATTATATATTAAGGTAAGAGTTAAGGTATTAGAATGAATAGCAAATTAAGAAGGACTGACACTGTATTTAAGTGAAGGGAATAGTAGATAGGACATATCATGCAAGGAACAGTTTGTCAATAGTATTATAAGAGTTTCTTTAAGTTTCTTTAAGTAAGTATTAAGAGTTTTGTTAGTGTTCAGAAAATCATAGCATAGAGTAAATTATAGGGTAAGCAGAGAACAGTAGTTAAAAGTTATTTCAGGCTAGAACCTGACAAGGAATATTTCATAGTAAGAATTAGAATTAGGGATACTGATGTTTATTGTTTGTTTTGTTTATAAATTGTATTAGAATTACCAGAAATGTTAGTGAGAAATGTTAGATGGAAGTAGAATGGAATCTAGGCTCTAGGCCAAACTGTTGAATATAAATTTATTAATTTGAGAACAAATAATAATCCAAAGTTAAGGCAGAATGTGCCAAATGATTAAACCATGTAAGTGAGTATTCATAGTACCAAAGTATGTGATTAACAACTAATTTTGAATAAAATATATGTAAGATATAAATATGGAAAATAGTAAAAATGTAATTAGCTAATCAAGAGTGGGCATGAGGGATATCAAAATGTTCATCATGAAAAATTAGGAACAATGGTGCTAATGTAATAACTCTAGCTATTAGTATAAAGTAGTAATCTTCAGTTGAAGATATTTTGGTAAAAATAGACGAAAAAAGACGATAAATCATAACAATGACCTAAGTTAATAACCAATGAAAATTAGCATAATTTATTAAGTAACCATAGCAACAAGAAAAATAACGCCAAAAAACCGTTAGATTTTCAGTAGTCATTATTAACCAACGCCAGAGAGTGGACCGAGGAGCTCTCATATTAAAATTAAAATTGTTATTCTTCAAGTAATTTGGAAACTAATTAAAACCAGTGGAAGACAATGACAACAGTACAGGGAATCCTGAACGAAACTTTATTTATAAAAATTAAATAACAAACCGTAGTGATCCGAAGAAGACGAAACGACGCCGTGACGAAGAGAGACGACCACGGACACTAAATGAAGATCAGTGGAACATCCTGAAAGAAGAAGACGACATCAACTGAAGAAATACGAGGCCTGAGTCAGCGAGGAGAAGTGCTGAGACGAGGGAAACAGACGACGGGAGAGTAGAAGAAGACGACAGCCCAGGAGTTATCCATAGAAGAAGACGACATCAGGATCTTCAGAAAAATTAACCGATGAGTATAAACATTATCCCTTAAATCGAATTCACTATTTTTGGTCTGAATTAAATATAACTATTTCAAATCACTGATCACTATTCCGAGTCAAAATAAATGCTTATGTAAATTCACTATTTAACTTTAATCAATTAACAATTATTAAGAAAGTAAAATATAACAAAATAATTGATGAACCTTTCAATAACTGAACTTTGACAACGAAACCTAACCCAAAATTGCTTTACAAGTTTTCATTGGTGATTACTTAATTAAACGTAATGAGATATCGATTTATTTATGTAATTAGTCTTAAGAATTGTTATAACTTTGTGTGTGTTAGCCGTAAGTATATATTTCTGTAGCCGAAAGGACTTAACACCCCTGAGATAAAACGATATATTTACTGTAAACTAACATTACTGACGGATTGTATACAAACTGAACTGAGCCAATACCAACCCCACAATTGTAATAGCCGGTGCAGAAAACAAATTTTGATGTATAATAAATCAAGTGAAATATTCTAAAGGATTAATAAATGTTCTCAATCTGCAATTCTGTATGTTTGATTCAGTTAATTTAGAATAACGACTAATAATTATTGAAGTGAAGGCGTTAAAGCGAGACGCAAGCTGGGTCATACTGCAGAAAGCTGTGCGCCAATCAGGTGGCGAGGCGGCAACATTTGAATGCAGCAGAGCAAAATACGGTTTACCCGTACACGACTGAGAAGATACATTTTAACACGTTTAACACCAAACAATAACATTTAAACTTTAATTTTTACAACCCCACAAACACGACTAGTTACAATATAAACATATACATATGGCTTTCTCTGACGCCAATCAACAAATATTTCGATCGATGGTTATGAGTTGTTTGGGTCACGTTAAAAGGTTCAGATGCAGTTACAACATTAAAAATACACAACCTTACAATGTTTTTTCCTTATGTAGGATAATATTATTATTTGATGATTTTATGTTGAGATACGTCCAACAATTATTTTATGTTATTGAGCAGATAGGCAAGACCTCTGAACTCAAAATGTGTATAAATGGATAGCAGAGTAATAGAGCCACACGTGCCCTCTGGCTAGTACCAATTTATATGAATAGGAGAGAAGAAAATTGTAGGGAGATAGAACATACAAGGGATAACACTCGTAAGGAAAGAGTAAAGAAGAAGAATAATATAAAGTACCATATCATGAACCATGACTTAATAAAAATAAAATAAAGAAGAAAGTAGCAATTGATGAATTCCTTAATAATAACAACTTGATTGAATGAACTATATTGATAATTTCAGAAAAGATAAATCTGTATTTTCGAAATAATCAATTCTGGTGGCGATGCATTATGTAACATGACATAAGATGGTGAAAGTACACTGATGATTAATAATAAACAAAAAGGCTGAAAATGAAAAGAAAGGCCAAAAACTTATAAATCAAAGATTAATGACCAAACTACGATAACAAATGACTGAGAAACTGACAATGACTTGACCCAATAGATTGGGAAACCAACAAGGAAATTATAATGTAACAAGGAGAAGGAATAAGAAACTAAACGTAACCAAGAATGTAATAACGAACATTGTAATCTCTGAACGATGACTATAATATTTATGTAAACCAATGCACTAAAATAGTTAGGGCATAAATAAGAGATAACCATATTAACAATAACAAGTAAGATAATGATGTTGTATATATATTGTGTGAAGGGAGAAGAAAGATGTATTTATAAATACACCCACCCTAGTTTTTTAGGGAGTTAAAAACTAACCATACCCAAATTAATAGTGATAATAATAGTCAAAGCCAATAAAAGATGTTTTGAGCCAACAAAGGCAATAATTAAATAATAACCAAAGGTGATCAAGGTGATTTGAAAGTAAACTAATTATTCATGACCCATAATAACACAGTGATATCAGAATAATCAGACAAACCGTGTGAATAAATAAGTGAGTGAAATAAAAAGTATAAAAATAAATAAGTGGTGAAATGCTAGGTATAGCATGTAATAAAAAGTGATAGTGATAATAAATAAAGAAACCTTCTATGAAGGGAAAAGTGCAGTGGGTGTGCAGAATAAAGTATTTTATAAGCAGACTATAATAAAATAGCTAAACAATCTTTGATAAACTTTATGTTAGCAAGTAAGATTAAACTGATTGTGCTATTATGAATTTAGGTAATAGGAAGTAAGAATTATAAAATAAGGTAAAAATTAAGTTATTAGAATGAATAGTAAAATAAGAAGGACAGACACTGTATTTAAGTGAAGGGATTAGTAAATAAGACATATCGTGTAAGGTACAGTTTAACAGTAGTATTATAAGAGTTTTGTTATTGTTCAAAAAACCACAGAATGTAGTAAATTATAAGATAAGCAAGATAATAGTAAAAAACAGAAAACTAGTTAGAAGTTTAATTTCAGGCTTGAACCTGGCAAGGAATATTTTTATAATAGGAGGTGTAGTTAGAATCACCAATGTTTTATTATCTGTTTATATAAAAATTGTTTTAATGTACCAGATATAAAGTTAATAAGTTACAAAGAATGTTAAATAGTAGTATGGGGAAGTCTAGGCTCTAGGCCTAACATTTAGTGAAGGAACTTTGTAAATTTAAAAGCAAAATAATAGCCCAGTATCAATCAGAGTTTACCAAATGTTTAAATAGTTAAGTAAGTATACCTAATACAGAAATGTATAAATAATATCCAGTTTTAGATTAAATATATAAGAAATATGAATAAGAAAATAACGAAAATGTGATTAACTATTCAAAAGTAACCATGAGGGATATCAAAATAATCCTTAACAAAAAAGAAGAACAATGGTATTCATGTAATTAATATAACTACTAAAATAAGAAAGAAATCTTAATTTGAAGATATTTTATGGATTTAAACCAAAATAAAACGTTAGAATATAACAATGACATAAAATAACGACCAATGAGAATTAGCATAATTTAATAAGTAACCATAGCAACTGAGATTTATTACCAAAAAACCGTTGGAATTCTAATGACTTCATTATTGACTGACGCGGAGGGCGGATGTATGCAGCTCTCAATCCGAAATTAACTATAAAATTTAAAATTTTTTATAAACCAAGAAGGAAGAAGTATTGGAGAAGCATCCCATACGACACCTGATGGAATAACCAGTAATAAAATATTTAAAAAATAAAAATAACTGTAAAAGAAGAATACGCTGAAGGAACGTAACGGACGACTCATCCCGAAGGAAGAAGGGGATCGACCTACTTCAACCTGAGGATACGAACGACTACGGAACAAGAGGGAAGCCGAACTTTAATTGAAACCATCTGAACGGGAATTGAGAAACATCCGAGGAAGAGAAGACGACTAGACCTATCCGGAAGAAGTAGACGAACATCGAAAAAGCCACAACGAGAACCCGATGAGTATAAACTAATAATTTCACTTAAAAATGAATTCCTCTTTATCTATAATAACGAGGTAAAATTTTCACTTCACTGATCACAATTTTGAAACAAGAACTGAAGGTAATTAAAATATCACTATTAATAAAACTTAATCAATTAACAACCTTTGAAATTGATTTACAATAAATTGTTAATGAACATAACTTGCTGACAAAATTCTAACCAAACACTATTCTAATTCTCATTGCCGATAACTTACTTGTATGTATTAGTGTATTAAACATTGTGTACCTAGTTTTAAGAAATATTATAATTTTGTGCATTTTAGCCGATAATCCAAACTTCTGTAGTCAAAAGGACTTAACACCTTGAGACGAAATAATAATTGTAAACAAACATTATAAGCCATGCTGGCGTCTCGATATATGACTGAGCGATACCAACTGAGAAAATTGTAAAAGCCGGGATTAATATAAAAATCTGTACTATTCATTAAATGTAATTGAAGGGATAATAGAAAGACGGGTTAATAAATTTTCATGTTCTTCAACGCTATATGTTTGATTCATAGAAAATAAAGTAATATAAACAAATACTAAACTGAAAACGCCTACATACGGTAGTTAGCGAAATCGACACTGCAAGACAGCGTGGGCCAATCAGGTAACGAGGCGGCAAGATTCGAATCGAACCACGAGAGATACGGTTTGCCCGTAAGTATTAAGAAAAAGTATATTCCGACTCGTTACATACGAATAACTCTTCACAGAGTATTTGACAGATTATTACCCACAATTACACACTTATACCACGAACGTAACGAGCGAAATAAAAACGCTCGTCACACATATTTACAATACGATTACAAGAACGGGTGACAATTAAAACATCCATAAACGCGGTCTATTACAATATATCTCATTTGTGCTTTTTGCAAACCAGTAAACTTAACAACTGGTGGATATTTTTATAGGACTCATTTATGTGTATAGAATGGGCCAAGGGCTCTGAAGGGTAGGCATTACCATTGTGTAGAAATAGCCTTTTAGCCTTATCAAGCTTTGAAGAAACAATAAACAAATGCCATTCTGAAGGAATATGAGTCTGCCCTAAGGCTAAAAATAAATCCATCCATGTTGCAGAAGTATTATCTCATTTAGGCTGCTGACACACGGGCCACTCTGTGGCGCTCATGTGAATGGGTTCGCTTCAGAGATGTGCCACTGTCCATTTGCTCAGTGATGGAAAAAATAGTTTTAGTAAGAAGATTATATTATTTACTTTTTACATCAGTTTAATCATTGACTCAGGTGCAGAAGTTCTTCTCCTTCCTCTTCCCGTATGAAGACGTCGCCATTTTAGACGTCGATTCTGGATACAGAAGATGACGTGTGATTGTTGGTTAATGGGTTTATTCATTAATGGGTGATCTGAAAGCTGACAATGTGAAATATTTGTAACTATTTTAGAATGTCACAAAACATGTTCAATCAGCTTCGTTATTTAGTATAATTTCATATTCAATAGAAAAACACAAACATGAGATACGACCATTCCCCCTCGCAAGGCAATGGCAAACCAGCGAGATGTATCCTGCCCAGTATAATCCCTCCCCAACTATGCCATTCGGATCCGGCGTTAAACTGTAGGTCCCATATACCTGTGAGAGACTCTGTAACACACGCACCACGGGTATATGCGGGGAGGGTCCAAACCAGTCTGAAGACTGAAGGACTACGAAATGAAACATGAGATGAAGTATACCTGCAGAAGAGAAGTCTGCAATTACTTTGACGTTATAATATTCACACGCACGTGCGTGTGCGCGAGTCTAACTCTGACGTAAGTAAACATGAGTTATAAGGAAAAAATAAAAAAAATTTAATTAATGGAAATAGAAATTAAAAAAATACACAACAACTCGAAGTGAAGTGTCATGTTTAAGCGGGTATTCTGTCTAGTTTCCTTTATGTATGTTATGGCTTAAATAACATGTCAACCAAGAGAGAAAATGATAAAATATGTCAGTTAATAAGTTAAAATTTCATGAAACTACGTCACATTCGACTTATGCATAAGTTTCCGGAATGGAACCCTTATGACTGTGTGTCTGCATGTCGAGTTCATTTTTAGTTTATTTACTATTTGCATTGTATTTTTCTCTTATTATTTATATTAGACAGTCTTTCCTTTCTATTACTAAAGGTTGTCTACTTTTACTTGGTCTATGTGGATAGCATAGGCGACTCTGCCTACTATCATTTCTACTGAATTGAGTAGTTCTTGTTTTGGGACAGGGTTACTATTATGTCGCGTTCATGTGTCGAACCTAAGGTTAGGGTAGAAGTACAATAACTTTGTTAAATGACTAATAAATGCATAAAAGTTAAAAACAAAACTTGTAAAGAATTTAATTCTGAGAAAAATGGTGTAAATAAAGTCAATAAAAATCAACAAAAAATTCCAATTGTTTCCAATTTTCCAAAATTTGTTTTTAGGCAAAGATTTTTCTGTTTTACGTCGGATATCATGAAACTTATGGGAGATACAGTTCTGCGACCTGTTTTATTCGATTTTTCAGGTCAAAAACCATAAGAAACAGCAGAATTTGCCCCTTCCCAGAATTTCAGAAAGTCTTCATTTACCCGGGAGAACTGAAACCCGGACGAAATCTTTCGCTAGCCGTAACTCGCTAACGAAGCATTTCCAGACCTATGTTTATATGAACTTTTTTCTTATTTTTCGATGTAGATTCATCTCCCGAAGTATTTCCGTTTCTTCGTGAATCACCCTGTATTTTCTTTTCGCACTATTATATCAATAAAATATAATTAATATTCAGTTTCAAATGTCAGTGATATTTTGTAGAGCCCAAAGTTGTTGGTGCCAATTATGTTAAATTCAATATATAACTCACTAATAAATATTACTTACTTAGTCCTCACGTTTGGCTCCAAATATGTTAGCTTTGGGTTTATTGATTGTTAATTGTTAATGAGTATAAATGCTCAATTAGTCTCAGCAATATTTTGAGTTGTATGTTTAATGATATTTATTTATAAATGAGAACACACTTCTTTTGCTGCTGTGAATCATTCAATTTTTATTCCTTAAATCTCTTATTATAATAATTTTCTTTTTTTTCTATTAATTAATAACAAATTTTCCTTTTTTAAGGTTCCTGCTCCATCTAGCTCTCGGATGCATGAAAAAAAATTTTATCTCAGGGTTATATCCAAATTAACAATCTTTCTACTAGTAATTTTGTACAAACCACTATGTTGTCTTTGGTATTGATGAGCGCTTTCGGCAGTCAAGTCATCTTCAGGTCATTTACCAACGTAAATATTTTTGGGTTGTGGGTAAGTATTTTTGGGTCATATTTTTGGGTTGGTAAATGACCTGAAGATGGCTTGACTGCCGAAAGCACTCGTCAGTACCAAAGACAACATAGTGGTTTGTACAAAATTACTAGTAGAAATATTTGAGACCACTAACACTCCAATACAACAATAAATTAACAATCGTCTTCAGTAAAATTATAAATACATACAACAAGTTTTACGCTAATAACATATATGAAGAAAAAATTTTAATGTGTAGTAATTAATTGTTGTTTATGTATGATTGTTTGGATGTGAGTTCTTGTGATTATACAAAAGAAATTAATTCAGATAATTTTACGAACTTAATATTACATATTACAAATATAAAACTAATAAAACAATTAAAATAATTAATAATTAGACATTAGTAATACAATTGACAAGAGAAAAAATAAAAAACTAATTGTCTATTATATAGTTCATTAAATTCTCAACATGGCATGCTGGTGTTCCCCTTCAACAACCTGGAAACAAAGCCAGAGACGTTTCCTTGAGCTGTATATACATACTGCTGAATGTTTAATAAAATTTATATTGTAATGCGACATAATAGTAACCCTGTCCCAAAACAAGAACTACTCAATTCAGTAGAAATGATAGTAGGCAGAGTCGCCTATGCTATCCACATAGACCAAGTAAAAGTAGACAACCTTTAGTAATAGAAAGGAAAGACTGTCTAATATAAATAATAAGAGAAAAATACAATGCAAATAGTAAATAAACTAATCAAAATGTGTCATAAATGTAAAATAAGATACAAACCTTTTTCTGATTAAGTTGATGTGAAAGAGTGTGGGATAAAGCTAGTGATCCCTGATAGTAGATAGTGCAAACAAACAAACACCCAATTAATAATGTGTCAGTGCAACACCAGTGTGATTCCCAAACACAAAAAGTGTCAGTGAGGGGGAAATGGCAGAAGTGTGGGTTAAATACTTTTGTATAAAAAGAAAACCCAAGGACCACATTAATAGAGAGTTGTGATGGGGTTTTTAAATAATGTTAAGATGTTTATAAAGGTTTTGGCATAACTAGTTGTGTTTATGTTTTATGCCAAAACTCATGAGTAACATTCATGAACTATGTTGTTAGAAGTAGTTGGGGCCTATGAGCAGAATCAGAAGGTGATGCATTAGGAACTGAAAACCATGAACAATAATCTAATCACTGATTAGTAGTACTGATTAAGATTAATGGGATGGCTGAATAGTGTGCCAGTTAACTGATGATTGTGGCTAATTATAAAATACAATATTAAGCCATGTAGGCCATGCCTAAAACATAGCATGCCGGATGATTCTGTTCTTATCAAGTTAGTGTATTAACACAAAGTATATTATTTGTCAATTGATAATTGTAAACTAGGCCATAGTGGGCATAGTGGGCAGGGTTATTGAATAATATGTTAAAGGATTTTATTGTAACCATTTGTTAAATAATGTTAAGAGTCCAGACTCGTTTAGTAAATAGTCAAAATCAGAAAAAAAGGGTTCAGCATCAGAGTTTAAACAATAATAAATGTAAATAAAATAGATTAGTAAATAAATGTCAGGAAACTAAAAGTGTAGGCCCAAAGTTAGAAATTTTGTAAGGTGGGAAAGCACCCTTTATAATAACCAATTTATGTAAATAAGATATCAAAATGCTCATAATTATATAAAGAAAAACATGATGTAATTTAAAATTAAGAAAACTTAAAGCTATAAAAGGAGTATTTTTCTTATAGGCAAATGAACATTTAATTTTTGTAAACTGACCATGTGACCTAATGAACTCTCAGTTTTGACCAATCACAGGCCAGTATTGTAAGGTCAGGAAACCGTTGATGAAGAAGCAAGAATTTATAATTGTATCGTTAACCATTGCAGAGGGCAGATGTGCTCTGATGAAGTAAATTTTAATTAAATACCAGTAATGTTTTTTGGACCGTTGGCAATCAAGAATAATTCCCAACAGAAGCGGTAAACACTGTGGAAGACCAGAAGACAGAAATAATTCAATTAAACCAAAAACTAAATGCAGGAACTCAGAAAATCCTGACTACCTATAACGAACACACGTTTGTAACTTATGAGTTATGTGAGTGATGCCAACCTTAATTAATAGCCACACTACAGCTACAATTACACAGCACTATCGTAGACACTATCTACACTTATAGAACAAACACCAGTGATCATTTATTGAAAAAAAAAGCTTAAAAACTAAAACTGTGAACACTAAAACATTTATTTTAAAATAATTTGGGACAGCACGAGGTTAGACGTATGAGCGGCCATCTTGCGGAAACGACAGTCGTTGCTTAGCAACGAGTAATAGAATATAGTATTAAGATTTTAAATTTTACTTACCTTTTGTGATGTATTGTATTTTTGTATGCATTCTCTGAATTCATTGACAGTCTCAAAGAACCCATAAACCCTGAGATTTAATAATTATTATAATTAATTTGTTTATTGAACGTTATTAATGTCATAGTCGAATTGAACAGTAGAGTCGACCCGACCAATATTTTGTTTCGACACAAGTCGTCTGTCCCTTTCTCTGAATACTTTAAATAAAAATAAATATTGTTATTTTGACTGAAAAGAGTTGTCATTGTAGAAAATTAGAAAATTTACAGGACAATTACAGGCAAGTCAACAGGAGAGTGAGCAGCGAACGGACCAGAGTATTTAAAAGACGAACAGGGCGCTCGAAGACACAATCGATTGCGGCAACAGATCCTGTCTTACACAAGTGGAATCAATTTACACTAATAAACTATTCCTGATAAATTAACTAAAAACAACACGATTATAAAATATAAACCCGGGAAAACAACGTTTCATTACAATATGAGTTCTACACTTTGTTTGTTCAAAATAAGTTTGTGTCACTCACTTTGTATATCATAGATTATGTTTATAAATGCAGTCACACTAAATGTGTTCATGATTTAGTTTGTATTGAAGTGTTGTGTAAAATGTGGATAGTTGTTAAAATGGCTCTAGTATTAAAACAATCTCACCAAAAGTCAAGGTGTAGTACTCCATTTTAGGATATTATTTTCAGCTTTCCTTCTTCAGGTTGGTCGAATATAAATTGTTTGTTAGTTTACTGATATCTCCTCTAACTTTACTTGTCTTTTTACTATAACTTTCTTCTCTAATATTAGTTGGATTGGCAACTGATTCTGTTTATTCTTTCTGCATCGAATGCCCACACTAGACAAAAAGACCTTTCTTCCTTGTAAAACCAGCTTTAGATTCATCTATAAGAGGCCTTGGTTTGTTTGGTGTATTTTTTGGTCTCAGGGCTGTTTTATCCGCCTCCAGTAAATATAAGTTTTTAATATAACCTTACTTTTACTGATCATTTTTATATAATCCCGTTTATGTTTTTATTTCACTTAATTTTATATTGTCACTCACACTAATGAAGTTGATTTTATTGTTATATAGTCACTTTATATCAAATACATGCCATTCTCCCCTTTTGGCTATACTAGGTTCATAATACTTTATATTTTTAACATTGTTTACACTGTGTCATTTGCACTGTTTCATTATTATTATTTATCACTTTTCTATTCACTTATCTCACCTTGTATGTTTTTTGAATAAACACAGTTATGAAAATAATTACCTTGTCTTTACCATAACACTATATATGAGCTAATTACAAATCCAGTCTTAGGTTAAAGACCTAGCTTGACTTTGAGGCTTGTGTTATACAAATGATTTTGCTTAACTCTAAATACATTTTTTACTTACATACTACAACATTATTATTTACAATATTATAATAAAATATACAGAATCACTTCCCTAATCTGTTGGGTAATTAGTATGTCAAAGACACAGTCCAGTCTAGTCCTTTATTATGTCTGTTTGTAAAGTCATTTACTATGTTTGTTTACAAGGCTAATTCCTGTTTTTAATTTATTCATGAATCTGCAAAATACTTATTTTTTATTCATGGTTTATTGTTTTAGTTATTATAATTCTTCTTTATATAATTATTTTTGGTTGTTCTCATTTGATTACTCATTCTTTATTGCATTCCTCATTCAGTTACATAGTATTTATCTATTTGAATAGTTAATAAATTTTGATGATTAAATTGAGTTTCCTTTTTTGTATTATTTCGTGATGCTACAATACACATATAAGCACTGAAATTTGTGTTCAATATTTAAAATTCTGTTAAAATTAAAAATGTAAGTTTCAGTTTAAAAGAAATCAGAGCAAATGCTTGAATTTGCTTGAATAAACAGAGTACCTTGGGTCCCAAATTGCCGGTTTTTACTCTACTTCTATTATAAATTGGTCCGAATCATAATTCGACTTCACAAAATAGTAAAGAAAACTTAACTATAGCAGTTCCAACAGCTATAGTAAATAAATAGCTGTTCAATTACACAACCTTACAACGTTACTCACCTTACATAACCTTGACAACATTACTATAAAACACTGAAATTGCTACTGTGTGATGTGACCGAGTGGCCCGTGTGTAAGCTCCAATCCCTTAAATCAGCGGGGATTGGCTTCTGCCTGGCTGCCACAGTCGCATGCCACTAATGCTGGTGTGCAAGGGTACAATTTAATACTATCCAAAACAACCAAGTGCGACTGAGTGGTGCCAAAGAGTGGCCCGTGTGTCAGCAGCCTTATAGCATAGTGTACTGCTGCTGGAAGAACAAAACATTTTCAAAATCTACTTACCTTTGTTGAGATGAGGTCACTGTTACGTTTTATCAAGAAAATTTCAATCTTATAAATGACATCCTAATAGCTTGACTGGGGTTTTGAGAGGTTTAGGTCTCTCACAAAATAATGTAATTCTTCTGGAGATGAGGTATAGATGACATGCAAGTGCAAAGTCAGGATCATTATTTCAGTCACCACCTCCTTTTCAGTCATGTGGTGCAGGTCGTTAATGGAGAATCTAAATTGGAATATTTACTCGTGCTCTAATTTAACAGAGAAACGTTTCACACTACTAAGGCAAAAATAACAATCTGCAACATGGTCTTTCTGCTCCGCCATATCATAGGCACAGTAAATGAAATTCAGAATATCAAAGCAAGAAAAAGAAATGAAGATGAAGGCAGTCAAAAACGTATATGTGAAAATGTAAATAAAACCAAGGAGTTAAAAACAAGAACCAATGCATTTGAAGTTACAGTGAATGAGGACCATGAAGTTAACCCAAGTTCATTCTGTAGAGATCCACAAACTAAAGAAAGATTTATATGATGAAGTAGGAAGACTCAAAGTCGAAATGAAAAGGAGAGCACACAGATATTGGTGAATCCTACACTTATTGAAGAGAGGATCTAACTAGTACTCTGAGGTTTAAAGAAAACAAATCTGATTGAATTCTTAATGAATTTCAAACCATAAATAGGAGAAGACTGACTTTGTTAGTGAACATTTCCGAGATTCTGCTGCAAAATAGTACATGATTGTTGGAGACAACTCAACTACCTATGAACAACTTAAAGACTCATTTGGAATCCGGTGTTGGAATATACACACCCAAGGACGGGTGAGAGACCAATATTAGATTATGGTAAATACAGAACAGGTAAATACAAAATTTACCTTTGAGGAGTAGTACATCATTCAGTTGGTTGAATGGACTAAACACTTGGGGAGTCCAAACTTTACAGAACACGAATTAGTGTTAGAATTAGCATATCACTAATCGAGATATAAGTTTAGTACACTTTTAATGAAAACTTAGTACACAAGGAGTTAAAACCATAGAGGATTTGAAAGACATGTTTGAATTGGTATGTGTGGAATCGTTTTCCAATATTTGCAATTTTAATATGTAACGACCGTGCTAAGAGTGAATTTTTATTTATTTCTGAAGACGAAACATATGTTTCAAAACGCGTTAATCAAATCGAACGCAACACGAAGTCACACGACGGAAGAAATAAGGTAAATATTATACATAGAGGATTTTGGTAATTAATTTTCTTCACACAATCAGAGCACATGTTTCACAATGAATGCGAATGTACAACTGATTGTCAAGAGGCAAGTAAATATGAAGAGAGGAAATAACATCATATCGAAAGAGAGAGTGAGATAGATGAGGAACTTGTTCACATACGAACACGTCAGATGGAAGTGAGACTAACACATAACAATACCTACAGGCAGCTAACCAACAAACTGCATGCCAGTAATGAGGGTAACAGAGTTTTAATCCCACCATCAAAGGGGATGTTTTTGGCATGTAAATTGAAAACTTTTACTTTTATAAGAAGCATGTTGTAAAATTCATTTTTATATGGGTAATATTTGCATATGTAAGGGTGAAAGTAAAAGTAAGTAATACTAGTAAAAGACTCGATGACCCCTTGGTCCATTGGTTGTGTAAGACTTGTGACGTTAGGTGGCAGGAATAATAATTTTATATCACTGTAACCTTCACATTCAAGTTCTTGTGGATGGGTAGGTGCATTGTCTAGCACTAAAAGTAATCGACAAACCGATTACAAACAAAGGCAGCTTGTGGGACCCTGAGGCATTTGAACACAAAGCCACTGTGATTCTCTCTTTACTGGCTTTAAATCCTGTGGCTGAAGTTTCCTTAGACGTAGCAAACATTTTCTTGGGTAACAGTTTAAAATTCAACCCCATCTCGTCAATATTATAGACTTGTTCTGGACTAAGATTTTCACTAGGAATGATGTCAGACTGTTTTTTTGAAAAATCGCTAGCTGCTGATGGGTCCGCCAACAATTTTTCACCACAAACATCAATGAAATGGACTCCATGACACTTTTTCCAGCGTGATAGCCATCCATCACTTGCCGAGAATATACCAGCATCTTGAAGTTTTGAGTGTAGGATAGTTGTTTTTTCTTTTAAAATTGTCCACTTATCGGAATGCCTCTTCGGTGTTCCTGCATAAACCATAATCACAAACCATCGTCTACTAATTTATTTTTTTTTTTTTTTAAGTGCATTGTGTCAAAAGCACTTTTTCAGTTTCAATTTGAATGCAGAAAGTCTCAGTCGATTTTCTGTTTCGGCACCTGTCATTAACAGTCCTCTTGCCTACATTAAACTCTTGGCAAACTCACAACATAAGACATACATCCGCACATGAACAAAAGCGCGAGTCAACTGAGCTACATATATTTTCCGTTTAACAAGTTGGGGCCTGTCGCTGGAGGTTTGTGTAGACTGTGTGACTCACCGTATGGCTACCTGAACCATCCGATGGCCGATCCAACCGAGGCCAGACTAGAGGGCGTCTACTGTACAGTGTTTGTCATTAAACTCTAATTTTGTTTAAATTAACTTTTGATTTTTATTAATTACATTCAATTTTAATTTGATGATTTTTAGCCTTAGTAATACATTATAGTACACAGTATACAGGTTGCTGTAATTATATAACAGTATGTTAGAAATGATTTTGTAATAAAACCTTTGTTTTTGTAAAGAGAAATAATGTTTCCAATTTACGATCTATTATCCGAAATATCGATTATCCGAATGGGCCCTTGTCCTGAGAGGTTCGGATAATCGATGCTCTACTGTATATGTAACATTTCTTTGTGCTTTGTAAACACCTTCTTATAAAAGGAGATATTTAAATTTTGTTCTTTTCAATATTAAAATTTTTATATAATTTTTAATAAATCAATGATTTTTCTTTTTATATGTTAAAGTAGTTATTTCATGTCATTAAAATCTTTCTCCTCTCAACTAACAGCATAATTCCTTATGCAACAGTTAATACTGAACATAAGATTATGTATATATTGTAACGTAGCGGTTTTTGTAGAGGTTTTAGCGAAAACTTTGTATGTTGCTTATTGGGTGTTCGTCTTATTTAATTAAGCTCCCAATGTTGTGTACGCCAATCTGTAACGTACTGCCTTGAGATATTAAAGTTTCCGCCTCTCCGCAGTCGCCACTTATGAATTATAATGACCAAAGTTTAAAAAATAAAGTATTTTGTAATGTTACTTAATCAAAAGCCGAAATCGAGAGTGTGTGATTTGGGGTCAAGTAGGGAAGTTGTTCAGCCTTATGAGGAAGAGAGAGTAAGTACCGATTATTTACACTCGGTTTAGATGATTTCTGAAATTTTTCAAATTGTTTGCTGTGATTTAAATCAGCTGATTGTGAGACGAGTTTCCACGCATAGTTCAACCAGCCTACACTATGGCAAAATATGACCCGATGGATCGATCTCTTCCATTTTTGTGCTGAAATCTATTACAACTACCCACTACAAAAAATATAACACATTTTTACTATTCAATATCATTTTTCAATAATATTTATTATTTATATTATTGGTTTTTGTTTTCCTGCCACCAAAATACAAGTATCACAATCGATCTTTACTTAATTAAAACATAATATCGACTTCCTCGAGTAAACATGGAATTGTCCAAAAAAAAAACATATATGGTTTTGTTTACCAAATTTTATACTATTTTTTAAAACATCAATCAATATATAATTCTTTTTATTTCCCCAGGGTTAAGGGTAAGTTCTTTTTGTTATGAGATGGTCAGAAATGGATAATTATACTACGCTTTACAAATACCGAAAAATATTAAAAATTTTGTTTTTTTTTTCGTATAATACGTAGTTACAGAAATGTCCGTAAGAGAGCAGCGTACGTTTGTTTACTTGAGAACATGTGATTAATTTTGACTAGTTTTTTGTTCTATATCACCATTCGGAATGCGTTTTCTTCGTTAACTATTAAATGAAATGTTTATATTACCTCTCTTCTTATAGTTCTTACTGGAATGAAGCCTTTTCTCTAGTGAGGTCCGTCTTGAGTTGTAATTTCATTACCGTCTGGCCCATATTCTATCGTCAACTTGAAACATAGCGAAACTAAGCCGAATCATCAGAAGGGTTTTCTTTCACTGTTTATTATGGAGTATAACCATTTAGTTTTGATAAATAAGGTAGGATTATATAGTGTTCATATTGCTTTTTAATTTTGTACTAATTTTACACTTCTCCAAAGTTTCAAAAAGGATATTTTAATAGAATTGTGGTAGCATCATTTTGTCAACTCGCCAGGTTTAATTTCCCAATTTTATTATTAACAATACTTGTTATTCTCGTCACTCTTAGTAACCCATAATATTTTTATTATACAGGCAGTTTGTAATTATTATAAATTTATATTTTATTTACCGAAAAATAATTCTTTTTAATTCTGGTTTCTTTCCCAATTTGGTTTACATAATAGGTTTCTGTTCATTTTCTTATGACCTTGTATATAAGTATTTAATATTTTTATTATCTTTAAATGAATTTATATATTATTTATTAGTCTCTCATAGTATTCCTACACTGCACTACTTCCTTCTGCCATTTCCCTCATATAGTATTATTTTAATTTTTTATTATCATTTGATATTTAAATCTTTTATGTTTTTTAAAACGAACCCTGGGTTATCTTATACGATAACACAAATATTTGCAAAAATATAAAATTAACTTAAGTTTTAAACTTGGTTGTCTACACAATATAAATATTACAATAAATTAATAAAATACAGAATCAGTTAGTAGCATTATAGTCTACTATCATAGTTTTATAATTCCCAAACCTACAGCACAATTCTGTAATAAGTTACCTTCACTTTCACTTTTTACCTCAATGGGTACACTATAACTCACTTGTCACTGTATATCACTCGAATTGTTTATAATGTTTAGTGATATACTTTAATTTTGCGCTAGTTATAGGTTACCCATTTCTGACCTTTATGTTCTTACATGATTTAATTTATTGGGACCGGGTTATGTAACGTTACATAAAGCCCCCCCCCCCCACTAGAACAAATTTATTTTGGTTTTACTCATTTATTAAAATAAATTGTTGATTGGTTCAATTCTCCTAATAGTCTTGGCGTTATCTTCATAATAGTGTTTCATTTCCGACTGATTATACACTCCCTTTATTCTATTATTATTAATTGTTTTAATTTCATAAGTATTATTCCCCTTCACCTGGGTTATGAGGTAAGGTCCAGTATAAAGTAACAGTAGCTTCCGAGCAATACCCTCTATAGAACTGGGTAGTTGTCTATTTTTTATTAGTACCTTATCTCCCATCTGGTATGTATCCAATCTTCTCTTTTTTACTTGATCCCTTTTTTGTTGAAGTTCCACTTTATGCAACACTCTGTTGTGCATTTCCACTTGGTCGAACTCTACTCTCTCTCCTGGAGGGAAATTTATCAATGAGGTAATTTCTCTTGGTGGTGGTTTATCAAACATTACCTGATAAGGGCTAGTACCGATAGTGTCATGGTATGACCAGTTAAGGAAAGTCTCTGCTGGTTCGATATACTGACTCCAGTTTTTATGTTCTTGATGACAGTAAGTACGTAGAATTCTGCCAACTTCCCTTAATACGCGTTCAGCAGGATTGCTACTAGGGTGGTACACTGATGTCTTGTAGGTTCTTATTTGCCAATTTCTCAATTCTTCTTTCCACCTTTTTCCCCGAAATTGCGTTCCATGATCAGTTATAATCGTTTCCGGTTTTCCCACCTCAGGTAAGTATTTTTTTATAATTACTTCTAGAATTTTCTTCGTTGTGGCTCTACTAATAGCGTAGAGTTTTGTATATTTCGTATAATGATCAAATAATATGATGATATATTTATATTTATGTCTTCCTCCACTTCTGGGAAAAGGTCCACAGATATCCAAGAATGTCTTTTCAAGTTTATTATTAGATTTTATTGTAATCATTGCACCCGTTCTCTTCTCATTATTTACTTTTACTAGCTGGCATATGTTACAGGTTTTTACTATCTCCCTTACTCTTTTATTTATAGCTTTCACGTAACAATGTTCAGATAGAGCTTTAATAACTTTGAGTGATCCCATGTGGCCATATCTTTCATGATAATCCTGAATCAGTGCTACTTCTGTTGCTGCTGGCACATACATCTTCCAGACATGATCCTTAATGGTAGGACGAATAAAAAGGATCTCTTCATAAACACAAAAAAATTTCATTATTATAGGGTCATGTTGTAATATTCGTTCCTTAATTTTTGTTAATTTAGTGTCCCTTTGTTGATCGACTTTTATTTTATTAATTATATCTTGTAACTCCTTTGCCATCTTAATAATGTAATATATTTTTCCAACACTTTCTGGTTCTATTTCACAAGTTCCTTTTTCTAGATTAATCCGGGATAATCGGTCTGCTATTACATTCTTCTTACCCGGAATATATTCCCAGTCTAAATTATATTCTTGAAGTATTAATACCCATCTAGTAAGTCTGCCGTGGTTAAGTTTGCAATTTTTTAAAAACGAAATTGATCTATGATCAGTTCTGATGGTCACTGGGTATCCCAATATAAATGTTCGAAATTTTATACATGAGAACACAACACTCAGCAGTTCCTTTTCCGTTACTGTATAATTCCTCTCACAACTACTCAGTACTCTGCTTGCAAAACTGATGACCCCATGATTTCCTTCCTCATCTTCCTGATATAGCTCACTTCCAAGGCTAATGTTACTAGCATCACAATTTATGAAAAAACGTTTATTGAAATTTGGGTGATGTAACATGATGCTGTCAAGAAATTTATTTTTTACTATCTGGAAATTATTATCTTCACTTTCTTCCCATCTCCATTTGTTTTTCTTTGAAAGTAAACATTGAAATTTGGCCGTTACTTCTGAATAATTCTGTTGAAATTTTCTATAATAGTTGTATATCCCCAAAAAGGATTGTAATTGTTTCAAGTTTTTTGGTTTAGGAAAATCTTGAATAGCCTTTACTTTTTCAGGAGATGGTTTAATTCCAGTAGCAGATAAAATGAACCCTAAAAATGGTAGTTCATGTGTGATAAATTTAGATTTATCCAGTTTTAAAGTTATATTATGTTGCAAAAGTTTATTTAACACTGTTTCCACTCGGTTACAATGCTCCTCCCAAGTACAAGACGTAATTAATATGTCATCCACATATATGGTAGTAAAATCTAAAACTTCCTTACCTAAAATTTGGTCCATGCACTGGATGAACACGGCCACAGAATTTACCAATCCAAAAGGCAACCGCTTAAAATGATAATTTCGTCCTTCGAATATGAAAGCAACATATTGTCTGCTGTTAGGGTGCAACTCTATTTGCCAATATCCACAGACTGCATCCCAAGTACTCATGTACTTGCATCCATAGAATTTTTTCATTATCTCTTCAATCTCACCTGGAGACGTGCGATCATTAATGAGCATTTTATTCAACTCCCGAGCATCAAGACATAGTCTGACTTGACCATCTTTCTTCGGTATAGCTACCAATGGGCTGGTATACGGAGAACTACTTCTTTCAATTATGTCTTCTAATATCATTCTTTGAATTTCTTTCCTTGCTGCCTCTTTCAAAGCTTGAGCAATAGGGTATGATCGTTTATTAAAATTTACATTTTCCTTGAACTTTAGTTCACACAAGAAGTTTTTTGCTTTTCCTGGTGATTCTGAGAATACTGATTTATATTTATTATAAATTTTTATAAGTTGTTGTTTCTGTTCTACACTAATTATTTCCGGTGCCTGCCTATTCTGAAACTCAATTATTTCTTCTATCTTCTCTTGCCAAATCTTTGATTCTGTTACTTCTATATTGTTACCTAGGGTTAATCTATTATCCTCCCTAACAAAAAATGAGCTCGGACACTGAGGGGCACTTTGGCTACCAATTATCTCAGCCGTTAACTCACCATTTTCTGTGCTCAAGGTTACTATACCCCTGGCCAGATTTATAATTGCAGTGTGTTGCCGTAGCATATCACACCCTATTAACACCCTAAACGGTAGCCCTTTTGCTACTAAAAATCCCATAGGTATTCCTATTCCATTAGTGGTAACATTCAAAGACACTTGTTTTTTGATTGTTTTATTTTGTTTCCCGGTAGCACCAACAATTGTTAAATTGTTAATTGGTAAAGTAGGTATTCTCTCAGTAGTTAACTCAGCAATACGATCTAGTTCTAATTGATCAATAATTGAAATATTGGCTCCTGTATCAATCATGGCCTCTGCTGACACTCCATTTAATTGTATTTGTATATAGACTATGTCATTGTTTGGTGATGACTCTTTAATTGCTCTTTCTTCCATTAACTCGGACTGTATATTTTTTAGAAAATTATTTCTGATAATGGTTATTGGTTGATTTAATTTAGTATTATAATTGAGTGTATGGTAAATTCTGTGCCCTGTTGTTTCTAGCAGTGACGGGCAATCACATCTTCTCACTGCTGGTACCCGTTTCCCCTATTTCCATCATTATTATTGTTTGGTTCAACATTTTCATTATGTTGAATATTGCTTATCGGTCTCCTTTCTTCATCACTCTCTCTGAATCTAGGTTGCTCGGGGCTCACACTCCTTTGTGGACCTTCTTCTCGGTGATAAGAATCATGTCTGTAATTTTGTCGATTATTATTAGGCCATCTTCCTCGATATCTATTATTGAAATAATTGTTATTAGCATGCACATAATTAACTCTGGGCCGATTCTCTCTTGGTGGTTCATTCCTCCGCTCCTCGGTATTCCCTGACCTCCATCTACTTCTCCTATAATAAGATTCCTGTTCATAATTTTCTAGTAGCGTTTCCATGCCTCCAATAGTTTTTACTTGTCCACTTAATCGGGCACTAATGATCTTCTCTTCGAAATGATACGCCATTTTGGTCACTAGACACTCTTCAGGTATCTTAGGGTCTAAATACTTTGCTATACACACCTTCCCCAAAAAGTAAGCAGTAGGTGTTTGTCCCACTGTACGGTCATACCTACCATGACAGATATCGTCCCTAATAATGTTTTGTACTGACTCTGACCAGTACTTAAGTTTGAACCTTGTTTTGAAACCCCCATAATCACACACCTCGTTCCTAATTGCTGTCCACCAATTATCATTGATATTTTTGAACGATTCGTCTAATATACCTTTTATCATATTCCACCGATTCTCCTTTGATCTGTTCAAAATTTCGTCTACTCTCCCTAAAAATTCAAGTGGGTTTCTGCGATAATCCCGAAAGTTTACACTTTCCTTACTATCTGGATAAACATGAGGACTGCTGCATGCAGATCTAGAACTGATTCGATCTACATCACATTGAAAATTGGTTTGTATTTGTTGCAAACTATCTAATTTCTCTGCTTGGCTATCACACTGATTTTTTACATTCTCTACTGTTTTATGAAACTCTGAAAATTTACAGTTTAGACTGCTTTTGATACTATCTAACTGGTCATTGTTTTCTTGGCATATGGCCATTACACGAACTTGATTATTTTGTTCTTCCTTTTCCATTCGGGCATCAATTCCTGTTTTAATTAGTTCCATCTTTTCTTCTGTTTTATCCAACCTTTGATTGGTTTCTATTACTTTCTTCTCTGCCTCTTCCTTATATTCATCTACTCTTTGGCTAAGCGTATTACTGACACTTTCAATTTTACTCTCTAGATTTTCTCTTAATTCCTTGTTGAAGTTCTCCATCTTACTCTCAAATTGTTTTAAGTTTTCTTCGTTTATTTTCTCAATTTGTTTCAAACTGTCCCTCAAGGTTTCATTTTGTCTCCTTGAGTTCTCATCTATTTTGTCAAATTTTTCCTCCTGTTTTCTAAAATTCTCCTTATTTTCCTCATTGGTTTGCTTCGAGTTTTCCTCCTGTTTCTTAAAATTCTCATCTATTTTATCAAATTTTTCGCTCAAGGTTTCATTTTGTTTCCTTGAGTTTTCATCTATGGTTTGTTTATTGCTTTCCTTAATGGTATCAATTTTCTCCATCATCATCCTCATCATTTCTTGCCAATCGGGTTCTCTTCTGGCTTCCGCTTTTTCTGGTTGGTCCCCTTGGGCATCCTCTTCAATTATTTCCGTTTCCGGGTCCATAACTACTTCGGTTTCTTCTTTATCACCTGTCGGTTGGTCCATTTCACTGTCCGTGACTAATTCTATTTCTTGTTCCTGTCCACCTTCTTCCTTCTCCTTTTCTTCTGCCCTCTTCTTCGATTTGCCTCGGGTATTATGCATTTCTTGTTTTCTCATAACTGCCGACGATAATTAGATTTTTTGGTATATATTTTTATTAAATATATCAAAATTCTTTTCTAATTACAGCCCTTTTACGTTGAGCGCCAATCTGTAACGTATCGGTTTTTGTAGAGGTTTTAGCGAAAACTTTGTATGTTGCTTATTGGGTGTTCGTCTTATTTAATTAAGCTCCCAATGTTGTGTACGCCAATCTGTAACGTACTGCCTTGAGATATTAAAGTTTCCGCCTCTCCGCAGTCGCCACTTATGAATTATAATGACCAAAGTTTAAAAAATAAAGTATTTTGTAATGTTACTTAATCAAAAGCCGAAATCGAGAGTGTGTGATTTGGGGTCAAGTAGGGAAGTTGTTCAGCCTTATGAGGAAGAGAGAGTAAGTACCGATTATTTACACTCGGTTTAGATGATTTCTGAAATTTTTCAAATTGTTTGCTGTGATTTAAATCAGCTGATTGTGAGACGAGTTTCCACGCATGGTTCAACCAGCCTACACTATGGCAAAATATGAGCCGATGGATCGATCTCTTCCATTTTTGTGCTGAAATCTATTACAACTACCCACTACAAAAAATATAACACATTTTTACTATTCAATATCATTTTTCAATAATATTTATTATTTATATTATTGGTTTTTGTTTTCCTGCCACCAAAATACAAGTATCACAATCGATCTTTACTTAATTAAAACATAATATCGACTTCCTCGAGTAAACATGGAATTGTCCAAAAAAAAAACATATATGGTTTTGTTTACCAAATTTTATACTATTTTTTAAAACATCAATCAATATATAATTCTTTTTATTTCCCCAGGGTTAAGGGTAAGTTCTTTTTGTTATGAGATGGTCAGAAATGGATAATTATACTACGCTTTACAAATACCGAAAAATATTAAAAATTTTGTTTATTTTCGTATAATTCGTAGTTACAGAAATGTCCATAAGAGAGCAGCGTGCGTTTGTTTACTTGAGAACATGTGATTAATTTTGACTAGTTTTTTGTTCTATATCACCATTCGGAATGCGTTTTCTTCATTAACTATTAAATGAAATGTTTATATTACCTCTCTTCTTATAGTTCTTACTGGAATGAAGCCTTTTCTCTAGTGAGGTCCGTCTTGAGTTGTAATTTCATTACCGTCTGGCCCATATTCTATCGTCAACTTGAAACATAGCGAAACTAAGCCGAATCATCAGAAGGGTTTTCTTTCACTGTTTATTATGGAGTATAACCATTTAGTTTTGATAAATAAGGTAGGATTATATAGTGTTCATATTGCTTTTTAATTTTGTACTAATTTTACACTTCTCCAAAGTTTCAAAAAGGATATTTTAATAGAATTGTGGTAGCATCATTTTGTCAACTCGCCAGGTTTAATTTCCCAATTTTATTATTAACAATACTTGTTATTCTCGTCACTCTTAGTAACCCATAATATTTTTATTATACAGGCAGTTTGTAATTATTATAAATTTATATTTTATTTACCGAAAAATAATTCTTTTTAATTCCGGTTTCTTTCCCAATTTGGTTTACATAATAGGTTTCTGTTCATTTTCTTATGACCTTGTATATAAGTATTTAATATTTTTATTATCTTTAAATGAATTTATATATTATTTATTAGTCTCTCATAGTATTCCTACACTGCAATACTTCCTTCTGCCATTTCCCTCATATAGTATTATTTTAATTTTTTATTATCATTTGATATTTAAATCTTTTATGTTTTTTAAAACGAACCCTGGGTTATCTTATACGATAACACAAATATTTGCAAAAATATTAAATTAACTTAAGTATTAAACTTGGTTGTCTACACAATATAAATATTACAATAAATTAATAAAATACAGAATCAGTTAGTAGCATTATAGTCTACTATCATAGTTTTATAATTCCCAAACCTACAGCACAATTCTGTAATAAGTTACCTTCACTTTCACTTTTTACCTCAATGGGTACACTATAACTCACTTGTCACTGTATATCACTCGAATTGTTTATAATGTTTAGTGATATACTTTAATTTTGAGCTAGTTATAGGTTACCCATTTCTGACCTTTATGTTCTTACATGATTTAATTTATTGGGACCGGGTTATGTAACGTTACAATATATAGGCATACAAAATTCTTCAACCTAGCCAGTAATTAATATACTACAGTTACATTCAGTGTTAACACCAAAATATCTTTAAATAAAAGTAATGTTGCAATATAGATTCTCATCTAATTATTTTGTTTCATTTTTAGGCAGAACCCTTGATGGAAGCTCTAGTTTTAGGTGAAACTTATCAGGCACCACAGCCGTATATTAACATTCTTAAAGAAGAACCAAAAATAGCTGGTAATCTGACCCTTGTGCTTTATGATTTGATCATAGTGGCAGTTGAGGATGGTGAGAATAATGATTCCATGGTTCTTATAAATAAAGTACATTGTATTTTATTTTGCTGACACATAGGTGTGTGTGTGTGTGTGTGTGTGTGTGTGTGTGTGTGTGTGTGTGAGAGAGAGAGAGAGAGAGAGAGAGAGAGAGAGAGAGAGAGAGAGAGAGAGAGAGAGAGAGAGAGAGAGAGAGACATGCTTTGTTATGAATCATATAGGTTATAGTAAGCACTGGTTTGATTGATTATGTCTATCTCACCCAGTAGTTACAAAGATAATGATTTAGGATCCAATAATTACATAGTAAAGCTGTATTATGTTAATTAAATATGTAACTTAATATTTATCATCACAGCATCCATAATAAATTTATAAAATTACTAACCAAAAACTGACTTTGAGTAATTGTAATTTTCAGTATACAGCAATAGCAGTCTGTATTTCCATTTAATATTGCCGCTAAGTGTTTGCATATTTACAGTTAGGGGTCATTACAGAGTGGAATGTAAGCAGTGTGGTGCTACTGAAAGTGTATGGTTGTAGCAATTTACACCTTATTTGATGAAAGTTTTAATTTTAAAAGAATTAATTTAGTGATTACAATTGAAAATAATAGAGGATATACAAAATAATTGTAAATCTTGTTAATCTCTTTAAACAAATTCATGTGTTCACTGTTCTTTCAGTTCTTCTTACAAATGATTTTTTTTTAGTGAGGGGTAGATTTTACTTGATATGTAAAAATTATTCAGGCTTCACGACTATCATGACCGCAGTTAGCACAGTTATCTTATTGTAGGTGCAACATGATACAATCAACAACCTTCAGTTTATTTTGTCTACTGTTATAGATGTCAGAGGTTTTTGTGTTCTTGGGAGTGAGTATACAGTAGACCTCCATATATCCAAACTCCAGTTATCTGAATTCCCAATTATCCAAATTATTATCAGGAAATTAAAAAAAAAAAAATACAATTTCTAAAGAAAAGTTTTTTCAAATTGCTGTACTAACAAAAAAAAAAACATCGTAAGCAAATGAAATATATATAAGACTGTGTTAGCTATGCATCATAGTTTAGTCTACGTACTGATCAGTATAATGTTTTCTACCCTACTGTTCGCCTAAAATTATAATTATGTGTGAGTATTATTTTTAATTTTTTTTTTAGTAAAAGTGAACATTTTGCAAAACCGTATGACCTGGTTTTTTTATTAAGATACTGTATTCATGTAATAAAAATAACAAAAGTGATTTTTTGATCAATTTTCGCGTTTTCTTTCACAGCATAACCTTTTTCTTATGTTTGTCCCAATTATCCAAATTTCTGCATATCCGAATTACGTCTGGGACTCATTAGTTCAGATAAATGGAGTTCTGCTATATTTTGAGCTGTTCATAATTAAAGGAGTAAAGTACTTAAATTCAAAACAAATTGTATATAGCAAATTTAGCTCGTCACATATAAAAAGCCTTTTATAAGAAACCTGTTTCTTAAGTATTTGAACCTGTTTTAAAACTTCAGTCTTAGGTACAGATTTGAATGATAATGTGGCCAACGTTATTGTTGTAAATTCCACTTGTGAGAACTAATAGTAATTAATTGTGTGTTTGTATGAGTTTGTAACTTTTGAAGATTGTATAGATTTTGATATCTAAGGGATGTTCAAACATTAGTTGAGTCTAATGAATATTCTATTTTGCCAAGCCCATTATACAAAACAGGAGGGTCATGTATATTCATGATTAATTTGAAATTAAATAATTTCAGCAGCAGGTAGGTATTTAATTGAAATAGTCTCATTCCATGAGGATCACATTGTGAAGGAGGTTAAGCTAGCGATGTTTGAATTTCGTTAGGTGGCTATTATGGAACGTGTTATGGAATAAGTTTATTCCATACATATATTTCAGCATATTTCGTTAATTTTTCCAGAATGTGTATAGAGTTTGTGCAGTAAAAGGAAGTTAATTGCATTAATGAATTGGGAGCATTTTCAAGAAGCCTTGTACTTACACAGTCACAGTAGGATGAGAAAAAAAGATATTTGAAAGAAAAAAATTCCATAGTCATTGAAGATTTGCATATGTGTTTTCCATGGTTTATGTTTTAAGAAATTGTTAAACAGATAATTGGATTTCAGGAAGGTTTTAATGTAGTCAGAGGAGGGAAAAATAGGTTTCTTTATGAATATCCAAGAAATATACATTTATGAAAAAAATGGACATTTAGTCCTTATTTAAAGTTTACAAAATATTGTAACGTTACCAAATATGGTAGTTACATAAAATAAGCTAATATAACGTCAAGTAAGAGAAAAGCATGAAAGTATGTCTAGATAAATAAACCTATGTGTATAAAAGTGTGTATCTACAGATATATTAGTATAACAATCCAACGATGAGGAAGAAAGTATTAACATAGCAACATCAAATACGAAATGAAGAAAGAAAATGACCATGAGCCAAAACAAAAATATCAGTAACCAGACCCAATAGGATCCAACAGTGAGGGGAACCAACAAAATAAGGACCAATAAACTCCAACAGCGAGGGGAACAAATGAAGATAAGGACTACAATGAAAATATTGAAGAAGACATTCAAACCTAAAGAAGAGGAAAAGAAGAAGGACAAGGAGACGTACCATGAAGAGAGAAGAAAATGGATAGACCATGCAAGGACTCATCATTCATCAAGTGTACTAGAGACAATAATAGTAACCAAAGGAATAGTGATTATCAAATATGAAAAGAAAAACAGTGTTTAACATTTAAGGAACCACAAACAATTACAGTGAGTACTTAATATAGATGTGAAAACCTGTGACCAGTTAACTAATTTTAACCTAATAAACCACACAAACAATTCCAGTGATAAGGTTTATAGTATAAGAAAATGTGTTAATTTCATAGTGAAACAGCAAGAATTAAATAGTCAAATATACACAGACAATTAGTGTGACTAATTTAATAAAGATTGTGATCCACATAGATAATCATAAGACCACCAGAATAGAATGAAATCGAACAATTATATTATTGTTCATAGAGAACTGACAATAAAAACCTTTGTTATATATCAAACAAAAGTGACAGGAATTAGATACAACCAGTGACAAGAAAGATATTGTCATTAGTACAAAAAGATTTGTATTATTGTTTAAGAAGAAGTAGTGTAAACATGTGTATTAAAACAATTAAAATATTGTAGTAAAATACCATACTGAAGTCATGTTAGTAGTAGCAAAATGCTGCATTAGAACATGTTGTACATTGTTACATAACCCCATAGGAAAGACACCTATGAAACAAAAAATAATACATGTTAATTTAACCAAGTAACCATCAACTATAATACCAATCAAGAATTTGTTATAAGTAATGATACACCACAGTAGACAGTGTATTATATTGCAATACAATGCAAATAAAACAGATCAAATATGATGGCACAAAGATAGGAAAAATGGAGCCTAGTATGCCAAATTAGTTAGACAAAATACAATATCAAAACAAGTACCAATGTTAATGAAGGTATTACCAGTAGTTAGATAAACATCTGGTACTACTTTGAGAACAGATTGTAAGTATAAGGACAATAGTTTTGTAACCAAAATATTGTAAACTAGCTAACTAAGAACACATAACCAGAAGTAAGCAGCAACAATGTAACCAACTAGTTAAGCAAAATACTGTATTAAAGCTTGGACAAAGATTGATAAGAGTGTTACCAGTAGTAAGAGGAACACCTAATGCTACTTTGAGAACAGACCATGACCATGAGAATAGTCATTTTATATATATATTATTAAAAACCAAATGACCCTGATAGTGGAAGCCAAATGTAAACAAACAATGAGGAGCAAGTTATTTGTGCAAAATACAGCTTACAAACTTGTTTAAAAGTAGATAAAATTATTACCAAGAATCAGAAGAATGTCTGATACTACTTGGGAAATCTAAATCAAGTGTAACAATAACAATTTAATTATTGTTTTAACAAAAATAACTGACTACCATGCTATGACATAATGTAAACAGACCCATTACTAGAAATTGAAGGGTTCTCAGATAGCTAAAAGCTAGCAATTATATGTAGGGAATTAGGTACAATGAGTGTACACTAATTGCATTTATTACATAATCTAACTTGTATAGAAAAAAAAACCAGAAGTAAAGTGACAATTGTAAGAAAAGAGATAGGAGGGTACTAAAACAATGTAAATAGTATATTAAATACAGCCCTGTACATATACTCAAGTATAAAATTATGTAAATAGACGTTTCTATTATTATTAGGTTACAGTATTAGTGTTATTAGATAAGAAAAATTAGTTTTAAGTACATTTGTGAAAAATCAAATATGGACGCCCAAAGACGCCATAACGAGATATTGTTTGGGTAACAATTATTCCCAAGTTTTGAATTAAACCAGTTGAGATATGGACTCAGAGCGTTTAATTAAAAGTGTTTTAGTATAAATAATTAAATTTGGTGTAATAAACTTATAAAATATAAGATGCACCATAAAAAATCAATAAAATTGTTATAGTGATTGAAGTAATGGACGGATTGTAATCTTGTTTGGACTTTAATTAAAGCGCAGGATGTCCGCAATTTACTGACACTAACCGTTTAACGATAAGACACATATTAAGAAAGTTATTGCGATTTTAAACTTTTCAATTATTTTTTGTACCAGTGCTGACGTCATATAGCCTCAAATGCAAAGGCCAAAATTGGTAAAAAATTAAATATTTTAAGAAAATAAAGTGCTTTGGGTTAGAGAGTTTAATCATTTCAACCAATCGAATGAATGAACATTGGCAGACAAGCCACAGACGCTTCGAAGGAGCATCACAGTCACCCATCAGTCATCATACAGACAGGTCATGTCACTCTCCGATATGAAGAAGTTTATTTTTTGAATTGTGCGCGACAAGCATACATCAGTAAATCAACACACATATAACCTACACACCACACTAGCATAAACGAGTGAAATGTGCGGAGTGTATAATATTTAAGTACGATTAGTGTACAATATCGATCGTACTTACGAGTGTTGTGTAAAAGATAAAAACAGGGAGTACAATTCTTTTTATTTAATTAACATTGAAACAGAAATAAAATTTCTGTAAATACGTAATGTTGATATACTACGCAAGTCAGTAAAAAGCGAAGTATCGAAAATGATGATGGAATTTATCAGAATTAATGAAAGTATTAATTCGCAATTATTAATATGTTGAATAAATATTTTAATTATTTGTCATAATTAAAAGAATCATATTTGAAGTATTTATTACAAAATACGAGCAATACCAATAGTCACTCAATTGACTAAAGTTGTTTTCTTGATTTTTCTATATTTGAAAGTAAATATTTTAACTTTCATGCGAAAGAGTATTATATGATACTGATAATGACACATCAAAACTATTATGAATAATATGTCTATACTTAGATTAAGAAGAAATAAAAATTAAAGATAATTAACCATAATAACACTTCACGTTATGAGATAACCTTAAAGTCGTAACTGTAATTTGCCACTTTCTCTGTTACAAGTCTGTTCTCAAGTAAAATCCAAACCAGATGGAAATAATAACAAGAGTTTTTTTTAATAAATTTTTCTCTTGTAAGTAAATAATTCCTAAAGTGAATTATTAAAATAAAGTAATACATTTCAGTAGTGCAAGCTAACGCACTCGTTGATTGTCTATTAAATACTGTATAATGCATGCGGATTCCCGCGTACGATAATACCATAACTATCAGTTATATGGTACTAATTTTCTATTTTTCTATTTGTTTGTTTGTTTTTAATTATTGTTCATTTAATATCATTATTAATGCCACATCTTGTACCTGGTATCATGCTACTTAAAAGAACCACACGAACATGGTAATTAACTGATACAAGAGGACATAACCTCTTAAAATTAAAACTATTGTATAACCAACAGGTTTACCAGCCTTGAGGCTAAGTAGAGTCTTATTTTAAATTTTGTTAATTGTAATTATTATCCGAAAGGTTATTAGTAACTGATTGTCAATTTTTCAAAGATTTTATAACATCATTAACCGTTAATAAACCTCTACATTTTATTACCAGTGGAAAAAGAGTATTATTTAAAATTTAAATTAGCTCATTTATTATTAGTCAGTTCTACCAAAAGGTGGCGGAAGAATTCAAATATTTCTAATAACGCAGAACTTTATTTAGCTGTTATATCATTTATATTGTGCATGATAGTCACATTGAATATTCAACCAGAATATCTATTTGTATATGCAGTGTGTGTATTTCAGCTGAACCGTCACCGAACAGGACTACAATATCCACACGTGGTAAGTGGGGGAGGTTACTAACGGAGTGCGAGAAGTATTTTAAATTAAAGAAGTGAACCATCGATACCCACATATTTGACAATTACAATTAAACTAATAACAATAATAATTATAATTTGGACATTTTATAAAACAACACTATCGTAGATACCGGTGCGTATCTGCAATTACACTACCACACCACTATATCAATCAGTATCTTGTATCTTGTATTATTACAATATCCAACTTTTTTTTCTGTACAATGCAAATTGACATCTATGGCTGTTTAATGCACACGTCCTGATTAATTTTTTAAATAATTTAAAAACTAACCTTTCTCATGCATACATTCTTTTTTGAAGATTATGAATTTTCCTACAATATGTTTTTTTTTATTTCCTGTACCATGAACGTGAAAACTGACTGAGATATGGTGAATTAAACATTTCTATATTCCAAAATCATGCACGTATTTACTAATGAAATGTATACACATTTCAAAAAAACAATGTGTAGCAGACTAATGCAAGAAACTTTTTTAAGGCTTATAAAATTTACAATAATTTTGTGTTAATATGTTCAAACTAACAGACTTAGAAATAAATGTCTTAAAGAATTTGTCTGTGATAAAATTATCTTACATTTACTCTTTTTCTAATTTTTTGTATTTAAAAAAAAAGATATAAACTTTTAAATTTATGGTTTTTGACTTCACCTGCCTCTTTTGCTTGGGTTGGCTTCACTTGAACACCGTTAATGTACTAATTTATTTTCATAAATGGTCTGATGTTCCTTTGTATAAAAATATGTATAATTTTCTTTTTTACCTTTTTCAAGAATGTCATTGGTGTTATTACATATGAATAACCAATCAAAAGGTTAAAAATTTTTACCCAAAATTCACATTTACATTTCCGACCGCCATAACACTGTTAATTTTCAAAGTGAAGGCATAAGTAAAAACCTAATTTTACAACACACTAGAACTGTTGCTTGATACTATTAATCTTAAAATTATTACTAAAATTGTGAGAAAAATACATTCTTGATTTGGGAACACGGAAATGTTTAATTGACCATATCTTGGTCAATTTTTATCATGTGGGAATGAACACATCTTATATGCTTTAAAAAAGAATTAAATTGTTTTTTGTTAAAATGCATAGTTTGCAAGTATTGTGCAGAAAATAAATCTTCATCTTTCAATAGCCATATCTCAGTCAGTTTCCACTATACAGAAAAGAAAGAAAACATTGGACATTTTGTAACCTTTAAAAAGAACTAAATGCATTCTTTCAATAAAAAGCATATTTTTCCAGATATTCACAACCCAGTTTTGGTCCTTGTGACCCCAACAAAAAAACCCTGCACTTGACCGATTCTTAGCACAAAGATTTCGTAAAATATAACTTTTGGACTTCTATGAAAATCTTCATTGACTGAGGAATTTTTTCTCTTATATTATAAAATTTTGTCCATTTGTCATACACTAAACGCTTGCATAATGACTGAGAACAGAAAATTTAGAATTGTATATGAACTTGTGAAATACTGTACAATGGACTATATAACAACACTTGCACATGCACCATTGATATTGATAAATTCTGTTCTGCCGATGGGTCCGTCCAAAATTTTTTTGTATCCAAAATAATTTCAGTTTTTTAAGCCACAATCAATAACAGAAATTTTTTTGTTGACCTTAAGACATTTCAAGTATTGTCTGGCATTGGTCATGGGCTGGCAGTGGAAACCTAAAACGTATCACATTTGAATGCAGTTTACATTCGTAATGCCTTCTGGATGTCTGTTGGAAAAAAGGAATGGTTATCGGTTTTAGTACAATGAAAAATAAAGGTGATACTTGAATAACAGAAATAATATGATGCATACAAATTTTTTGTTGTAAATAATGAAGCTGGTGTAACATAACATCAGAAAACTGGTGAAAATGAAATTGTAGACTTGATGCTACAAGTTCAAAACAAATTGAACATGTAACGTGTGAGCCAATTGATTTGAGTATTGTTATTAGAAAATATCTAAAACTGAAGTTGTCTGAAAACTTTCTGCTTTTTGCATAGTGTTGTTAAAAAATGTTACTCTACCACAGGTAGAAGTTGAAAATAAGATCATGTTAAACTGCTGAAATTTGTTTTCTAATTTCATTTGTTTTTATTTATACATATGTTGTGAATATATAAATCCTTTTTGGATTTTCTTTCTGAGATAAAGTGTAATATAATCCAGGCTATGACCTTAGCTGAGGATACTCAGGATAACTTTGAACACCCGCATGAATATCAAAATTAGATAGGACTTCAAAACTTTTTGGGATGTAAGTGTTGATCTTGCAGAAACAGTAAGTGCTCTGGCATCCCTACTGACTGTTCTGTGCAGAGAACAATAAAAAGATTACCAAAATTTCTCCAAGTGTATTTGTTTGACTCACCATGTCTCGTCTACAGTTTCAGTTAGTAACCCCTACAGTCTTCAGTATAACATTTGTTCCAAAATTTAAGTTTAAAGGCCCATGATGTGATATGTCTGTGACATATCCATGATGTGTCAGTGCTGTGTCCTTCTATGTCTCCCATCTAGATTCATTTTGTCTCATATCTTATCCCATATATTATGTTTGAAACTGCTGTCTGTATACTTTGGATTGAATATATTATGTAGACAGAATAATTTTATACAAATTCAGTTAACTTCTCATCGTTCATTTTTGTTTACAAACATTGAGTGAGTATCAATACCACAAGACCATAACATGTCCATTAAATTTAACATGTTCTCTGCCAGCGTGTTTTGACCATACTGTCCTCCTGTGCCAGACAGTTTTTGGTTGCCTACAATATAATGTTATTCTTTGGTCATTATGACCAACATGGCAGAGAATGTGTTAAAGAATATCAGTAGCAACAGTATGTTGTCACAGTATGGACACTGAACAGATGTGGGGAGAGAGAGTATGGTGCTGTGCTGGATATGTGTAGTTAATCCAATGAAATTGTGAAAATAATATTTATCACTGACACCGCCAAGATGTCGCAGAACTGACACATCATGGCACTGAGGAGTCACAGATATGTGTAAATAGGCCTTTATTAGAAAGAGTTTGAGAGATGTGTCGATGACAATTCAGACATTTGTAATGGTATAATTATGTAGATCCAAACAGTAAAACTTTCACATATTCAGATTTATGAAAACAACAGCCCACTGTAATTTTGGAAGAGGAAATAAAATCCTAAAG
The DNA here is from genome assembly GCA_034769895.1 of Magicicada septendecula. Classification (NCBI taxonomy): domain Eukaryota; kingdom Metazoa; phylum Arthropoda; class Insecta; order Hemiptera; family Cicadidae; genus Magicicada; species Magicicada septendecula. The sequence goes on along the minus strand of CM068367.1, from coordinate 598,360,958 downwards.
AATATGATTTACAAGCATGACAAAGAAAATATTTCAGTCACTAAAGTGTACGTGTTCTTGAGTTAATGGTGAGGTACAGATTATTATTAGGCTGAATGTACAAGTTGGCATTTTATTTAAGTGGCCTATATCTTTACCAAGATGATATTTTTATGTTTTAAAAGATTAAAAACCTCACTAAGTAGTATAGTATAGTAAAGTTTGTTCACTCTTAGAGTGGAACTTGTAAACAAAACCATGTTAGAACCAGTGGCGAAGCTAGTAGCTAATGAATGGGTAGGCAAAAATCTTATCTTAATTTTTTTTAAGGAATCACTAAAAGGACGGTGGTTCAAATCGGACGCTGAGGTAGCGTTTGCTGTAAGCGAATGGTTCCACAAAGAGCCGTAAGAATTTTACTAGCAGGGAATCTACAGGGTAGTGCAACAGTGGAACTCGTGTCTTAATGTTAATGGAGACTTCTTTTAAAATCGTTGAATAAAAAATGCTTTACAGCTCTATATGTCTTTCTATTGAACAATCCTTGTATTAGTCATACACAATAATACAACTGATTGAACTTCAAAATTTTAAACTTGATTAGTTTCTATATATATATATATATATGTTTAATGTTACAAATAATTCAAATAACAATCTTGATCATCTGTTAGTTCAGCGGAATAACAGGGACACTTTTAATAACCGCATAAAATAAACACACTTATAAACAACACAGGCGCTTTAACTTAACTGTTTGGACCACAGAAGTGAGACATGCCTCAACGCTCTATGTGTACAGCGTGGGACAATCCCCCCTCCCTTCATATCCCTATCACACCCGCACATTGCTTACATCCGGTGTATACAAAAAACGTTGAGGCAAGTTCAGGTTGCCTCATTCGCTTTAAACGGCTATGCCGAATCTCACCTGTCACCATCTAGCGGTCGCTCAGTAAAGCACGTTTCGGTTTAATAAATTCGACAGTCGCGGTAACAATGTATAATCTTTACGTTATGTAGTTCATATGTATTTATAATTTTTATTCTACAGAATTTTTTAGGGTAGGCATTGCCTCCATGTAACTTCGCCACTGGTTAGAACCATGTGCTTGTACTTGAACTGGATTTGGTTAGTGAATGGCAACATCAATAAATCCTTCACTAGAAGTAAAGTAGTTTGCAATTTATTATTATTATTAATTGATTAAAAATATATGAAACTTTTCTTTTAATACAATTGGGATTAAAACGACTAAAAGTAAAGTAAATGATTTTATAATTTTTTGAATCACAGCAAGTTTTAACTTTAACTGGACATACATGCTTCTGTGTTGTATCACTCCGCTCTGTTTACCCAGTCTAAGAATGAACAAACTTTTGATGATTTTCATGTCAACCATAATACGAGAATTAACAGTTTTAATAAAACTGATTCGGGCAAACATCCATATAAATTGTATGTGTTCTAGTGTGTTTTAATATATGTGCTTGTATGAACATATATACTGATATTTTCATTATAGGAAAAGACAAGATTAAGTTAGGTCAGTGCTTTGAAATAATATACAGCCGTAAATCTACTGTAAAAAATATGTATATACACTGTGAGTAAATTTGCGGTGTGGGCTCACCTATTCGTGTTGTGAAATCATGTGGTATAGTTCTTTATTCTGTTTATGAATTCCTACTCATATAAAAATATCGGTATGGAGAACCATACATGACTTCCATATTCTAAGATTTATATTTAAAATCATTTTCAGCCAAACAGCCAGGCTGTGTCTTACCTGCTTTTTTATTGCTGTATTAAATGAAAAATATTATATTACATTAAAATGAAAAAATTATAATTTTATTGCCTGGCAACAAAATTATTTTATTTTTAACAATTACCATTGTTTCAAAAAGTTTAAATAAATTTTCAAGTACTTTACTCTTGTTAAAACGTAAAAGGTTGCAGGTAAACTACCCCTTTCCCTTAACCGATCTTCACCAAAATCGAAAGTCATTGAGACCTCTACAATTCAGGGACGTATGCAAAAAATTATTTGATTCTGTTTGAATTTGCGGCTGTTATCGTTTGCCATAAAAAATACGCTTGATAAAAAAACGTTGCAGGTAAACTACCCCTTCCCCTTAACCGATCTTCACCAAAAACAATAGGTCTTGAGTACTCTACAAATCAGGGCTGTATGCAAAACATTATTTGATTCTGTTTGAATTTGCGGCTGTTATCGTTTGCCATAGAAAATACCCTTGTTAAAAAAACGTTGCAGGTAAACTACCCCTTTCCCTCAACCGATCTTCACCAAAAACAATAGGTCTTGAGAACTCTACAATTTAGGGCTGTATGCAAATAATCTTTTGATTCTGTTTGAATTTGCAGCTGTTATCGTTTGCCATAGGAAATACCCTTGTTAAAACATAAAACGTTACAGGTAAACTACCCCTTTCCCTTAACCGATCTTCACCAAAATCAACAGATCTTGAGAACTCTACAATTCAGGGCTGTATGCGAAACATTATTTGATTCTGTTTGAATTTGCGGCTGTTATCGTTTGCCAAACAAACAAAATTACCCTTGCTAAAAAAAAAACCGTTGCAGGTAAACTACCCCTTTCCCTCAACCGATCTTCACCAAAAACAATAGGTCGCGAGTACTCTGCAAATCAGGGCTGCATGCAAAAAATTATTTGATTCTGTTTGAATTTGCGGCAGTTATCGTTTGCCATAGAAAAAAAATCTACAGACAGACAGACAGACAGACACACAGACAGACACACAGACAGACAGACAGACACACACACAGACACTTTTCGGAAAAAGACTTTTTTTCATGTTTTGAGTGTAATAGAATCAGAATCTGCAATAATCTCGAACACGATTTTTTTTGCCATCACCATACTTCCATTCCTTAAGGAATATGGAAGTAATATCGGTATGGAGAACCATACATGACTTCCATATTCTAAGATTTATATTTAAAATCATTTTCAGCCAAACAACCAGGCTGTGTCTTACCTGCCTTTTTATTGCTGTATTAAATGAAAAATATTATATTACATTAAAATGAAAAAATTATAATTTTATTGCCTGGCAACAAAATTATTTTATTTTTAACAATTACCATTGTTTCAAAAAGTTTAAATAAATTTTCAAGTACTTTACTCTTGTTAAAACGTAAAAGGTTGCAGGTAAACTACCCCTTCCCCTTAACCGATCTTCACCAAAATCGAAAGTCATTGAGACCTCTACAATTCAGGGACGTATGCAAAAAATTATTTCATTCTGTTTGAATTTGCGGCTGTTATCGTTTGCCATAGAAAATACGCTTGATAAAAAAACGTTGCAGGTAAACTACCCCTTCCCCTTAACCGATATTCACCAAAAACAATAGGTCTTGAGTACTCTACAAATCAGGGCTGTATGCAAAACATTATTTGATTCTGTTTGAATTTGCGGCTGTTATCGTTTGCCATAGAAAATACCCTTGTTAAAAAAACGTTGCAGGTAAACTACCCCTTTCCCTCAACCGATCTTCACCAAAAACAATAGGTCTTGAGAAATCTACAATTCAGGGCTGTATGCGAAACATTATTTGATTCTGTTTGAATTTGCGGCTGTTATCGTTTGCCAAAAAAAAAAAATTTCCCTTGATAAAAAAAACCGTTGCAGGTAAACTACCCCTTCCCCTCAACCGATCTTCACCAAAAACAATAGGTCGCGAGTACTCTACAAATCAGGGCTGTATGCAAAAAATTATTTGATTCTGTTTGAATTTGCGGCAGTTGTCGTTTGCCATAGAAAATACGCATGATAAAAAATGTTGCTGGTAAACTACCCCTTCCCCTCAACCGATCTTCACCAAAAACAATAGGTCTTGAGTACTCTACAAATCAGGGCTGTATGCAGAAAATTATTTGATTCTGTTTGAATTTGCGGCTGTTATCGTTTGCCATAGAAAATACCCTTGTTAAAAAAACGTTGTAGGTAAACTACCCCTTTCCCTTAACCGATCTTCACCAAAAACAAAAGGTCTTGAGAACTCTACAATTTAGGGCTGTATGCAAATAATCTTTTCATTCTGTTTGAATTTGCGGCTGTTATCGTTTGCCATAGGAAATACCCTTGTTAAAACATAAAACGTTACAGGTAAACTACCCCTTTCCCTTAACCGATCTTCACCAAAAACAATAGGTCTTGAGAACTCTACAATTCAGGACTGTATGCGAAACATTATTTGATTCTGTTTGAATTTGCGGCTGTTATCGTTTGCCAAACAAACAAAATTTCCCTTGCTAAAAAAAAACCGTTGCTGGTAAACTACCCCTTTCCCTCAACCGATCTTCACCAAAAACAATAGGTCGCGAGAACTCTGCAAAACCGGGCTGTATGCAAAAAATTATTTGATTCTGTTTGAATTTGCGGCAGTTATCGTTTGCCATAGAAAAAAAATCTACAGACAGACAGACACACAGACAGACAGACACACAGACACTTTTCGGAAAACGACTTTTTTTCATGTTTTGAGTGTAGTAGAATCAGAATCTGCAATAATCTCGAACACGATTTTTTTTGCCATCACCATACTTCCATTCCTTAAGGAATATGGAAGTAAAAGTAGGAAGGCCTTACAGTAAGGCCCATCCAGGTATTACACTGGGTGTTTCAAAATATGGAACTGCCACTACCTCAACACTATTTTAGTTAGATGAAGAAATATATTTTGTAAAAATTATTTGGATTATTGTGTAATTTTACAATGTACAATGGATTAAAAATGATTAATTCTTTTTTTATAGTGTACTGCTTTCTTGAGAAAATTCAGATCAAACTAAATTACAGAAAAGTTTTTTTAAAAACACACCAGTTAGATTTTCTTCACTGTGTTTGGTTTATCAAAAATATTTTTCTCAAGTTTATAAACGTGAAATAGCTGCTTTATTGTTAGTAATTAATTATATAATGCACAGAACATGCAGTGTCTATGTAGTGTAAATAGTGAGTATTTGCAGTTTTTCACTAAACAATTAAAAATTAACATGTATGATTTCATTTAATGGCAGTGAGTTTTTTTGTGCTTCAAAGGAGTGGTATGAGGTGAGTGCATATGGTGATTTGTATTATGCTGCATGGTAATATTTGGGAAGATCAAAGTTATTATATGTGTAAGTGTATGTGTACGTTATAGCATGTATTACAATTTGACTATAAGTATTATTATAAATATTAAAATACTGTGTTGTGTAACTGTAATTATTATTATTACAGTTCAGGTTAAACTGGTGTTATCTGTGTAAAAGTGTATGTTTGAATTTGGCTTCCATAATGCAAGTTTGGTTTTCTGTGACACTTCGCTTTTTCCCAGAAACTTCCTGTTGATATCACTGTAAAGCTTGCTTGCAGCTGAAATCCTCATGTCTAACTCTGACTCAATTGTGTCATCCTCACTGAAAACAGTACATAAATATTTGAATGTTGCCACCTGTTCAATTTCCTTATTGATGGTTACTATTCTGTGTTGTTTTGTTTGCCTACTAATTATGATTGTCTTTGTGGGGCTAATATCATAGTCTTCCTCCTCACTGTTTCTTCCCGTACATTTATGTTATCCTGCAGATTCTGTTCTGTGCTGGCAATCAGAATGATGTCGTCTGTGAAATACACTAGGTTGCAGCCTGCAGTTTGCCTACCGTAAACTTCCTACTCCTTTGTTGACTCTTATTGATAATAGAATCCATTTAACGGAAAGGTAAGATCCAAAATTGTTAGTGCTCAGCAGGAAGATGAACGTGGTGCCAGTTTTAAAGTATATTAGAGGGATGTCAGTGTGTTACATTTGCTTAATTACTGTGCTCTCCCTACTGCTCACCTGCATCAATTTAAAAAAGAATAAGTTGAACTAATGTTTGTATTAATGTAATGTTGTTGCATGATTATGCTACTATCTGCTATGGTTGTTATTTTTACTTATTGTTTACATGTGTTGCACAAGTTCTTATTTTGCTATTCATGTTTCAATGTATTCTCTGGGGAATATGTTCTTTAGGAGATGATACTCTCATACAATGGAAAATCTGTCAAAACATTGCCAGGTTAGTAAATATGAGTGTTCAGATAACCATCAGCAACTTTAATTCTTTTGACAACTTATTGTACTTCAAAAGTCTTGCTGTGTTCACTTTGAACAGTAATGTACAGCTTGTCTGTGGGCATTAGGTCTCCGGCATCATCTGATTAAGGAATCCTGCTCTTCTTTCTTCACTCATGTAGTGTAGTCTGAAGACACAACACACCATTTGCTCTTACATACACATGCTTACCCAGTAGATCTATGTAACCCATTATATTTAACAATTTGCTAATTTCATTGTTAATAAGACCTTATGTTAGTGTTTATTGAAATTTATTTTGCTTCTTTTGATGAGCAGTTTAATTTTAGTGATTTGTGCCATTTGTTTCTTTCATTATTGAAATACTTTAATAGGTTATTGCTTGTTGTGACATGAACAGATGAGTCTCTTCAGTATTTTTTCAAATTTTTAAAAATATTCCCAAAAAATGTAGGGTTATACTGCACTTAAAAAATTATAATTTTTTGTCTTAGTTCTGTGTTATAATAACTAGCCTATATTCATTCTGTTAGCTGATAACCTTCAATTCAAAGTAAATTTTTAAACTGTAAATAGTATGTTGTGAATGTACTTTGTATAAGTAACAATTGTCGGAGAATTTCTAAAAAATCCATTGTTACCAACCCTATACCTTTAATCCTTGCAGATCCTTACTGTCAAGAAGAGTATTTTCAAAATCTGGGTTGTGTGACTTTTCAGTTGTCTATTAAAATAATTTTTGTAAGGAATAAAAAAAGGAAATAATAAGTATTTCTTGTGTAAAGGTAAAATTGTGTTTTTTTTTTTTTTTTGTACAAAGGGATGACTGAGTTGTGCATTTATTGCATTAGTTTATTCCTTAATCCAAAATAATTTTTAGTTTGGCTTATAGTTAGCATCAGCAACAAATATTTTAGTATCTCAAAAGTACGAAGGGTAATCATGTACTCATATGACAAAACGAATTTGAATGTATGTGCCAATATAAAGACAAGTTATAGTGAGGATTTGACGAAACATTACCTCCTTCAGTGTTTAGAGATCTCCAGTACATACACATGCCATACAAAAAAAAAGTAAATAAAATAAACAATGGGAAGGAGTATTTAATTTATTTGAAGAAAAGGTTTTACATTGGGACAAGGACTTGAAAATAAAAATGAAAGTGTATATTATTTATGTTATGCTACTGATATCTGGATAGTAATTCAACATTTGTTTTATAATTTGTCTTTCAGGTAAATATGATGCTCGGTGGAGAGTTCTAATCCGTTACATGGCTCACTTATTTAATAGTCAATTGGACTCATTAGATGATTATGAGAGTTCTGTTGTGGATTCTTTAAGTAGGATACAACCAGAGAGATCAGAGTAAGATTATACTGTTCAATTATGTGTCAAATTATTGAAATATAGTGAAGCCTCAGTAATCTACAATATATGTGAGGAAAAGTACATTTGAGTGAAATTCCGTATTATAAAATAGTTGTAGAAACAGGTTAGACATTTAATATCCAGAAGTTCAAAACCAAACCAGGTATGGATTCAATCCATAAGTTGTAAAGGTGTGAATAATTTTTATCTAACCTTACAAGCATAGAGGTCCTAGCCACTAACGGTCATCTATCCAGTTTTGTATTCGTGCACGTGATAGTTGACTTTACAAATGGAATTTTTTTATCCATTTGACCTGACCGTACAGCCATGTAAATATTATTTATTGTGTAAATAAATTGATTGCATATATAAAAATTATGTCATATTTTAGTAATTTGAGTTTAATTACTCTAGCTGATGTATATCACAATTATTTTCATTCTTGGATTTCGTTGTCCATGACGTGTCCGTTACTTAACTAAATACAACTATTTCATTAACGACTCGGAACACAAAGGTTTTTATGAGTAAAAACATAAAGTTTTACCTTACAACCTGAACCAGTTTTCACTTTTAAAAAGCTTCTTCAGAGGTTCAGGTACAATCTCTGAATACAACCGGTTCAGGTTGTAAGGTAAAACTTTATGTTTTTACTCATAAAAAACTTTGTGTTCCAAGTCGTTAATGAAATAGTTGTATTTAATTATTTTCAGTTAAAAGACTGTATTAATGGTTTTTTATGTGACCCTTTCAATAACTGTTTCAGTATAATTTGGTCTCAAGCACACATTGCGTGGACATATACTAGATAAGGATTCTCTATTAAAATTTAAAAAGTCTGCTAAACATTTCTTAATTTTACTCAACTGACTTTTTCTTTACTATCAAATTTGTCATTTTTTTATAGAATCATCTGCATTTACTAAATATATTTCTAAAGACCTTCTTAATCAAAGTTTGTGCCCTCATAAATTTTGTCAAACAGATTGAACTAACAGTTACTTCTGATTTTATGTGACAAATAACGTGTTACTAAGATCATTCTTCTTCTTCTTATCTGGTGTTACAGCCTTTGTGGGCTTTAGCCTCCTCAACAATATTCCTCCATGCTTCACTGTTCTCCACCCACTGATTCCCATGCTAGCAAGATCTTCTGTTACACCATCCAACCATATCATCCTTGATCTGCCTCTACTTTGAGTAGTACACATTGTATTGTAAATTGTACATTTTCAGAATTAATCTTTTAAATTAAAATATAGAGGGTAAAAACTGCAAATGGAAAATTATATTTGGACCAGTAATATAATAAGTTGGCAGTAATATGTATTTGTTGTCCATTGTTGTTTACAAATTTGATTTGTAAAATCTAATTTGGTTTAGCAGTATAGTGAGAAATCATTTGAATATAAATTAAATAATTTGGTGGTTGCAACACTATTATCCAACATCATCAGTGTTCATTCTTGTTTACTTATACATATGTTGTAACAATTTCATCAGTAAATTCAAAGCATAAGTGATATATCTATGGAAGGGGAAATTATAGTTTGCAAAAACAGAAATCACTTCATTACTTCATTTCTAAGTGCTTACAGTAATTGAACAATGTAATATTGTTATATGCTTTCAGTTCCAATAGCATAAAATTTGGTACAGCTATTCTACCATACCATATAATTATGAGTGTCCTAATTCAAACCTTGAAATTGGAAGCAGTTACTTTAATATTGTAACGGTACATATCTTCAACATACATTTATGAAGCAACATGATAAGAATAATATATTAAATAATTAGCACTATGAATTAAAAGGGATGAGTCAGAGATAAAGGAATGGGTAGTTAACATAATTATGCGATCAAACAAATAAAGGTAATAATAAAAGTAACCTCTGATAAGAGAAATGTAGCAAGCAACGAAACAAAACTTGAAAAAACGATAGTACAATGCGATTTAACCAAAATAACCCAATAGATATGGTAAATGAGTAGGTAGAACAAGCCCCAACACCAGTGATAGGATATATAAAAACAAATAAAATATGTGAGTAGGTAGAACAAGCCCCAACACCAGTGATAGGATATATAAAAACAAATAAAATAAGTGAATAGGTAGAACAAGCCCCAACACCAGTGATAGGACATATAAAGACGAATAAAATAATCAAAGGTAGACAAACATTACCAGAACACAAATAATACAGCAAAAAATAGTAACAAGTATTATATAGAGTATATAAACAAAAGGTACACTACCAATAGTAATTAAGAGAAAACATTTGTTAATAGAATGTATGTAATTTTAACAAGCCTATAGTGAAAGAAGAAGGTGGAACATAAAATATAGAAAAATGACTATAAAACTGTGTTTTAAAACCCGATCCAAGAGTGAGAGATAGGTAGGAAGTGGTAACCATAAACAGTGAAGTGGTAGTAATATTAAAACAAACAACTTATAATTTTAAGAAAATAAGTGAATTGTGTTAAACTGTAAGAAACAGCGTAGGTGTGAGGGCAAGAAGTATAAAAACATATTTTATACCAATAGAAAGTTTATCTATATAGAATACAAAGTATCAATACAATACTCACAAAATTGTTATGTTATTAAGTAAATGAAAAGTAATTTGTTTGTTTGATGTTTAAGGGAGTGTAAACCCAGAAGGCAGAAGTTTACAATAACATGTTTGTATTTATATATAAGTAAGGAAGGTATAAGGAGATGAAAGGTATGAACATTTTAGTTAATGACATACAAGATAATAATTGTATTTTTTAATAAGAAGAAGTTAGTTCTATGTCATGAAAAGTATGAACATTTTAGTTAATGACATACAAGATAATAATTGTATTTTTAATAAGAAGGAGTTATTTTTATGTTATGAAGAGTATGAACATTTTGAGTAATGACATGCAGTATAATAATTATGTTTAAGGATGATAAGAAACATGACTGAACCATATACAGACCATCAAGTTATTTATATGTTATGTTTTGTTAATAGATTTAAGTTAAACAGATAGGTGAGAAATGGGAGTAGGAGTAAAACTAATAATGACATAAAAATAACAAACAACAAATTAATAAATATAATATAAATAGAAAGTAAAATATCAGATACGAAATAATTTGGTAAAAGTATAATAACATGAATAAATTGTAAAAACAGTTCAATGTATTTCAAAAGCCAATAAGAACGAATGCAAACAAGCAAACCATATGTGCTTAGTAAATTATGTTTAAATAGAGCAAATTAAGAAATTCTAAGATGTTACAGTTTAGGCCTATCAATGACATAGCTGTATAAGTTCAGAAAACCAATAATAAACAATTGAATACTATAATTGGATGATATGACCAAATAAATTATGTAATTACAATTAAATAACCAGAATAACATGTCAGAACTGTGATAAATAATATAAATAAGTGAAATATGTATTAAAATAGAATTATCAATTTTGTACAAAAAAACATTAGTACAGGGCCTAGACCAGCCTTATGAGATGACAAATTGATCATTGAAAGAAAATAGGAACATCTATGTTAATATTTCAAACATTGGAAAGATCCCCAAGGAAAAATAACATTTATAAAATACTTATTCATTTTGAACAAAAAACCAGGATTTATAACAATAGTTTCAAATGTACTTAACCAATCAGATTCAAGCCGGTTACCATAGAAACAGAACGTTATTGTAGTTTTGACCGTTAGGTAACGGGATTCCATTATTAACAATTCAGAGTATAGACGCTTTACTGATGCGGACCTTTTAAGAAGCAAATAAGTAAGAAGATCAAAAGGGAATGAAACCAAATTGAATATCCGAAATAAACAAGAGTTCCAGCCACACCAGGAGGAAGAATAAATGAAGTTACAAAATTAATAAGTAACAAAAAATTGTAATAAAAGAAACAGACGCCAACGAAGATGACAACCCTATATATGAGATTAGATGCATTCATTAACAACAGCGAAGAAACCATTGATGATCGATAACACTAACACCGTGATTGTGTTAAGTATAAATTAAATTATAATTAATTGAAAAACTAAAACTGATCCACTTTTCTCACAATAGAAAACTTTCACTGTGAACTTGGAACTCCTATTTCTTTCAAAGATTAATAAAAAATATTTATGAACACCTGAAGTAACTATAAGATAACCTATGTATTAAACGATAACACTGACACATTTTTAACACCACAGAGTTGAATTTAATGTAACCCTCTTTCATATTTAATTACCACAATAGTAAGATGGTGTACTTTATTTAAATATCTTGTTCTAAACTTTTTTTTCGTACTCAAAAGAATTTATGGGCAGTTTAATTTTTATAAATAAGAAGATACGGCGACCATCATGTCGTCAAACTAACTTGTGCTGCCACCCTGCTGTCTGCTGAGTAAACAATTAATTTATTGCCAAGGCTAAAAGTTATTATAATAATTTCAATTGTACAATAATTATTGAAAATTAATGAGCTACCAAGTTAAATAAATAAGTATGAATCGTTACTAGCTGTCCTGTAATTATTTCAAATGTATTATGTATGTTGTGTTCTGTAGCAGTGAATAGAATTATTTCACCAAATTTTATGTTGGCAACACGTCTCCCCAGACAAGCGAAATTCGAGTTCCCGCCAGTCTGCGAGTAATTCGAATCATTCATCACAGTATCATAAACAAATAAACTGATACAGAATCTTTTAATTGTTTTAAGGGAAAACGATTTTGCGCCTATTGGGAAGAAAAAACCAGTGAGTAAGGACAAGTAAGGATTAACAGACAACAACAAGATTCGGGACGGCTTATTAGCGCGATCGCGATCATCATAATCAGCGACAGTTAAACCATACTACACCAAGCATTTATAACAAAGTAACGCACAGATCTAGAGAGTTTTACTACAATATGTAACTTAAATGAAGGGAAGTTTGTGTGTTATAAATATACCACAACTTTTACAATGAAATTTACAATTGACAAGTCTCTGCTATTACAGTAAGCATTTAGAATGCAAATATTATAGAAATGAAAGAGAACATACAAAATGATTTTATATTCAAAAAAAAAAAAACATATAGATATAACAGAGTGAGATATAATGGACACAAATAACAACATTTTCTAGTGTGAACTGATGATGAAATTATAATAATTTCGAAAAGGCTTTATTCAATAATTTAAAAAAATTGAAACTTTACTGATTTTGGTGGATGTATATAATAATATTATAACAAATCAGTGGCATAATGTTTAGCAAAATAATTGAATTTATATTTTATTTCTTTAAATGTGTGCTTTTTAATTACTTTATAGAGAGCAAATAAGAGACATGCAGAAAAGAGGACGAATTGGTAGGGCAAAACGGTATGCCTTAATAAGTTTGGCAACAGTAGGTGGAGGTGCTCTGATTGGTCTCACAGGAGGGTTAGCAGCAGCACCGCTTCTTAGTGCAGGACTAGGTACTGTAATTGGTGGGTCTGCTGCAGTCATAGGCTCAGCAGCTGGCGTTGCTGTCATTGGTTCTTTGTTTGGAGTGGCTGGAGGCAGATTAGTAGGTGAAGTATACTTCTCACTTAGTCTGTGAATATTTAGCATAGATTAGTGCGGAGTACATGTTACAAGTTTTATAAATGTTGTTTATCAGTTATAGGTTAAAGTAGTAGAAAGGAGGAAGATATAAATATTTATATAATTTAGTATTTGTTTTTACAGTAAATTGTGCATTATGGTTCCACTAATTTTAAATTAATGTGTTTAAATTAATATCTCCACTGACTTAGGCCATTGTTGGAGACTGAATACATTTTTGGGTCTCTAATCTTTGCGACTCTTCCTTCATGAAGCTTCTTCTGGGTGGTATTCAAGACAATCTGCTGTCTTCTTGCCTAGCCAGATATTCTACCCACCTCCACTTGCTTCAGTTCTCCAATTATGCTGTGTTCTGGGCAAATATTATGACTGAGTTAATTGTTTACTTGTTTCACTTGTTATTATCAGCATAATTCTTTTCACACTGTTCAATGAAGTCATGAGTTTTAGTATCATCATGATGTTTACAGTCCATGCGTCTTTCTAATCTGTAAGTTGCCACTGTGATTAAAAACTGTCCTTCTTAAATGTAAGTCTCGTTTGTTACATTTCATAAAAAGTTATCTATCTTGATCATTGTTAATTGCTGGCTTTTTATCTCCATTTTATTTTTTATTTTTTGTTAGACCGTTATCATAATACAGTAGAATCCCACTAATCCAAAACTTGTTAATCCGAAATTCCAGTTAATCCAAAGCCCAATTTGGTGAAATAAAAAAACATTCAGAAAAGGAAAAACACACTTTAAAACAAAAACCTGACTGTATTTTTTACATAATAATAACAATACAGCTGAAAACATTGTGTAAATTAGTAGATAGTACTGATAACTAAGTCAAAAAGATGCATTATTAAATGTACACAGTGTAGGCCTACAACATTTCTATAAAATCCATGTAGTTCTACACTTTTGTCACAATGTATTAATCTTTAGGCCCTTATTTTTTTTTTAAAGTCAGTTATATTTTTCTGCCAAAGTGAGGAATACCTGCAAGTTAATCCCAGAATGTACTAATGTTTGTTGGTGTCTGCGCAATATAGCATAGGACCAGATCAAGGCATCTGTGACATCTGAGTGAGACACTAATGGCACAGTGGTGCCATCTGCTTCATCGTCGTTCTCTTCAGTTATTTCCAGATTCTTGACTCACCATTTTTACGAATTCTTGGTCTGTGAACACTTCTGAGAAAACCACAAAAAAGTGCATCGTCGAGATTGCCAGTTTGACAACTTTTGAGGTCTGGAGTTTTTGAATACATTCTGCTAAATATGATGCACAAAACTACCCGATCTTAGCATGGCTTTTTCCCAGTCAGTGGTTACATTCCCAACCCTGAATTTAGCAGCTATTTTCAATGCATTATCCTGTTACGTATCCAAATGTTTTAAAACTTCTAGTTTGTTTTTAATGAACAAGGAGTATGTTTTCATTTAGTAGCCATTTATACACCTTTTAACACTTTCCAGTCAATTAAATTAATGAACTTACTTACTTCTTAGTCTCATAAGACACCAACAACACGACGCATCTCGTACAGTCCAGCAGCACCACCACCAAAGACTTGTTCCTCAATATTTCTGACATTACAAAAGTGGGCTGTCTGTGGTCAGAAGTGAGCAGTTTCTTTATTTTAGTGTGTAGTGGGTTTGTCTCTATGCAGTCAAGAAGGTCTCTGGCTCTCTTCAACATCTTTTTTAGAGTGGAGACTCTGATAGCTTGTATTGGAAACAGTATTTTTAGATTTTATATGTCTTGTCCTTGCTCAAGCAGCAAAGGTTTTCAATTTCCTGGGGAGTCTGTCATATAGGCTTAAATCATTTGGTTCTAGCTGCATGTCAAATAATTTTCAGCCTTTTAAGTTGTTCTTCCAGGTGTTCAACCATTAATTCCTGCACACCCTCTCAATCTGTTCTAAGTAAGCCTTGCCTGTCATTTTCAAAGGAGGTTTAGGCTGCATCTTGTAACGGGACATATCAGGGACGGGAATGAATTTTAATTAATTGCAAATAATTCTGAAAGCAGTCAGTGTGCACCTTTGTGGAACCTCGTTTTAACCAGCGACACATATAATGTTATTACTAAACACTCGTCTGTGTTTATGTCTAGACAGCCCGGCTAGACGTATTATGTAACCGCTGGCAACTCAGTCTCTCTGTGAATTACAGAGGAACACGTAATCGCCCCAAGTCAGTTTTCATCAGGAGGTCACAGTAGTCAGTAGAGGTGGGCTAAACTGTTATTTTAAAATACTAGGTATGAAAATACCATTGCAAAAAAATAACAGGTACAAATACCTGTTATTATAAACTATATATACATAACCTATATTATCCTTTGTAAGTAACTCGTTTTGAGTTTCCTGCAGGTCTCCTATGTAATATCTTCAAATAAATACACGGAGTAGGTTTATTTTCATTTTTAAAAGGAATAATGATTATATGTAAAATGATTAAATCAGTGTATAAACAGATGCACCCATTTGTTTGATGAACAAACAAGAAGATCTTTGAAACCTATAAATTCAAAAGCACCCATTTTGACGGGATTACCCAAACTCCACAAGGATGCTATCCCCTTGAGACCATTAGTAAATTACACCACTGCTCCGGGGTATAAAACGGCTAAAAAATTAGTTAACATAATAAAGCACAATATACAAATAATTAATGATCATAGTCTAATTAATAGTGTTGACTTTGTGAATAAGGTTAAAAACTTAATAGTTGAACTGGCTTACAAACTTGTTTCCTTTGATATTGTAGACTTATATACGAATATACCAGTAGCTGAGACCCTGCGTATACTTAAGATTAACCTTATTGATACTAATAAATTGGATATTGATAGTATAAATGAATTGATGCACATTTTGGAGTTAGTTCTTGATCAAAATTACTTTACCCACAATAATCAATATTTCAGCCAAAAAAATGGGTTAGCAGTGGGTTCTCCACTTTCAGGTCTTCTTGCAGATATATACCTGAATAATTTTTAAAATTCATTCATTCTCACGAATAACAAACACAAGAATAACATAATATTTTATGGCAGGTATGTTGATGATACCTTTTTAATATACAAAGGTACACAAAGGCAAATTGATAATTTACATAGTTATTTGAATAATATCAGTGACAAAATGCGGTTCACACTTGAAAGTGAAAACAATGGTAAACTGAATTTTCTAGATTTAACTGTTGCCAAGGACAATAATAAAAAATTACAATTTAACATCTATAGAAAACCCACAATGACTGATATTGTAATACATGCTAAGTCCTTTCATCCTTTATCCCAGAAATTGGCTGCCTTCCATAGTATGATTTATAGACTTTTATCTTTGCCCCTCGGTGATAAAGAATACCGTGAGGAATTAGACACCATTAAACACATGGCAGTTGCTAATGGTTATGATGTCGATATGGTGAACAACATCCTTCGAAAACATAAGAAAAAACATAGAAACATTAACGAACATAAAACACGCGAGAATACAACACGCAAATACATTGCAACACCGTACACATACCTTATGCCTAAGATTTTTGGGTCAATTTTTAATAAAACCAGCAATATAAAGGTCACTTACAAAACCACTAATAATATTATGAATAATCTTCGTGTCCGCAGAACTACCAGCCTTGAACACAAAACTGGTGTTTACAAATTGATATGTGACGATTGTGACGCCTTTTATGTGGGCCAGACAGGACGTAGTTTTTTAAAAAGATTTACAGAACATAGGCCGCCTACACGCCTTCACAGTTTGGACAATATCAAGTCAAAATTTGCAGAACACCTCATTTCCGAGAATCATAATTACACAAATTTTAAAACTAATTTAATACCCCTTCACATATGTAAGAAAGGGCGATATTTGAACGCTCTTGAAGAGTATGAAATTTATAAAGCATATAACAATACTGGTACCAAGCCACGTGTTTTAAATGATAAACTGCTTTTCAAATCAAATGTATTGTATGACACTGCCTTGCGTTATTGTCGTGGTGGGAGCAAAACGTAATTCAGTGCGCGGTCAATCTCCGTACGATGTACATCGTTAAACCTTCGCACTCGCTTTTAGACATTTAAGTATTTATATTGTTTTAAATTATTTATTTCATGTTGAATTTTAATATTTTAATTAATTGACAAATGTATCAACTTAAATGATACACAATTATTTTAAGTTCTGATGATGGGACAAGTGTCCCGAAACATGTCAACTTTGTGAAGACGTTGTTTCTGGAAGCCACAGACGGTAAGTTGCAATATATTTGATTGTTTATTTTCACCTAGATAAACCTATTAATATATTAATAAACCTACTTGCTGTGTATTTATTTGAAGATATTATATAACCTATACTATATAATTTGTTATAAGAAATAAATTGAAACTAAAAGTATTAACAGTGTTACTTTACACTGTGACTTTATTAAACTATTACTGTTTAAATGAAAATAAGAAACAAGAGAATTTATAGGCCTATCTCCCTTTGGGAATACCAATTTAAGTTTTCACTAGTAGTAAACAAACTAACATTGGTTAGACAAATCAGTTGCGAAACTCGGGGCAATTAAATAATTTAGAGTAGGCCTACACGTAATACCACAAAAAATAATGTGAAAAAACATCAGAAACATATAATAAAAACATAACAGTAAGCCACAAGAGTGAATGAGAATAAACAAAACTTTACAAATAAAAATAAAAAAACAAATTGTAATAAAATAAATATAAATACATAAATAAAAACTTATAAATAATAAGCAACAACAAAAGTAAATTAAATGCATTACAGATATTTAAGGAACAGGACTAGATAAAGTGCATAAATGTCCATTACAACAATCTCATCATTTACGTGAGATGTGTAGTGAAGTTAAAATCACATTAATAAAAAGTATAATATAGCTTATCAACATCAGCCACTCTATAGGTTATAACTCAATATAATTAAATACAACTATTTCACTAACGACTTGGAACATGAAGTTTTTTTGAGTAAAAACAAAGTTTTACCAACCGATTTTAGTTACAAGTTGGTGACTAGTATAATATATAATTTATTAGCATATAATCTGTATTATATATCTGCATATCACACGAGAATAAATGTAACAGCAGGATGAATTATTTCCTTTATTAAAAACAACTTCGTCTCTTTGCGCAGAATAAAGTATACAGGACGAAAAAGTGGCTCATACTAGTTCCTACTCGAAATATGCTTGATACTACCTGTTCCTAAAATACTAGGTGTTCATAAAATATTAGGTGTTACTAAAATACTACTGTTACTCTGGAACGCGTTGTTCCTTGTGTATCGGTGATACCACTAGTATTTGAAATACCTAGTATTTTAAATACGCGTTACTGGCTGTTCCTTTCGTTCCAGCGATATTTTTGTACGCCTAGTATTTGGCCTTGGCATATTCGTTTACGTGATCTTGCGTACTTTTTGTGTGTGTGTGTGTGTGTGTGTGTGTCTGTGTAGGTGCGTAGGGGGTGTGCCTCGACTCGGAACAGCGAGGGCGGCGTGTCTCGACTCGGAACAGCGTCGCCGCGAATAACAGGTACTGTATTTCAACTTTTCAGTCACTGTTACATCCGTTCCACAAAAATATCGTTCCAAAATACCTATTACAGGTATATCGGCCCACCTCTAGTAGTCAGTCATTGTTGAACAAGCCAAGTAGACAGCAGGGCCGCGCGGGGCAGTTCAGGAGCGCGCGGTTCTAAACTATTAATCTGTACGAACAATATACCACAGTCAACTCGCATCTTTCGGACCGCGCGGTGCTGGTAATCAGTGTTTGAACAATATGGCAGTCGACGCAACTTCTTCAGACCGCGCGGTCTTAAATTAAACAGTCCTCGAGTAAAAATACAGTGGGTCGACTAAAAATATAACTATACAACTTAGTTACTGTGAAAACCTAGTTCGATATGTGATCAGAACAATTACACCAGCTTTTGTAAGCCGAAACGATTTCCGGAATGTGAAGTGTAAGACGTTAACCTCTAATAGTGGTGCAACAGCTCGGATACTTAAACAGACTGGTTAAGTACAAACACATTTTGGTAAAGTACCTTTTGTAATCAAAATAAAAGTTTTTGAAAGAGCTCTATTAATAAGAAATGAGGATTGTAGAAGTATGATGGGCATAAGAGTGAGAGAGCGTGTGTGGGGAACAATATTAAAATATTAACAGTACTGGTTTGGTGTTATAAAATAACTATTTTAATTAATTTTGTCTAATATAGATAGTGATTAAGCAATTGCAGATTTATGTGTATGAATTTGATGTTACAAAAAGTTGGAGTAGCTTGTCAAAAAGAAAGTAGAGGAGAATCTGGAGAGTTGTCATACAAGTGTAGAACATAACGTAATTTTTATGTAATAAACAAAAAGTAATTTGTTTTAGTCAGCATAAACTGTGTTCGCTTTATGATTTCGCAACTCAACCCAAATAACCCCTCTGCAACTGGTTCGTCTGTAGAATCCTGGACGGAACCCTAAGGTAAGAAAAAGAGTAAAGTTTTTATAAATTGGAAAAATTATCGTAACGCATAAAATTTGTAAAGTCTCAGTGACGTCCGAACTAGGGACTCGATATTATTATTAGCAATAAATTCAATTGTCTCAGTGGCTCCCAAATTAGGGACTCGATTTTAGTAATTGAAATAAATTCAATTGTTTCAGTGGCCCCCGAACTGGGACAGTGAGTATAATTTATTAATTATACAAACCAGACCTAATTAAGTTGCAGAGAAGGGTTATTTGGGAGTGAGGGCGTTTTTGTAAATTAAAAAGAAATGTGTAATTAAAGGTTACAAAGAGTAAATTTTAAGACCGTTTATAACTGTGTAGGCAGTCCACATAATTGTTTACTTGAATCAGTCATATTGATAAAGATGGATAATAAAGAGACAGGTGGTAATGAGCGAGTCGGCGGGTGTGGGGGAACCGGGGGTTCATTCGACTCCGGTGAACCGGTCCGAAGACCCCAGTCTAACTGAATCAGCTATTGTAGACGATTCAAGCGTGCAGTCAACCCCAACCTCAACAAAATGTAGTAGTAAATTTGATAATGACGTAATGAGTTTTTTACTAAAACAATTTAATGAGTTGAAAGAACAAAATAAAGAAGTAAAAAATAATTTGAATGAACAATAATAAAGTTGATACATTGAATGCAAAATTGAATGAAGTGAGTAGTAATGTAAATGAACAGAAAATTAAATATGAAAGTAGTTTTAACGAATTAATTAAACGTGTTGATGAAAGTAACGAGAAGTGGGAAAGAGATATTACGTGTACAAAAAATAGTGCTAGTTTAAGTGCGGTGAAGATAAAAAATGAGGTAGGTGATGTGAATACAAGTGATAATCAGAAAGAGGTTAGTTTAAGCGCAAACAATGTGATAATTGACAAGGTAAGTGGAAATAATAGTGACAACTATAATTATAAGGGGGAAATAATTATGAATCATAATGGGGTTAGTTTAAATGTAAAACAGGTGTCAGTAAACAAGGTGAGTAATAAGGTTAGTTATGATGACATTAACAAGAGTGAAATATTATTGAATAAAAATAACGGTGATATATTGAGTAATAGTAGTGGTGATAATGAGAGTAGAAAGTTAGTGGAGGTTAGAGGATTGTTAGTTAGTGTTTATGAGTTAGAAAGGGAGTATAAAGATAGCTTAATTGTAGAGGGTGAACAGGGGGCAAATTTTTCTGGGGTTAAATGTGGAGCAAAGACTTCACAAGTAGTTTATGAGGATAAGAGATCCTCACTAGGACATTTGGGCGACAATGGGTCGGCAAATGGTCAAATAAGTTTTTTGTGTGTATCTGGTAAGGCCAGATGGTGTTATAACAATGTGGTATTGCCCTCTGTGTGGAGTGAGAATGTGAAATTGGGCTGGGAAAGTGATCATAAAGAGAGAGAGAGAGAGAGAGAGAGAGAGAGAGAGAGAGAGAGAGAGAGAGAGAGAGAGAGAGAGAGTGATAGAGATATTTAAGTTGACTAGGGGTTATAAAGGGATAGCGGAGAAGTTGAATAATGAGAGAATTATTGTAAATAATAGAGACTTACCTTGTGTAGTAGCAAAAGATGATTATATTGAGGCTGATAATAATAAACACTTACCTGTTGTGAGAGGTAGCGTACTAGTAATAGCTGATGACTATAGTAATGAAAATATAAACTACTTAACTGAGACAGAAACTACTGATGGAGACAACCAAAAATACGGATGTAGACATGGCTTATGGTAAAATAATAATGAGGGATAACCATGGGAATTATTATTATGGTAAAATGGATAAAAAAGATTTAAATGGTTATCACACAAATGGTAATCATAAAATGTATGTAAACAAAAATGAAATGTGTAATGTGAAAATCAGACTAATTTTCGACGATGGTGGTTAGACAAATAGTGAATGAACATTTAATTATTTCAGTTAATGGGAATTGCTGGGCTGACTTATGCAATGAAGTATGGTAAATAATAAAATGATGACGAAAATTTGTAAATAAACTTGTATTGTATTCATTTGTGTTAAAGGTATTGTGTCAAGGTGATGTTGATATTCTGGTAGTGCATCAGCTGATATGCTGTTGACATGGACATTGTATTTTGGGTGACTAGTGTTTACAGTCATGCTGGAGTTGACAACAACAACGTTTTATTTTGATGAATAATTTCTACGAGTAAATTTTATTATGAAATAAAATAAATACAAGATGTGATGAAATGAAGTTAACTTTTTGTGAATAGTGTTACAACACAAAAAGCCACCCCAATACCAGGGAAAAAACTATGAATCAACTATATTAAATGAAGGAAAATAAAATGACTATGACGAGACAAATGACTATGACCCAACCCAAGTGATTGACCCAATAAAAGAAAATAAAACGAGAAGGTATATGGAAAAGACACAAACAAATAATAAAGAAAATAAGATGAGAAGATATAAAAAGACACAAACAAATAATAAATGTAAATGATAAATATTAAAATCAAATAAAGTAATATCAACTAAAGTACACTAACCAAAGAAATAGATATTAAATGTTATAAATGGGCTAACTATATAATGATAAGTGAATCAGAACATGAAACTTGTTTAACACTAATAATTGTGAATAAAATAATAAAAAACCCAGAAGTGAGAGATAGGTAGGGAGTGAAGGTGATTAAGTGAGTAAAGAGAATTCGATATAAGGGAATAACCACTAGTAACACTCAAGTACAATAAAAAAGTGCAAAGTGACAGTGTAAACCCACAATAAATAGAAACCCCAACAGATAGGTATATATTATATTATATATTATATAGGTTATATTAAAATATTAACAGTACTGGTTTGGTGTTATAAAATAACTCTATTGTAATTAATTTTGTCTAATATAGATAGCGATTAAGCGATTGCAGATTTATGTTTATGAATTTGATGTTACAAAAAGTTGGAGTAGCTTGTCAAAAAGAAAGTAGAGGAGAATCTGGAGAGTTGTCATACAAGTGTAGAACATAATGTAATTTTTATGTAATAAACAAAAAGTAATTTGTTTTAGTCAGCATAAACTGTGTTCGCTTTATGATTTCGCAACTCAACCCAAATAACCCTTCTGCAACTGGTTCATCTTTAGAATCCTGGACGGAACCCTAAGGTAAGAAAAAGAGTAAAGTTTTTATAAATTGGAAAAATTATCGTAACGCATAAAATTTGTAAAGTCTCAGTGACGTCCGAACTAGGGACTCAATATTATTATTAGCAATAAATTCAATTGTCTCAGTGGCTCCCGAATTAGGGACTCAATTTTAGTAATTGAAATAAATTCAATTGTTTCAATCTGTGCTGCCTTTTTAGCAATCTCGTCACACCTTTCGTTTCCTGAAGTGCCCCTATGACCTGGAATCCACGGTAAGAGGGTATACTTTGTCGAATTTTGTAGTCTTTTGTGTATTTCCAACACATGTACAAAGTTTGGGTTTATATTTTGGTATTGCCCACAGCGCTGATTTAGAGTCACTCAAGATACACACTTTTACTGCTTCAAGTTCCTTGCAGTATTGAAGGGCTAGATATATTGCTAAACGTTCAGTTTCCATGCTAGATGTAGCTGTTGAAGATGCATAATATTCTAAGTTTAGGTCTGGTATGTAAATGCCTGATCCGGAGTGCTGATTACTGATGTGCTGAGACCCATCAGTATAGATATTGTAACATGACATAAGTTAGTGAAGATACAATGATAATTAATTATAAAACAAAGAAGCTGAAGACAAGAATAAAAGGCAAGAACTTATAAACTCAGAGATTAATAACCAAATGACAAATGACTAATAAACTGACAATGACTTGATTCAATAGATCGGATAAATACAAAAAGAACAACGGAACAAGGAAGAAGGAACCAAGAACTAAATGTAATCAAGAAATTGATAATGAACATTGTAATTCCCTAATAATGACCATTAAAATGTATGTTAACAAATACACTAATGTAATTAGAGTATAGATGAGATGTACCTAGGGTAATAATGACAAATAAGAAAGATAGTAATGTTATGTATATTTTGTTAATGAAGGAATGTACTCATAAATATAAGATAGGGAGTTAATAATAAACACACCCAAATGTATAGTGATGAAAATAATAAAAAACCAGTAAATAATACCCTGAGGCAAATAAAGGCCACAGTTAATAACCAAAAGTGATCATTAGTGAAGGGAAAATAAAATAAACACTTATAACCAGTAACCCCATGATGATATTAACATAAATAAACAACCCAGTAAATAATCAAGTGAGTGGAAGAAAGAGTATATTAATACAAAAGTGGTGACATGTAGTGATAGCATGTTGCATATAATAAGTGAAAGTGAATAAATCAAAAACCTTCTATGAAGGAAAAGTGTAGTTGGTGGACTTGAAAAAGTATTCTAGTTAGTAGACTGTATTAGAATAACTGGAAGACCTGTGATAAACTTTGTATTAGCAAGTAAGAGGAACTCATTATAATGTGATTAAGTTGAGCAATAGTTAATAAGAATTATAGGATAAGATAGAAATTAAGTCATTGGAATGAAAGGCAAACAAGAAAGATAGACACTGTTTTATAATGAAGGAATGAGGGAATAGAGTATATTGTGAAAAGTACGGTTTAATAGTAGTATAATAAGAGTGTTATTATTGTTTAAAAAACCAATATAATATAATGAATCATCAGTTGAACCAGATAGTAGTAAGGAATAGAAAGGTAGTTAGAAGTTTTATTTCAGGCTTGAACCTGTCAAGGAAATGTTTATTATTATAATAAGAGGTGTAGTTAGAAACACCAATGTTTATTACTAGCTTCTGTTAAAAATTGTTTTAAAGTACCAAATATAAAGGTAAGAAGTTACAAAGAAATGTCAGGTAGTAGTATAGGAAAATCTAGGCTCTAGGCCTGACAGTTGATGATGAATTTTGTAAATTAAAGAACAAACAATAGCCCAATATCAAAGCAGAATATACCAAATGTTTAAACAAGTTAAGTGGGTATTCCTAATACCAAAATGTATAAATAACATCCAATTTTGGATAAAATATATATAAAATATAAATAAGGAAAATAACAAAAATGTGATTAGCTACCCAAAAGTAACCATGAGGGGTATCAAAATGATCCTTATCAAAAATTATGAACAATGGTATTCATGTAATAAACCTAGCTACTAATATAAGAAAGAAATCTTAATTTGAAGATATTTTGTAGATTTAAACTAAAATAAGACGTTAGAATATAACAATGACATAAATTAACGACCAATGAGAATTAGCATAATTTATTAGGTAACCATAGCAACCGAAATTTATTGCCAAAAAACCGTTGAATTTTCGTTAATCCATTATTGACCGACGCCGAGGGCGGATGTATGCAGCTCTCAACCCAAATTTTATCATAAATAAGCAAATTTTGACGGAAATCATAAGAAAAGAAGATAGTATTAGCAGTCCATGGAACACCTGATAATATATTTATTATTAAAATTTTCACAAACCAAAATTATCCGTGGAAATTAAGAAGACTTCTGGAATCATAGCTGACGACTCATCCCGAAGGAAGACCAGAGGTGACCTACTTCAACCCAAGAAGACGGACGATTGCAGAACGAGTACGAAGCCGAACTTTATGAAAAAACCCGCCTGAACGAGATTGACAAATATCCGAAGAATAGAAGACGACCAGATCCATCCGGAAGAAGCAGACGAGCATCGTGGAAGCCCCAGCGAGAATCGATGAGTATAAAACACTAATCTCACTAAAACGAATTCCCAATTTTTCTATCCATAATAACCAATCACAATTTTCACTTCACTGACCACTATTCTGAACTAGAACTGAAAATATTTATAATATCACTATTATTGAACTTTAATTAATTGATAATTATTTGAACTGAGCTATAATAAATAATTAATAAACATAACTTGTTGACAAAATCCTAACCAAAAATTAGACTAACTCTCATTGATGATTACTTACTTGGATGTATAAAATAGTAAATATTGTGTACCTAGTTTTAAGAATTATTATAAATTTGTGCATTTTAGCCATAATCCAATACTTCTGTAGCCAAAAGGACTTATTAACACCCCCTGGGTAAAACATTTTATTGTAAACCAACGGTACTCGCCAAGCGGCGTGTACATGACACATTCAAACTGAGCATGCCAACTGAGCAACTGTAAAAGCCGGTGCTAAGATAAAATAATGTACTACTAACTAACTGAAAACTATTAAAGGGTTAATAAATACTATTATTCTGCAACGCTGTATGTTTGATTCGTACAAATTAAGATAATACATAGAAAATTATTGAAGTGAAAACAACAACCATCACAGTTAGCGAAGTCGACACTGAAAGACGGCGTGCGCCAATCGGGTGGCGAGGCGACAATATTCAAACCAAACGCCGAGAGATACGGTTCGCCCGTAAATGGTAAGAAAAGGTACAACTCGACTCGCTACACGCAAATAACATTGATAGAAATTATTGAACTTATTAAAAACATCAATCATACACCTCTACTATACCACGAACCCAACAAGCAAGTTAAAAAACGCTCGACACGCACACATTTACTATACGAGTAATAGAACGAGTTACGGAAACACTAATTATTAAATACACCCCACATATTAAAGATTTATTACAAAGTGACGCATCCAACGTGTGGCAGAATAACACGCATTCTACAAATAAATACACCCTATACGTAAGATTTATTACAATATGAAGAAAATCTGCATATGTTGTGTGGATTGTTTGAAGTGCGGTCTGCTTTAAGAGTATAGGAGGGTCCTGCTTTGTCACTGTTCCTAAGTCAGTATTTATGATGGGGGGGATTCCACAATCAGGTTGTGTACAGGATTAACAGGTTTGACTTCTTGGGGCTGGAATAGTGCATATTTCCTCTCGATTTCTGTGAGTCAATATCTAAATGATTGTTTGCTTGATCCCAAAGTTGTATTTAGATGTTTAGATGGGTGTAGTTAGTGCAGGGACATATTCTTCAAATGTTTTGATCAGGGTTTGTTCTCAAAATTAAATGAATGAGAACAGCTTAAAAATTGCTGAACACTCACCATTAAATAATGTGCAAGGTTTTAGAATGTCACTACTGGTAGTGACTGTCACTACCTCTTCCGACAATCATCACCAACCAAGGTCCATGTGTGTAAGACCTTAGGCCTACATTGGACAAATTACTGACATGCATGTATGTTTATTTGTGTTTTACACATATTTTAAGAGCAATTCTTGTTAATCTAAAAAGGCTGCGGTCCCAATTATTTCAGGATACCAGGACTCCACTGTATATTCATCATTTTAGTTAGTGCAGTTTTAAAAAAGTATTCACAGGATTATGAAAGTAAACTTTTTTATAAAATCAATAATTATTTCTACTGAATGTATGCATAAGGATTTATAAGAGTCAAATAAAACTTCCTAACTTACATGTTGCATGTAAATTTGAATTATGCAATTATACAACTCATTAATTCTAGCAAAATTCATATAATTTTTAAAAACTTAAATCTTATAAGTGCAGAGTAGGATATGTGATGCTAATATATAAATTACAAGACTTTTGTATTTTTAATTTAGTTTATCGTTTGCACTGATATTTATGTTTGTATTATTTTCTTAAATGATAATTGGTTACTGTTGATGGCATCAGCTCATAGTGACAGTTATACAAAAATGAAGTGACATTTACCTAACATTACATGTATAAATGATGATAATTTAATGGTTTTCTAAAATTTGAAAATTGTTGGTTGGTAGCATAGTACAGTTTTTTGCAATCTTATTGATACCATTTTTGTATGAAGTCTGTAACAATATTATTCTTAAGTGCTT
The DNA here is from genome assembly GCA_034769895.1 of Magicicada septendecula. Classification (NCBI taxonomy): domain Eukaryota; kingdom Metazoa; phylum Arthropoda; class Insecta; order Hemiptera; family Cicadidae; genus Magicicada; species Magicicada septendecula. Next base: position 598,333,443 of record CM068367.1, on the reverse strand, counting down.
TTCAGTAAGCAATAACGAAATTTGTGTTTTATTGCTAATAATATTAGTAAACAAACTGAGGTAATTAAACGTTCTTTTATTTTCAGAAAATGTATATAAAATTGCCACTGTTACCATTATAAAGCCAGCATAAGTTTATATATTATAATGTTACAGTTTGAAATGAGTTAAATACATAATTATCAGATCCTTTTCTGCAAACAAAGAGAAAAGTTTTCAGAATTTCTCCAGGCTGTGCTCTAAGTCACTATTGTACTATTTTAGAAATTGTAGTGGTTTATTACACTCATAGAAATTCAAGTTAGCAGAAGACTTAATGACAAAACAAGTTGTATGAAAAATTTGCATTATACTGTTTTCAAAATCTCACTTTCCATCCAGATATGGCAAGCAGCAGTAGCCATCCTATGTACCTTGAGTACATGAAATTTTTAGCTAAAATCTAGCTTGAAGAAGGAGGTTGGTCTCTCCTATCTCAGCAACAATGACGCATGCAACATTTATTTTGATCTAATACATTACAACGATACATAACATAAATTTGATATACTGTAATTTATGTGGCCCCACGTTCTTTGGGACACCAAAATTATACAACGATACCTTTTGTATATGCAGGTTGTAAATAATTATAACAATACCAGGTGTAACTATTATAAGAGTAGTAAATTTATGAGTAGTTAAAATTTCATGTTTATTGTTTTAACAAGCATTACAAAATAATAAAACATTGTTAACAATCTTCGATCAGATATCGCTCATTATTAAGTTCATCTCTTAAGCTATACGGTGTCACACAAATTTAAAACACTCTTACCTCTAGACATGTTAATAATCTTAATCTAGACATTTATTCAAATTGATTTAATAAAAAAAAAATTAAATTTAAATGTAATTAAGTTTTATTTTAATTGAATGCATTTAACTCAGATCTGACCTCACCTTGCACAGTCTATACCAATGTTTCTTTTTTTTTTTAAATACAGTAATTTAAAATTATATTGTTTACTCTTAGACTGGCATTTGTTTCGTATTCAAAATTTAAATTATTCTTTTCTACAAAATGCAAATATCAAATCATTTCAATTATTTTACTTTGATAAAAAAAATATACTATCTCAAAATTAAACTCTTTTTTTTTCTATATTTATATTTATCTATATGCGATCGCTCATTCTTACGACTAAAACATTTACATAAGACTCTATTACATTCTTTCTAATTATAAACTTTTTTTGTTTTAATTCATTGTCTCTTTATATAGTCTTTATGAGCTCTTTAAAAAAATCATTTATAAATGCATTATGCATGTCACCTCAAGTTTTGATGAACTTACGACTTCTTGATGGGGTCCAGCGTTGTCCAGAGTTGGGTTTCCATTACTCCTGGCTTGGCGTGGTCCTGGATATGTCCAGAGTCCAGCGTCGTTCTCCAGCAGTGTGTGGTCCGTCCCAGAGAATTACTATCTGCTGCGAGGTGGATCTCGTTGGGCTGTTAGGCGTCTAAAAAGCATCTCCTAACGTCTAGCATCTCGCGTCGCTCTTTGTAGCTTCTCTGTTGATACTCTTGCTGACCTAAACGGTCCCAGTACTCTACGTTTCCCGAAATAGTGTAAACATAATTACTGAACGTCTTTATTCGTTCGTAGATGAGACTTATAAAAAAAATATAACTGTTCTGCCGACGGACAGCATGTCCGACTGCAACTGTGTTTTGAAAAGAAGAGAGAAGGGCTTCCAGTCGAACCCTTAATTTATACCCTCTCGAGATTCCGCACCTGTTGGTTCCGAAATTACCCTGTCGAGACCTGCAGATCACATGATAGCCCCCACTCCTGAACCTTTTCATATATTTGCAATTTTTTGCAAATGACAATGTTTTGTACAGAATTGAGATAGCACAAATCATAGCTAATTTGATTAAGCACTCACTGTATTAATTTGAGCGTCTTAGTTTAATTTGCATATTTTTGGCACATTTATTTCGCACTGACTTCCCGTAGTGTGTCCTATTAACATCATTTTCTTACTGTGGATACCTATAAAATTTACACACACTTCGGTGCCTTTTGTTTGTTTATACACTAATTAGTTTTCACACAGTGAATAAAAATAATTATTTTAGTAATTAATTGGGGAGGGTAGCTGAGATTCCTGTTTGTACATGCATCACTAACACACACAAGATACACGTGTAACACACATACCATCGAGCAGGAGTTCTTTGCCTGTTGGAACAGGTTAATTTCTCCCCTAGTATAACAATGAAACATTTTTACAATCCCAGACCTGTCCATTTACCCCAAACTTATAATAATTTTACAAATTTTATATTCATTTAAATCAGTGCTCAATACAGCATATGGCTGTATCGTTGCAATATATTATGTTACAACACAAACAAGCCACCCCAATACCAGGGAAAAAACGATGAATCAACTATATAAAATGTTTAAACTAAAGAAAATAAAATGACGATGACGCGACAAACGATTACATGACCCAACCCAAGTGATTGAATCAATAGATAAACCAAATAAAATGAAACCTAATGAGAAGGGGAAAACCAAAATAAAATGAAATCGAAGAAGAAGGAATAGAAAATGAAACAAACCAAGTATAAATGAAACAAAACAAGAAGAAATGAAAAGACACAAACAAATAATATAGAACAGAGAAAGGAGAAATGTTACACTCAAATATAATAATGAAAAAGAAACCAATAAATAACAAATGTAAAAGATAATTATTAGTATGAACTAAATAATCAATGTAAATGATAATTGATAAAACCCGATAAAGTAATGACAAACTAAAAGTACACTAACCAGAGAAATAGAGTTTAAATGTAATAAAGGACTCTATAATGAACTGTATAACTAACCTTTGTAAAGAGTGAGATAGTGAACATAAGTAAGTGACAAAGAAAAAATAATGTTAGGGATTACCCACTAATAACATTTAAAATAAAATATAAGAAGTGCAAAGTGATAGTGTAAAACCCCAAAATAATAAGAAACCCTATTGATAGGTATAAACACTTAATAATCTGTGATGAACACTAAAGGATTAATGGTGAACATTATTATTCAATAAGAATTTTGTTAATGATAGTATTAAGATTAATTGTAAATGAGGGATACAATGGTATTCAGGGGAGGGATCCCATGAAAGGTCAATAGTTAGTGTTACCATGGCGAGAGAGTAAAGTTAATATAAGACAAAATATAGTAAAGAAAATAAAGGCAAAATCAATAGATACCCTATATTTTAAGGGATAGTCAGTTAAGGAAATTTGAGTGGTGTGATGATGTTTATCACCCAAAAATAATTAAGAATGAAACAAATTGTAAACAAACGTTGCATAATAGCTGTTAAAGAATAGTTCGATTAAATTTATGAATTGGAATATGGCTGAAGGGATTACACAGACCATAAACCTAAATGTTATATTGTATTTTATAGAGAATAGTAAATAATTGCCAAATAATAAACACTGGCAAAATAAATAAGAAAGAGATAAAGTAATATAAATCTAACAATACTGAAGGGCAGTTAGAAAATAATAAACAAACCATAATGTAGAAACTAATGAAAACATTCAATTATTATAAAACAGATCCAAAACAAGTCAACAAGTAAACAAATCATTTATAATACCAACACAAAACATGTATGAGAGTAAATTAATAAGTAATTAGTATAAAATAAGTAAATAAGGCCAATTACTTCTTAAGCCTATGAAATGCCTAACTGTAAAAAACAAATAACTACAAATTGTAAAAAACTAACAAGAATATTAGCAAATCCAAGGCAAGCAACTAGTCAAGGATAATTAGTGAATTGTATTAAAAGATAAATGTTAAATTAATGACAAAATAAGAAAGAAATGTAATTAGATAATAACATAAATGTTCAAACAATAATACATAAGAAAACCCAGATTTGTGGGATGTCAAAATGATCTTTGAAAGAAAATACGAACAGTAGTGATAATATTTAATACATAGAGAGGAAGACGGAAGAATAATAGCAATCAGAAGATGTACAGTAATTTTGAATAAAAATTCAAATATGATAATGGTATTAAGTCAAGTTCAGCCAATCAGGACCTATCAGTTACCATGACAACTGGAACGTTATTTATGAATTTTCCATTAGGATTTATTATTCCATTATTGACGCTCAACAGGAATAGACGCCATGCCAAAAATGACCAAAATTTTAATATAAAACGTTTAAAAAGTAATCCAAATTCGAAAAGATGAAGACGTAAGAAGCTGATGAAGGACTAGAACATTTAACTGATGCCAAGGACCAATTTAACAAATTCCAAATTAATAAATTTCAACAACTAATATGAAAAAGAAGCCAGACGTACTTAAGTTCCAAGATAATTGAAGATTGAAGACTATTGAAGACCCCAACCCATTTCAACTGAATCACCTCAAGTTGACTGATTTGATAAGTATTGCTAAATTACCCGAATTTCTGAAATAAATTCTCTTTAAATTTTTCTCACAGCAATCTGAACTCTCACTATAAACTGATGATATTATTTCTTTCAAAGATTAATAAAAAAATAAAACATTAAACTTATGTTAACTAGAAAAATAACCTGTATGAAAATTACGAACTTTTGAAACACACTTTACCACACTTCAGGAACAAATTATAATTACACATTATATTATATAAGTACAATTAATGTAAGGTAGTGTACTTATTGTAATCATTATCAATATTTCTTTCGTAATCTCAAGAATCCAGGATCTGAACGAAATAAACTGTAAACAAACGATTTCAGGCACCATGTCTGACTGAATAATTCGTTCAAAGTCAATTCGCCAACCTTGAGATTCTTGTCTTATAATAATTGCCGGTGCAAATTTGTTGAATAACAAAATATAATTTTGTGTAAAACTGAATAATTACCAATCACAATTAAATAAACTAGTACAGAGTGTAACCAATGTTCTTTATTCCATAGGAAAGTGTATTATAATATTTGTGTATTTTAGCGAAAAAACCAGGGTGACGGTAAGCGCTCGCATCGGAAACTCGGCGAAATAACCGCTCGATTAAGAAGATCGAACGAAGGCAGGAGTAAATTTTAATTCTCCATACCGTCATAGCTGAGAACGCTTAATCATCCTATTTTTTAATTTAATTGTTTTAATGAAACAATTTGGCGCCACCCGGGATTTATGAACACCTATTGAAGAACAGGTAAGGTTTCCACTCGCGAGTACTGGTAATTCGAAGTATCGCTACGGACATCGTCAGCGCAACATAAGTAACGACCAAGACGTGTGAGGCGAACGCACAACGGACACATTTTCAGAGACGAAAGAATCAAATCGTTACAGATTGGCGCCCAACGTGGGGCTAGAATTGAAGACTAGCGGCGGTTACGAAAAAATATGAAACATTCCATGGTTACAAGGGGAAAAGCTAAGAAGGGAACTGAGGGTACCGATGAAGAAGAAATGGAAATGATCGAAGAGGATGCCCAAGAGGACCAACCAGAAAACCCAACCCAACCAGAACCGGAAGTAGAAGTAATAGTCGGCGACCAACCAGACAAACCAACCGAAGGGGTGAAGATGGATAACATGATGAGGATAATGATGGAGCAATTTGGACAGATTAAGGAAGATAATAATAAAACAAATGAAAAATAGACCAAAACAGTGAAGAATTGAAGAAAATGGAGGAAAAAATTAATGAAAATTCACGGAGACAAAATGAGATTTTAAGTGAAAACTTAAAGAAACAATTAAGGGAAGATATTGAGACACTGAACAACAAAATTGAAGGAAATAATGAAACATTGAAGCAGCAGATAAACGAGAAAATGGAGGAACACAGTGATACTTTGCGGAAGAACCAAGAAGCCCTACAACAGCAATTGACGGAGGGCATCCAAAAAAGTAATGAAGAACTGAAGGAAGAATTGAGGGGACAATTGAAGGAGGACCATGAGAAGAACAAAGAAGAGTTGAAACAACAATTAGAACAACAGTTAGAGGGATACTGTGAAGATGTAAAGAGGAAGGTATCCAAAACAAATGAAACAATAAAAACAACCAGTGAAACGGTAGCGAAGGCTCAGGAGGATATATTAAACAAAATTAAAGCAGTCGAGGACGACGGCAGAACAGGATAGAAGAAGTCCAAAAAATAACCACCATAGAATGCACAAAAATAAACAGGAGGTGCTGAAAAAACTCGAAGAAAAACACCAAGAAATACAAACTGATGTAAGTGAACGTGTGGAAAGGGTATACACCAACCTCAACAAAGTAGACGGACGGGCAGACCCAAGAGAACAAGGAGAAGATCCAGGGAATAACCCAAAGGGAAAGGCAAATGCAGGAAGAGCTGGACGCACTGAGGGAGAAACCCTGTCACAACACCCACATTATCACGAGCGAGAACAGGGAGGTAATAAACTTTCGCAGTTACCAGCATAACCCCATGGAATTCCTCAAAAGAGTGGAGGAACTAATCGAAAAGAGTAGGGAAACAAGATGGACAACAGTAAGAAGCCTCATTGATGAGATGTTCAAGGACACCCACGACAACTGGTGGACGGCCACTCAACCGGAGATAAACAGTACACAAGAATTTAAGACACAATTCTGAGATAAATACTGGTCTGAGTCCACCCAAAACGTAGTCAGAAACGATATCAGCAATGGGAGGTATGAACTGCAAGCAGAACACACCCTAACGTCGTACTTTCTAGGGAAGGTATGCTTAGCAAGGAACTTAGAACCGAGGATACCGGAGGAATCTTTAGTGATACAGTTGGGATACCATTACGAAGATGCGGTCCAAAAAGCCAGGAGACAGGGTCAGATAAAAACCATCCTGGGAATGGCGAGCTTGTTGGAGGACCACGAAAATGACGACCAGTACAAAAGGAACAGAATGGTTAACCAAAGATACAACAGGTGGAGTGAAAATCAAAATGCGCCTAACTACAACCTACCGAACAACAACCCCCAAAATAACAACCGGAACAACATGAACAGGAATGTCAATGACAATCAGTATCAGGGGAATCAACCAAATTACCATCCAGGTAACCAGCCGTATAACAGGAACGACCCAAGCAACAATTCACAAACAACAATTACAGGGGATCAGGACCGAACCAACATCCTAACGGCCACCCCAATAATAGCAATTACTATGGCAACAACTTTAACCCGAATTACCAGTACAACAGGGGAACCGGGAATAATCAAAATAGAGGTGACGTTTGACGACAAGTTAACTTCATTAATGGGAGAAATCAGCCAAACCAGAGGAGATACTGCCCAAATACACAGGCAAACTCCTGGTACAATAATACGACTTCAAATAATAATCCATTACAAGAGAATAGAACTACAGAAGCGTCAAGGAATCAGATAAGCATTCAGCCAGGACCTATAAATGAAACGACGAACCAACCCGATAGTCTGGCCAACAATGCGCAACCACCTTTAAACTAACAAGGTCAGTGAAAAACCAAATATGCCCTTCACATGACCAATCACTTGGGTTACTACGACAAATGACGCAACAATACAAGAATAAAATTATAACAATTATCTCCAGCAATTACCTCAAAAATATAAGAGAAGAACTCCTTGAAGAAGAGGCCAGCCAACTGCCAAAACCGAACAGTGAAATCGTGCACGTAAAGGCTACCATAAACGGGACAATAACCATCATAATGATCGACACGGGATCACACATATCCTTGATAAACCAGACAGAGCTAGAGCGGATCCAAGCTAACTCCAAGATACCAATTCCCACTCTACCAATCAATAATATCATTATAATTGGTGCAACTGGTAAAAAAACAAAACAAAACAGTAAGAAAACAAGTATCATTAGAATTGAACAGTCAAAACGTAACAATACCCATTGTTTTTCTGGTAGCAAATGGACTACCGTTCAATATGCTCATAGGGTGCGATGTGTTAAGACAACACTCGGCAGTAATCAACCTACAACAAGGAATAGTGTTGTTAACTTCGGAAAGGGGAATATGGTCTGCAAACATTATAAACTGCAACCCTACACCAACAGCTTTGAATCAGGATCCAGGTTTAAAAAATTATTACTGCAGAACACATGCACCATCAATAATTATGAATGATGAAGAGCAAAATAGAGAACTATGGGAAAAGAAAATCGAGGAAATCAGAACATTCCAAAGAAACCGACCAAAACAAGAAATAACCAAAACACAGGTTGAAAATCTTATAATAATCTATAATGCATACCAGCACGTTTTCTCCAATACTCCAGGCAAGGTCAAGGGATACCAATGTAAGATTAATTTCCGGGAACCAGTAGACTTCCATAGAAAATCCTACCCCATAGCATACTCCCTGAAAAACGAAGTCAGAGCGGAAATAAATAGAATGATGGAGGAGGACATTATTGAGGATAGCCAATCTCCATACACAAGTCCCATAGTAGCTATACCCAAAAAGAGTGGTAAAGTCCGGATCTGCTTAGATGCCCGGGAGATCAACAAAATGATTATCAACGATGAACTTCGCCGGGAGAAATTGAAGAGATTTTAAAAAAGTTTCATGGAACGAAATACATTAGTACCTGGGATACCATATGTGGGTACTGGCAGGTGGAGCTGCACCCACACAGTAGACAGTACATGGCGTTTATCTTCGATGGGAGGAATTACCAGTTTAAGAGGTTACCTTTTGGCCTCATCAACTCCGTCGCAGTGTTCGTAAAGTGCATGGACCAAGTCCTAGGTCAAGAGGCTCTGCAGTTCACAACAGTATATGTGGACGACCTACTAATAACATCATCAGACTGGGACGAACACAGTGCCCGAATCGAACAAGTGTTGAAAAAACTCTCCAACAACAACATAACTCTAAAGCTGGATAAATCAAAGTTCATAGCCAAAGAAGTAAAATTCCTGGGATTTAACCTAACAGAGCAGGGAATATCTCCGTTCCAAGAAAAAGTAGAAGCCATTCAGAAATTCCCCACGCCTAAGAATAAGAAGCAGTTGCAATCCTTCCTAGGTATATGCAATTATTACAGGAAATTTCAAAATAATTACTCTTATCTAACTGCAAAATTTTCCAAACAACTCTCAGCAAAAGACAAGTGGACCTGGGGAAATGAGCAAGTTGATGTACTGACACTAATTAAACAAAAATTCCTAGAAAGAGTGATGCTACATCACCCCAACTTTGAACAACCCTTCTATTTGAATTGCGACGCCAGTGACGTCAGTCTGGGCGCTGAACTGTATCAAGAAGATAAGGAAGGACACCACCTGGTCATCAGCTTTGCCAGCAGAGTATTAAACAGTTGTGAGCGTAACTACAATGTTACAGAAAAGGAGCTGCTCAGCATAGTGTTTGTGTGCGGAAAATTTAGAACCTACATCTTAGGGTACCACGTTACAGTCAGAAGTGACCATAAGTCAATATCATTTCTCAAACAATGCAAATTGAGCCATGGTAGACTTACCCGTTGGATCCTCGCTCTGCAAGAGTACCACATCACGTGGGAATATATTCCAGGCCGGAAGAACGTAGCAGCGGATATATAGTCCAGAATAAATGTAGAAAACCAGACATTTGAAGGAGAAAATCGCCAAGGTGTTTTATATATTAAAGGATAGGAAGGACCTGGAAGAAATCATAAATGAGATAGTACTACAGCAGAAGCAAGATACCAAATTAGCAAACGTACGAAGGAGACTGTTGGAATCCGAAGAAATTATTAATAACTTTTACTGCCTACACAAAGATGTATTGTTCATTAAAACAAAAAAGAATCAAGGAACATGGAAACTAGTAGTTCCAAATTCTCTAGAAAACAAAATAATTAAAGACTACCATGTCAGATACGGACACATGGGAACATTAAAAATGGTTAAAGCGTTAGAAGAAGAACTATTCATTAAAAGTATAACTAGAAAAGTAAATAAAAACATGCACAACATGCCAAATGGTCAAAACCAATAACGAAAGAAAAGATGGAATGATGATACCCATCACATCAAATACAAAACTGGAAAAAGTGTTTCTTGACATATGTGGACCATTCCCATGTAGCGGAAGGAGACATAGATTCAAGTTCATAGTGATTCTGTTGGACCATTATACCAAGTACACCAAGTTATACGCTATAAACAGAGCAACAACCAAGAAAATATTAGAAATCATAAAAAACAAATACATAACAGAAATTGGAAAACCATATACGATAACAACAGACCACGGAACACAATTTAAAGGGAGAAAGTGGAGAGATGAATTACTGAAATTAAACATAAAAACCTTTAAAACCATCCAAGCAGTAATCCCGCAGAGAGAGTATTGAGAGAGGTGGGACACATTTTAAGAACGTACTGCCATGATAATAAAAAAAAATGGCAAAAATATTTAACTTCAGCTGAAGAATTTTTGAAGTTACCACCATTTCATTGAAAACACACCATATTCAATGATGTTTGGAAGAAAACCACATCGAGAGATACAGGAGTTAATAGACTTTCCAACCAACCCAGAAGACCCGTATAATGAAAATAAATGGTACAACCGAATCATAGAGAAACAAAAAACTAAATATTCTCAAAACCAGACCAAAATAATTAAATATAACGAAGGAGAAAAAGTATTGATAAAAAATCGGGAACTACCTAGTACACTTGAAGGTATAGCCAAGAAACTATTATTATTATACATAGGACCCTATGTCATAACCAAGGACAATGGCAACAATACATATGAAATAAGCAATATAACAACAAAAAAGATAAAAGGATTGTATAATCAAGTTTCTATAAAAAAGTTTTACGAGGAAACAAACAAATGAACAATTACAAAATTCAAAAGATGTAAGATCAACTTACAATAATATTTAGATGACATATGAAGCAAAATATAAAATGGAGGAATAAGTTACAAAAATTCCTAATAAGTAAGAACAACAAACTGACAAAAATTAGTGAGATAACATATGAAGTATAATATAAAATATAAAATGAAGGAATAAGTTACAAAAATTCCTATAAAGTAAGAACCATCAACTTACTATAATATGAGACAAAACAAATAAAGTGAAAACAAGAATTCATAATACAAGAGAATTAGAAGCGAGACCAATTAAAATAAACAAAACATAAAATCAAGCAAGATCTGCTAAGACAAATACCTAAAATTCTAAAGAATATAGAGTATTCACACAAAAAAATCTGGTATAAGAAAAGAAAAAAAAATGTATCAAACAAATATACAGCAAAATAATGGTAATCAACCAAGAAAAAGAAAAAAGATGTCTAAGATAAATAAAATGATCACAAGAAGAAAAGAAAAACAAACTAATTAAAAGTTAGAAATAATGAAGTTAACACTAGATAAATAAAAAAAAAAAAAATCACTGTATGAGTATATAACAGAAAATAGCAAAGGTACAGCGGAAGGAAGAATGAGTAAAAGGTTAAAATGATAGGAAAAAAACCACGAAGTGGACAATCCCCAAAATATTATTATTAATGCAAGTCACAAGATGACAAAAAAGGTATTTAAGATTGACTGAGAATAGGTCCAGCAATCAATTAACTGAGCAGAGATTATGTTCCTCTGGTCTCAGAAAAAATGGTAGTAATGGAAGAAACCAGCTACTAAAAAGTTAGGGAAAAAATTATATAACAGGGAGAATGCACTAATGGAAATAAATAAAAACAGATCTAAATAAAATGGAGTGGAATAAATAAGAAGATAAACAAGAAAGAAGAAATAAACAAGAAGAAAAAGGAAAAAATGTATAACTGATAATTTCATAAAAAACTATGCTAGTGTTTTATCAAAATGATCAATTTTGAAGGACAGGCATTATGTTACAACACAAACAAGCCACCCCAATACCAGGGAAAAACGATGAATCAACTATATAAAATGTTTAAACTAAAGAAAATAAAATGACGATGACGAGACAAACGATTACATGACCCAACCCAAGTGATTGAATCAATAGATAAACCAAATAAAATGAAACTAATGAGAAAGGGAAAACCAAAATAAAATGAAATCGAAGAAGAAGGAATAGAAAATGAAACAAACCAAGTATAAATGAAACAAAACAAGAAGAAATGAAAAGACACAAAAAAATAATATAGAACAGAGAAAGGAGAAATGTTACACTCAAATATAATAATGAAAAAGAAACCAATAAATAACAAATGTAAAAGATAATTATTAGTATCGACTAAATAATCAATGTAAATGATAATTGATAAAACCCGTTAAAGTAATGACAAACTAAAAGTACACTAACCAGAGAAATAGGGCAGACTTGCCTAATTTCGCAGCATTTTGGATTTGGATGTACTGTGAAGTTAGGAATGGTAATATGTGACATTTTAAATAATTACTGGAGATCGCAGAACTTGCTTTATAATCTGGAACCATTACCAACCACTGTTCGTCGACAGGTGAGTCTAGGCTTTTGTATTGAGAAGACGTCTGCACCTGTTTTCTGTGATTTTCTTCCAATTTTGCAAAGTAAGTTGTTTTTATTTGCTGTACCCTCCTAATTAATTCTTTAGTAAAAAACTATATATTCATTAAATTCACAAAAGACTAAGCTTTCGAAAGATATCAATATATAATTAAAAAAAAATTTTTGAAGGTGTTTTTTTATCTATCCCCGGTCATTGAAATGTTAGTTACAGAGGCTCAAATTGGGTGGTCACAGTGATCAGCTGTTCTACTGTTACCTAGTATTCAAGCCACAACAGTGTTTTCCAAGCACGTTTCCATCCGACACAACCAACTTACGTCAGCCTCTAGACGTAGCAGTTTTCGGCACAATGAAATCTCTGTGGAAGAAGGAAGTAAATAAGTTGCTGCAAAACTGTGGTTACAAACATTCCAGGAAAGATTTTATGGACACGTTTTCCTCAATTCCGTTACAATAGCAAACATCTGCAGTGGTTTCAGGAAGACTGGAATATATTCCTATAATAAAGACGCAATTTCAGATGAGATCCTGAAAATTTCAGAACCACTTGTTTCTTTTACGCTTGCTCATGACAATACTAACGAAGATAATGAGATGAAGAAAGTGAGCCCAAAGAAAATAGCACCGTCTACTTTAACATTAAGTCCTCTATTGCCGCTTTCAAAGTCAATTGAGAAATTGCAAAAACGCAAAAGTAATGCAGCAGTTGCAAGACTTTTTGAAAACAGTAGGTCTACTGATAATCAACCTTCAACTTCAGGCGTCCAAGTTGTGAAAAAGCCGTCGTCAAAGATGCCGAAACCTAGAGATGACATTTGTTCTTTTTGTGGTGTGGCGTGCAAAGGGGACACAAAAGGAGGGAACTGGATTCAGTGCCTACAATGTCTTTGCTGTTTCATTATAAGTGCCAAAATTAAAAAAAAATTGAACCAAATTTTAAGTGTAAAATTTGTATTACTGAGAATGGCTCGGACTAAAGACAAAATAAATAAAAAATCTAAAACTTTCATCATCACTTTTAATTTGACTATGGATTAAAGTATAATTTTTAGTAATTTTTATAATCATATTAATTATATTATTAAATAGTCTGTAATCTATTTCATTTTAGTTTTAATAATTTCCATTAATTCTGTAATATTAATGTTAGCTTTGTAATTACATTTGTGTAATTATTTTAAAAATTGTAAAATAATTTAAAAAAATGATTTTATTAGAAGAATATAACTTTTTATTATTTGTATTATTTATAATACGTTTTAAACAATATTATGTTACAAAATATATGTATTATTAAATATAGAAATTATAGTGCGAAATAAGGAACACTAGTGCGAAATAAGGAACACCTATTGCGAAATAATGAACACTTGCTGCGAAATTAGGAACAGTGTAGTAGCTTTAGTTTAAAATTTTTTTATAATTACCTCCATGGTGTTCTGTATTTTTGTTATAATATATGTTTTGCTTTTGTAGCAGTAAATATTTTGTTAAGAAAACCTGTTTTATTAACTCATATACACACAGTTTTAGTCATATATGTGAAATTACTGCTAAATTAGGCACGTTTGCCCTAGAGTTTAAATGTAATAAAGGACTCTATAATGAACTGTATAACTAACCTTTGTAAAGAGAGAGATAGTGAGATAGTGAACATAAGTAAGTGACAAAGAAAATGTAATGTTAGGGATTACCCACTAATAACACTTAAAATAAAATATAAGAAGTGCAAAGTGATAGTGTAAAACCCCAAAATAATAAGAAACACTATTGATAGGTATAAACACTTAATAATCTGTGATGAACACTAAAGGATTAATGGTGAACATTATTATTCAATAAGAATTTTGTTAATGATAGTATTAAGATTAATTGTAAATGAGGGATACAATGGTATTCAGGGGAGGGATCCCATGGAAGGTCAAAAGTTAGTGTTACCATGGCGAGAGAGTAAAGTTAATATAAGAAAAAATATAGTAAAGAAAATAAAGGCAAAATCAATAAATACCCTATATTTTAAGGGATAGTCAGTTAAGGAAATTTGAGTGGTGTGATGATGTTTATCACCCAAAAAATAATTAAGAATGAAACAAATTGTAAACAAACGTTGCATAATAGCTGTTAAAGAATTGTTCGATTAAATTTATGAATAGGAATATGGCTGAAGGGATTACACAGACCATAAACCTAAATGTTATATTGTATTTTATAGAGAATAGTAAATAATTGCCAAATAATAAACACTGGCAAAATAAATAAGAAAAAGATAAAGTAATATAAATCTAACAATACTGAAGGGCAGTTAGAAAATAATAAACAAACCATAATGTAGAAACTAACGAAAACATTCAATTATTATAAAACAGATCCAAAACAAGTAAACAAATCATTTATAATACCAACACAAAACATGTATGAGAGTAAATTAATAAGTAATTAGTATAAAATAAGTAAATAAGGCCAATTACTACTTAGGCCTATGAAATGCCTAACTGTAAAAAAACAAATAACTACAAATTGTAAAAAACTAACAAGAATATTAGCAAATCCAAGGCAAGCAACTAGTTAAGGATAATTAGTGTATCGTATTAAAAGATAAATGTTAAATTAAGGACATAAAATAAGAAAGAAATGTAATTAGATAATATCATCATAAATGTTCAAACAATAATACATAAGAAAACCCAGCTTTGTGGGATGTCAAAATGATCTTTGAAAGAAAATACAAACAGTAGTGATAATATTTAATATATAGAGAGGAAGACGGAAGAATAATACCAATCAGAAGATATACAGTAATTTTGAATACAAATTCAAATATGATAACAATGGTATTAAGTCAAGTTCAGCCAATCAGGACCTATCAGTTACCATGACAACTGGAACGTTATTTATGAATTTTCCGTTAGGATTTATTATTCCATTATTGACGCTCAACAGGAATAGACGCCAGGCCAAAAATGACCAAAATTTTAATATAAAACGTTTAAAAAGTAATCCAAATTCGAAAAGATGAAGACGTAAGAAGCTGATGAAGGACTAGAACATTTAACTGATGCCAAGGACCAATTTAACAAATTCCAAATTAATAAATTTCAACAACTAATATGAAAAAGAAGCCAGACGTACTTAAGTTCCAAGATAATTGAAGATTGAAGACTACTGAAGACCCCAACCCATTTCAACTGAATGACAGTTCACCTCAAGTCGACTGATTTGATAAGTATTGCTAAATTACCCGAATTTCTGAAATAAATTCTCTTTAAATTTTTCTCACAGCAATCTGAACTCTCACTATAAACTGATGATATTATTTCTTTCAAAGATTAATAAAAAAATAAAACATTAAACTCATGTTAACTAGAAAAATAACCTGTATGAAAATTACGAACTTTTGAAACACACTTTACCACACTTCAGGAACAAATTATAATTACACATTATATTATATAAGTACAATTAATGTAAGGTAGTGTACTTTATTGTAATCATTATCAATATTTCTTTCGTAATCACAAGAATCCAGGATCTGAACGAAATAAACTGTAAACAAACGATTTCAGGCACCATGTCTGACTGAATAATTCGTTCAAAGTCAATTCGCCAACCTTGAGATTCTTGTCTTATAATAATTGCCGGTGCAAATTTGTTGAATAACAAAATATAATTTTGTGTAAAACTGAATAATTACCAATCACAATTAAATAAACTAGTACAGAGTGTAACCACCGTTCTTTATTCCATAGGAAAGTGTATTATAATATTTGTGTATTTTAGCGAAAAAACCAGGGTGACAGTAAGCGCTCATGTTGGAAACTCGGCGAAATAACCGCTCGATTAAGAAGGTCGAATGAAGGCGGGAGTAAATTTTAATTCTCCATACCGTCATAGCTGAGAACGCTTAATCACCCTATTTTTTAATTTAATTGTTTTAATGAAACAATTTGGCGCCACCCGGGATTTATGAACACCTATTGAAGAACAGGTAAGGTTTCCACTCGCGAGTACTGGTAATTCGAAGTATCGCTACAGACATCGTCAGCGCAACATATAAGTACGACCAAGACGTGTGAGGCGAACACACTACGTACACATTTTCAGAGACGAAAGAATCAAATCGTTACAATATATATGATTCTTAAAAACTTGGCTGTGTTTACTTCGCTACATACCACTTCTCTATAAGCATATGTTAGAGTATATTTCCATTTATGTGTGTAATTTTGTTTAATGTGAAAACAACAACACAGGATCAACCTGTTCTGAAACTGCCTTTGTAATCTAATAGTAGGCTATGTGGAAGGGGGTTTTGTTTTGCACTATTTTTATTATTCACATTATGTTTGTGTCTCACACTGAAACTCTATATAAAAGCAAGCCTCTAGATTAACTTGTGCTGTGAAAATTGCCTCTAGCATAATAACAGGACTAACAATAGACAGCTGAAACATAGGTTACCACACTGCTTTGTTTGTTTGTTTTGTGGCTCATTCTAGTAGCATAGCTACAGTACTATGTATTTGTTCTGTATTATTATCCCTTACAGTTAAATGCTTCCCTTACTCTCCTTTGACCTGCCTTAATTATTTTCCATCTGCATTCTTTTTAATAAAACAATACCATATCACTTTACTTTGTTGAGTCTCATCTGTTGTAGTTTTTACCACTAAAAAAACAACAGATGAGACTGAACAAAGTAAATTAAGATGGTATGATCGCATAAAAAGAATGCAGATGGAAAATAATTAAGAAGTAAACAGATAAAACACTGATAGACATCAGTAGTCCACCTCTGGACTATATGGCAACATGACATTAGCTATAATAGGTGTGTTCACCATACTCTTGTAAATTCCCTCAATGCATAAAGGAGATTATATAAATGGGGTAAGATGATCTCTACAAACTCCAAGCCTTATGGACACATGAAGGAATGCAAAATTTCAGTTTTTACTTAGTTTTGAACGTAAGCAATATTGAAGTTAACAAATGTAACAATTTTCACACAAATTTCTAAATGGCTGTGATCTTTGTAGAAGAAGAAAAAGAAGACTAAAACTTTTAAAACTAGGGAGAATGCTAGAAACTTTTGGAAGTTTTCTTATATGCTGAAAACTACTCGTGGAAGTCAAATGCATTTAAAATTTAAAGCTATTGTTTATTTATCCTGTTAATGTGTATGTGTATCAAATTAATTTATTTAAAGTTAGTATAAAAATAATTGAAACATTCAGAATATTATATTAACATTCAGAATTAACCAGAATTTGTACAAAGTACAGCTTAAATACATTGAGCGCGTGAATAACAACATAATTATGTGAAAAATTGGCTTTGCTTAAATTAAAAAGGACTAGAGGAATAAGCAAGTGTAACATATTAATGTAGGTGCACATTAATTTATGTATATAATTGTATGTACTTTTTTTATTTGGAAAAGGAACACAGTTATGAAGAAAAGTGAAATTCTAATCTGTTCCAGTTTTTATATTTAGCAATGTATTATAATGACAATCATGAATGTTTGGAAAACAGTTGAGTAATTAAAAATAATAATGTATATTATTTATGTTAGGTTACAAAATGCATAAAAGAGTTGGTGATATAGAAGAATTTGAATTTGTTCATTTGGCTTCTTTGACAGTCAGAGATGAAAACAGTTGTAGTAGTGAATGCAGCTCTTCAAATGAGACAACAGTAACACAAATAAAACGTCATTTGCACATAACAATAGCAGTATCTGGCTGGTTGAGAGATGAAAAGTAAGAATATTAAAGTTCTACAGTTGTATCAAAAAAACTAACAAAAAAAATTGGACATATAATTTTATAAGTGGAAACATTTACAGTGAAAACTGCTTATAAAAAAAAGTTTGGGTGCGTGTATCAGTAAGTGTTTACACGTGGAAGAAGTGAAACTTCTTGGGGTTATATCTATTATTTTTTGTTTATCCATTATTATTATTATTATTATTATTATTTTTAACTGTATACTTAAAATTTAATAGGATGGGAGAGGTATCAGTATAAGAAAAATTTTCATTTTTAGTAAATTAAAAATATTTAATGGCACCTGGCTACTAACCTAGAGGTCCCGGGTTCAATTCCCCGGACCGCACCATAAAATCACGGTGCGTTTTTCAGCCCCCAGGTCGACTCAGCCTGTTGAAAATGAGTACCTGGGATAACATCCTGGGGATAATAATGGGCGGCTGAAGCGTAGTGCTGGCCACACTGCCTTCCTTCTATGTCGTAAGGCTCACATAAGGCAGCCTACCCTGCCTTCTCCTAAGCTACTTCGGTGGTATGCATGGGAGCCATTATTATATAAAAATATTTTATTATATACATTTACAGAAATTGTTATTAATCTATTTCGTTAATACACGGTCCGCCAGTGAAGCGGGAAAATTAAAAGTACCCAATTTTTTCATGAAACATTTGTTATCAGAATTTTTTTTTACAGATTTGAGTTGAGTAAAGTATGCCATTATTTTACTTTTTGAAAATAACACCGCTCAAGTGAGAGCCATTTCTGTGTAAACATTCTTCTAATCTTGACCAAAAATTTTCCATCACTCGACGAAGCAGGTCAGGTTGAATCCGTGCAATTTCTTGTCTGATATTAGTTTTTAATTCCGGCGGTATGGTGTGCGGTCTATCAATGTACACCATGCTCTTCAGAAATCCCCAAAGAAAAAAGTCGCATGCGGACAAATCTGGGGATCTTGCAGGCCACGAGATGTCGCCATATCTGGATATGAGTCCGTCCGGGAAGAGTTCTCTTAAAGCAGCCATGGACATACGAGCAGTATGACTTGTGGCCCCATCCTGCTGGAAAAAATTAATTTCCGGAAACCTAGGGAGCTGTTGCATCAAAAATGTTCTGACCATGTGTGTGTAACGGTCTGCATTGACAGTTGTGGTGTTTCCTCTATCGTCTTGGAAAAAATATGGCCCAATAATGCCAGATGATGAAACTGCACAGCACACCATAACTTTCGGACTATGTAATGGTTTTTCATGCAACTCACCTGGGTTTTCATCATTCCAATATCGACTATTTTGTTTGTTTACATATCCATTCAAATGAAAATGTGCTTCATCTGACAAAAACATGCGGTGAATAAAGTTTTCATCATCATTTACATGTCGCAATATTTTTTCGCTGAAAATCCTGCGAGCCAGCATATCGCCATCTTTCAACTCCTGGATTACTTGAATTTTGTAAGGATGAAAAGATAAGTCTTTATGCAAAATTCGTCGTAACGATGTGTCACTAATGTTTAGTGCGGATGCATGTTTCATTGCAGAATGTTGTGGACTACACGTCAATGCTACTCGAACTCTTTCAATGTTTTCCTCTGTTCTTATAGACCTTGTTGTTCCTCTATGCTTTAAGTTTAATGTGGAACCAGTTTCTTCAAACTTTTTCACCCATGACATAATTGCATGAGCGGACGGCACTCTTCCATGTCGTGGAATATTAAAATGATTACAAAACAATCGTTGTACAGAAGTCACACAGTCACTATTCTTATAAACGATTTTACGCAGAAAGCACGCTGTGCACTGGACCACTTCTCCATGTTTAACTTTTGGCATTAAATGTAAAACAACAATCGAAAACCTCCACGCCCTCTCGTGAGCAGAAAATGAACTATTGGACTTTCAAAATTTCCCGCTTCACTGGCGGGCCCTGTATTTAGTGATATTTCATCATACACTTTTGTAACCAAAGGCTTATGGTAACTAAAATAAGGAATGTATGTTTTACATTCAATATTATCCAGAAACCTTGTGAATACTGCATCAATTGTCGTATTCGATTTTGTCGTAGATATTTTTTTGTCATTTTGTATAGACAGGTTTAAATTATCTTTTAAAAATTCAACCAGTTTTATAGATTTGTCTAATGCAAAATTGACATTGAAATCTCCACTTAAAATCATAGGTATTTTATGATAATCTTTACGAAGTATGGCGGCACCTTGTGATGTATACGATAAAAATGTACGATGGAGAAAATCAATAATATGATCTAATGTTTTATTAGGAGAAATATACACTGCTACAATCACAAATTTTTGCCCATTTTACATTCAGCCATACACAAATCGCCAACTGTAGATGCCATTGAACCATAGACATCAGATTGAGTAACGGAAAAATCCATGGATGGAGTTATAATGTTAATAATATCGTCAGAATTTTGAAATATCCCGACACCTCCCGCTCTAATATTTGGTCGTTTATATTTCACAATGCAGTTGAAATTAAGAACAGATACGTCATCTTCATTGGCTAGCCAAGTTTCTGATAAAACTATGACATTTGAATTTTTCACAACTATATCTTTTAGATCAACAGCATGAGCTGTAAGACTTTATCAATTAAAAGTGAATATTGATAAACCTTTTCTGGTATTGATGAAATTAACTAAATTTTCATTTATAGTTTCTAGTTTGTTTAGTGAAAGTCGTTTAAATTCCTCTTGCAAATCAATTGTTGATGATGATCGTCTTCGGCCATGGTAGAATATCTTCTCGTTGTTCTGTGTCGTAAAATGTAATCCTTCAATACTCGTCACACGCGATAAAGCAACGTATAATAATGATTGAGAATGACGTCAATCGTATTCATAAACAATTTTTAACATATATGTCATTAAATTATGTAGGACTAGGTAGATTATTTTTTACATATCGTTAACTTAAAATATTCGTAACAATAATTATATGTAACGGTACATTTCCGGATTTTGGTATACTACTAAACACATATACACACACATGCATGTATGTAACGCGTAACGAACATTTTTCCTACCGTGCCCAAAGAAGTTTCATGCATGTAACGCATAACGAACATTTTTCCTACCGTGCCCAAAGAAGTTTCACTTCAAAAATTCTCTCCATTCATTAACATCAGTGGTGCAGCAGGCGGTTTTTAAGGTTTAACTTCTCCCCAAGAGAGATAAAGAAGAAATTAAATGTCAAAAATTAAAATGTGCTGGTAAAAATGTAGTTATATATGTTGAAATAAATAATGAGGCTACTTAGTTATGCAAGTACAGACATTTTTTAATTGTAGTTGACTATAGCCATCTTGTGAGTATGAAGTCACTTGATGGGAAACATTGCTACTTGTCTGGTGGCTGAAAGATGTTTCAAATTTTGACCATAAAATTTCAGATTATGTCCTCTTACCAAATAGGAAAAGAGATGGCCTTAAAGTGTTTTTCATCTCACAGTGTATCCAACTTGATTCACAGTATTTATAGTACAGTCATACAGTCCGCAGCATCTTAAAAAAATTTCTATATTAAATAGTTACCTCTTTCTATTTGATCTTTATTACAGATGTGCATATTGTTCATGGTTTTTTTATTTATATTTAATAATTTTTTCAGGCTTTTTAATTTTTTATTTTATTACCATTTTCAAAACAAATCAATTGAAATTTTAAAACGTATACATTATTTCATACATACATAGGTCTAAGACAGGATGTGGCATTATAATGCATTTTATAAAGGCTCCGTAACTTTTATCAGTGTACTGATTTGTATTCCAGCTGTTTGCAAAATATTTGTTTTTGAGGATCCATGGTGCCCATTTTATAAAAAACTTTGATTCCTTTCTGTGGCAAAATGGATGATCAATTTAATTCCATTTACTGCGGATATTTCAGACACATAGTCACTAAGAACTTTTGTAAAAAGCTCAAAAACATTTAACACTATTAACTTCTGCAGAAGATGAGGTTAAATTTGTGCCATTTCTAGTATCATGTATGTTACTTATATTATAGTGAAAGGTGTCATCTTTACTGCTCTATGAATTTGTTATATTTTAGATATCTGTTAATATAACCTTATGATTGAACACATACCTTCTCGATTACAACAAAATAAATAGGAAATAATGAGTTATTTTTCTTTAAATTTTCAGTTTTATTCACAAACATCTGAAACCTCAACAGAATCCACCAGAACACCCCCAGAAGGAAATGCTAGCTGCCCTCTATGTAAACAATATTGTATGAAAAACATCTATATATAGTGGCTCTTTACTTTTGTTTGAATGTAGAAAGATGATTCAATGAACATCTCGATGCCTGCAAAATACATAATGCCATTCATATTAAAAAATGTTAATAAAACAGAAATTATTATAACAAGGCATTTAAGAGAAACCTATCATGTACATTAGTATATGGCATAGTGTGTCTGAAGTATGAGTTATAGAAGAAGAAGAAGAAGAAGAAGAAGAAGAAGAAGAAGAAGAAGAAGAAGAAGAAGAAGAAGAAGAAGAAGAAGAAGAAGAAGAAAAGAAAATATTATGGACTGTTTATCAGTTTTGGTGAAGTGTCATATAAACTCTGATAAGTTTATGTCAGTTATTTATCTTGTAAATAAATTATTGACTTTCATGGCTGAAATGGAATAACATCATACTTTCTGTAAGAATATATATTATTGTTTCAGACCTGATAACTTTCTGCGTCCATGGTTGGGCCTGTACAATTCAAAAGAACAGTACTATTTGCGGTATGAAAGCAGATACCTTTTAGAATTAGGTCGAGCAGTGAATTATATTCTCCATTGTGCTGTCAGTGCAGCTACAATGCAGCTTCTCAAACGTACAGTTTTGTCAGGTAACAGTGTGAATGTAATCTTGCCTTCATTTTCAATTGTCAACCATAGTACTCAATTGTCAGAAGTTGTTATCAGTCTTTTAGTGACAAGGTTAATTCAAGCCATGAAAAACCATTAATAGTTGTGAATTTGAAGTTTCCACTATTTATAGTTGTTAACCTTTTATTCAGAATGTACATAGATGTACTTTATTAAAAGAATGATACTGAAATTGAACTCATTTTGTCCTGATGTATTAGTTAAATCATATTTGGTATTTTGTGGTGAGAAAAGAAAATTTTTCTATAGCTATAGACATTTGCCACGTATAAGTGGCTTATGACATGTGGCAAGCTGTTTACAGTATATTATTAGTGGGTGACTGTAAAGTAATGGTTATAGACGATTTTTTAATGTTTACTCTTAAGGGTCAATCGTAAAACAATTATTTCCCATCAGTTCAGTGTAAAAGTACAGTTGAACAAAAACTGTAAAACTCTGTTCACTCTGAGCGAGGGTTGTTCTTGTAAAATCAGATTGTTCAGGTCGAAACCCATAATAGGTAGAGCCTATAAAGTAAATTATATATCATAATTACAGCAGTAACAATAATTTTAATATTATTATTACAAAAATAACATAGTGTAAACATTTAACTTAAATATGTTGTTCAGCACAGGAGAGCCATCTTTACATGCATTATTTATACGCATTCCCTACAACCAGGTGTCTCTTTTTTTTTTTTGTTATATTGGTTTAAATATTAGTTTGTACATTGTGAGTCCATTGATTTATCAACATGTGGATCAGTAGAGAGTAGTCATAAATGTAGCAAAGATGGATTATTGCATTGTTCAGCTTGTTTTGTTCCACAATTCTTGCTGATTTTTATATTATTATTTTTCCTTTGAAGTTAACTAAATGATATTATTTTTATCTAAATCCTGTTTATTTAGCTTTAAAACATAGGTATCTTAGAATGACTGCTGTAAGCATATTTTGAGAAATAACTCACTTTCTTCGATTTGACTTGTTCCAGAAAGAAGTATATGCTGTTGTGCATAAAAATAAAATAATTTTATTTAATTTCTTATATTATACTAAATAACTTTTAAAGCAATATATTTTTGGTTCTTAATCAATACACATTTGTAAATTAGTATCTGTTCTGCCTGAGAAAACAAATTGTTTATTTAAATAAAATTAAACAGAAGCATTTAATTGAAAGTAAATAAATTATTGTACATGCTAATCATAAAATTCTTCTAATGAAGATAGTTTCTGTACTTGCAGACCATAGTTCCATTTGGTTTCTGTTAGTGGTTTTATTGTTTTCATTATGTTGTTGTCAGGTCTAATAGCAGTTGCAGCATGGCCTGTGAGTTTAGTTGGTTTAGCAAGTGTAATAGACAATCCTTGGGGTGTGTGCTATCAAAGATCTGCTCAAGTTGGTAAGCAGTTAGCAGAAGTCTTGTTGTCTCGAATGCAAGGACAGCGCCCAGTAACTCTTGTGGGCTACAGTGTAGGAGCAAGGGTTATATACTACTGCCTCAGGGTATACAGATTTTTTTCTGAAAAAAATATTAATGTATATTTTAAATATGAAATTTAAACAAAAATTTTGTATAGAAATATTTCTTTAGACAAAGATGTATGTATATACTGTATTTGTACATAAATAGTGAGGTTAGTGAGGTATTTTTTAGTTGTGATGTGTAAATTTTTATGAGCATGTTCGTAACCCCTAAAATGTCAATTTATAAATCATACTCTCTGGTGAGTGTCAACCAAGTAAATAAATCACAAAAGTATAGAAAATAGGTGTGCAACTCACCTTGTATTCATAAAGCCCTCTGTGTGTTAAAGTGTGATAATAACAGGGTAGGCAGGCCCCTAAAGAAGAAAGTTTAAGGAACTAGGGTTACCTGCATTATTTCACTGATTGGGCAGAGCCTGATGAGCATAGCGAAATTAGGCATAGCCCTCTATCCACAACGCGGTGCACAACTTAGACTGCGAACTCCTCCGAAACTACTCAACCGAATGTTATAAATTTTGCATACATAACCGGACTGTATTGTAGAGTGCACACATGTACTTTTTATTTCTCTAAATTATTTGGTTCAAAAGATATTACGACTTTTTAAAAATCTCAGCTTAAACGTGTGTAAGGAAGAGAGATAGAGATATCGTGGCCCAGCTCGCTGTCGCCCGATAAGATAAGATTTTGTTGTACACAAATGCCGGTGCGTATGCGGCTCCCGCCGCCCGCGCTGGCTGTTGCTCAATAAGATAAGATTTTGCTGTATATACTTTGTATTCATGTCTCACATGTGTTTAATTCAAACAGTAGTAGAGCATTGTTCTATGATGTAGCCAGATGTACGGATTGGACTTAAGTGTTGAACAAGTATCAATTTTTAGATGAGAATCTATGTAGCCGCTGATGCAACTGCAACTTCCCATTACATATTGCAACGAATATTCTATACATTCTTATTCATCAATTTATATATATGTATTATTTACAGTATGCCTCGACGGAGAAGAGGTCCAAATATTGGTCGTTTAACTACAAATCAAAGACGGATGAGACAGTGACAAAATGTTGCTGCAACAACTGTTGAAGGCCCTCCAGAACATAACATGAATCATGTGTTATATGATCAAAACAACACGATATAGGAATCTTCAGAATGAATTTGAAGAAAATTTATGATCTCTGGAATTCTATGAAAGTGTACATTGTTCTCGAGTGTTAATGCAGCAAACACTTTTTGGTATGTGTCCGCAGTATAAGCAAAACCCAAATATGTTTACTGCAGTTAATCGTATGGATCCTAAAGATGTACCTATAGAACTGATGGATCTCACTTAACGTAGAACAACTCTTGATAGCAAGAGTACAACCAGTGATGCGTGTGTATATGGTGAAATCGAGAGGCTTTCCTGGTAAACATGCTTATAAGGGAAATATTATAAATATTGGTCAAAATATAACACGGAGATTGTTAGTTCCTTGCCCCCTACACCCGCTTCACTGAGCACTATAGTTGTAAA
The DNA here is from genome assembly GCA_034769895.1 of Magicicada septendecula. Classification (NCBI taxonomy): domain Eukaryota; kingdom Metazoa; phylum Arthropoda; class Insecta; order Hemiptera; family Cicadidae; genus Magicicada; species Magicicada septendecula. The sequence continues at coordinate 598,307,227 of CM068367.1, read as the reverse complement.
AAAGGAAAGTGTTAATGGACATCGGGATTTTCTTGTGAGACGTGACAAAATTTTAGAAGCACTCAATTTTTTGAAAATGAATAATCCATTCTATAGTGATATCATCATTGATATGGAACAAATATCTCAACTTCCATTAAATGGCCCTATTTATGGAATGATACCCAATGTTGATTTACCTGAGGTGAATACAGATGAAGAGAACTTTTCTGAAGAAATTTATGAAAGTATGATCCCGGAGAATATTAGAATCACAGAAGTTGATCGACTCCAATCTGCAGTGAATAATGTAATTCCGTGGCCACAAGGTACTGATATCATAAATGAATTCTCGTGCAAAGGATATGTAAGCATAGCATTTCCCGCTTTACTACCTTATGGATCTGCTAAACTAAACGATAATACTCGAGCAAGTAGTATGAAACTTACAGCACTTGAATATTTTCAATTTCTGATGCAATATAAAGACCTACTTTTGCACAAGGTCCTAAGTTCAAATTTTTTGCATTGAACACTGTTCAGCGTCAACAACCTATTCAACGAGGGGCAATATTTGCTAGAAAATCACATTTCAATGGAACAATACAGGAACTGAGAAACATGCTGTTGATTAATCCGCAAATAATAAGTTTATATTATTGGTGTGGAAAAATAAGAGGATCACAATCTTACTGGTTTCAACGAAGGGGTGAACTTGAATCAATGATTGAGCAGTGTGATAATCTTCCGACGGGTTTTTTTACTTTAAGTGCAGCTGATCTTTGATGGCCTGATCTGGCACGACTCATGGGTTGGGTTGTAATGATGAACAGTATAATCCTGTCATCGCACAAATGGAGAGCAAATACTGATTTTAGTATAATCACCTCCTTATACCAGGTAGTTGAATATGTATCCAAATATGCTTCAAGTCAGAACCTGCTTCGAAAAACTGACGGAAGTGTTTCAAGAAATCGTTGAATCGAGAGCCCCGGATGAAGAATCTCGTCGAGCATATACAAGTTTGATGATAAGATAAGAGTGATCAGAGAAAGAGACATCGGGGCTTGCGAAATATGTCATTTATTCCATGGAATTCCATTGTATCAATGTACCAGAACTTTTAGAGTACTTGTCATAACAATAGAAGACTATGTTGCAATTAATGGAACCAATAGTGAAAATGACAGTAATTCATTCATTCAGTTTTATAGTAGTAGACAACTAGACATGGAAGAAATAACATTATCTGATTTTGATAAACAATTTTCTAAGGGAAGAAATAATTCAATTAGCACAAACAGAAAAGAAAGAATTGTACAAGTTTTCCCTAAAGTAAACAACAATAACAATGTAGTCAATACTGAATTATATTGTAAACAAAAGTTGATTTTACATAAGAATTGGTGTAATGAAGAAGACTTGAGAAGTACAGATGAAACATGGTTCATGGCTTATACTCAACAAAATTTTGGACAGCTTCACGAACAAATTACACATGTCTTTAATTACAGAAGAAATTGAAATTTTATCAGAATAATAATGAGTTTGATATTTTTGACGATATAGACTGGATGGCTATAGCAGCAGTAATGTCTAATGCACTACCAACTCAAGTTGGTCTAGGTAATCGTGATATCGAGTTACTTCATAATTGGGAAGCAGCCTATTAAAAATATCCAGATATAAAGAATAAAACTTCTTTCATCGAAAGGAATCGAGAAACATTTGGGAATCAGTATTATTCTCATGAATCATACAATGTTATTTTCAATGACCAACAAAATAAGATATTATCTTTCTTAGAATATCAGCTAAATGACTATGATGATTGGAATCAAAGACTTGCAGTTATTCAAGGAAAAGCTGGAACTGGTAAAAGCTGCATAATTAATGAAATGGTTAGGAAAATTAATTCATATTTTGGCTGCGATGCAACTCTTTTAATGGCTCCTGCTGGTGTGGCAGCTAACAATATTGCTGGTCAAACTATTCATTCAGTTCTAAGAATAAATGCTTCGAAGAGAAGGGGAGGAACTTTCAAAGATTTAGAAGGTTAATCAAAAATTGCTTTTGAAGAAGAATTAAAGGATGTGAGGTTCGTTATTATTGATGAAGCCATTATGTTGGGTTTGAATTTGTTTTTCAAAGTGGATATGCGACTCAAGCAAAGCAGTGTCCTTCAACTGGTGGCCTTTGCATATATTTAGTCGGTGATTGGTCCCAACTTCCACCGGTTTGTGACAGGAGTCTTTACAATATTGGTAATAATGTTCAGACCATTCAATCGAATCTTTTATATAAACAGTTCAAAAAAGTTTTCTTTTTAACTGAGATTATGAGACAGCAAGGTGATGATCAAAAAAATTTCAGAGAAACTTTAAATAGAATCGCAAATGGAACAATCACTGAACAAGATTATCAGCTCTTATCTAAAAAAATTTATGTAAACAATATCAGGGACAATTTCAAAGTTACTGTCTGTATAATGTCGAAAAATGCTGAAATCAAATGCTTTAATTACAAAAAACTAGAAAGCAATAACAACCCGTGGCTCTAATCAATGCAATCCGTAATTGCCTAGAAGCCTCTCTAGCAAAATCTGATGATGTTCAGGGATTATTTGCCCAATTATGTTTATGTAAAGGTGCTCGAGTTATCCTTAGAAGAAATCTTTGGGTCTCAAAAGGACTAGCCAACGGTTCAGTTGGGACAGTAACTGATATTATTTATGACCCGGCAGTTGAATGCGAAAATTATAACAATCACATACCAATATGTATACTTGTATCTTTCAAAAAATATACAGGACCAGTTCTGTACGAGAATTCAATACCCAATGTACCAGTAGTGGTATCATTCAAGAAAAATGAAATTTCTTGTACTCTCAAACAATTTCGTTAATGTTAGCATATGCTGTTAGTATACATAGATCGCAAGGGATAACATTAGATAAGGCAATTGTTAATTTAGGAGACAATGAATTTCATGTTGGATTAACGTATGTTGCTCTTTCAAGAGTGAAAACATTAGAAGGATTATTATTAAAACCGGCGTATAATTTTGATAGACTGCTAAAAATTAATAGAAGTCCATCAATGGTTGATCGTAGAAATGAGTTGCAAAGGTTGTGGAATATGTCTAATGTATTAATATACATCTATATCTATATAAGCCAAATACCACTGACTGACTCACTGATCATGATATCTCTGAAACCACTGAATGGATATCAATGAAACTTTGAAATAGCTTCATCATAGGTCTTAGGTGATCACTAAGAAATGGGTTTAAAAACTTTCACTCCTAAGGGGCAAAAAACCAAATACTGAAATTTATCGCGGGAATTGCATACTTGGTAAATGAAGTGGTTGACATCTCAGTTTACTGGAAACCCCGAATACATTTAGTCCTGAGTTTTTAATCATCGTTTTAAATTGAAAAAAACTTTGTTGTTTGCAGGTTCTTATAGTCGAGAAAATTTCGAAGTTCAATTAATTAATAAATGTATGCCCTTTTTTTTTCAGAAACGGCTCTAACGATTTTCTCGAAATAAATAATAAATAGCTGTTGCTATGAATGTAAATAAACAAACTAAGAGTTGAGAATTTGTACAATCTATCTAATCCTATACTATTAAGCGAGCAATAATTGTATTGAACGATTTTCTCGAAAGTTGGTACTTAAGGGTATTTTGATACCAGAAATCGATTGGACTCGGTCACATTTTCCGCAAAATTCATTTAACCCTTTAATGGGCTATGGGAAGTATACTTCCCAGTGTATTTTTTAGTATATTTTTTTTTCTACAGGCAGTTATATTCATACCAAGGTGAGTGTTAATATTTTTACTTGTTAATTATGCAATTAACATTGCATAAATTTGCAATTATGCAATTATTCGGTTCTTTTTCTTAAGGTACAATGGAACACATATCCATCGATGGTGTAGTGGTGCCTCATCGAATAGTTCCCATGACAGGTGATGGATCATGTTTCTTTTACTCATTATCATGCCTCATGTACGATACTGACTCACAAGCTAATGATTTGCGGGCCACTGTCGTGCAACACATTTCCAACAACTGGCGACGGTTCAAGCCCTTTACTATGATGCTGTGTGGGACCATAAAATACAGAACTAAGACACAATACCAATCTCATATGTCTCTTCGCACCACATACGCTACTTGCAGTGAAATCATGGCTGCTGGTGAACTTTACCCATATGATATTCAAGTATATCGAGATGGCGCGTTGATCATGAGATTTGGGGGGCCCGACGAAGGGAAGCCAGTTATAAGAATGAAGTGTTCAGGCCCCATGATGTCGGCACACTTTGAGCCAATCATTCCAGTAGATGAAATGCCAACACCTTATGACCAACAATCGTCCCTAATGCAGACACCGCCTACATTACTTCCGGTAGACGTACTGTTACCAACAACTGCTTCTCACAGCCCTCCTCCAGTGCCTGACGAAGTAACAGAACCAGAAACCCAGGACCACTCACATGAAAATGAAGCGACGAGGAAGGAAACGTCGTGCCAGGTTCAGTGACTCCAGCAAAAGAAAAAGGCACAGAGAAGCTGTCAAAAAGTATTCAGAGAATAATCCTGAAGTAAATAGAAAGGCAGTTAAAAAGTACAACAAAAAAAACCCTGAAGTTCATATCACAGCAGTTAAAAACTATAATAAAAGAAATCCTGAAGTACACCGAGCATCTGTTTCCAAATACACAGAAAAACATCCACAAGTAAACAGAGAAGCGGTGAGAAAATACAATGAAAAGAGGTCACTTATTCCCTGGAAGATAAAATCTTTGTCGGGCTTTAAATATGACTGTAATACTGACTACAACAATGACAAGATTTTATCTATTGGTGATTTTATACAGTGTAAATGGTGTAATGCTAAAAAGTGGAAAGAGGAAAGTCCTGGGTTATGTTGTAGCAACGGAAAAGTCCACCTTCCTCTCATTAAAGAACTACCAGAACCTCTTCACAGCCTTCTCACAAGTGAACATCCAGAGTCTGAACACTTTTTGGTAAACATAAGAAAATATAATGGTTGTTTTCAAATGACATCTTTCGGAGCCAAAGAAATAAAAGAAGGGAACTTCACGCCAACTTTTAAAGTACAAGGTCAAGTCTACCACAGGATAGGGAGTTTGTTGTCTTCACCTCCAAACAATCCCTCATTTTTACAAATATATTTCCTTGGAGACGACGAAAAGGAGACAAACACTAGATGTAACAATTTTCCAAACGTAAAGCCTTGGTTAGTTGCCAAACTTCAAAAAGTGCTTCACAATCACAATTCTTACATAAACGATTTCAAAACAGCATTGGAAAGTGTTCCAGAAGGCCAGGAGTTCAAAGTAGTAATCCATGCAGGCAGAAAGCCCATAGATAGACATAGGGGTCAGTTCAATGCACCCACAACAAGCGAGGTGGCTTTAGTGATCGTAGGCCAGGAGTTTGCAAAGAGGGACATCATTCTCCACAGCAGAGACTCTAAGTTACAGCGCATAAGTGAAACTCATCGATCTTATGACGCTTTGCAGTATCCACTTATGTTCTGTCGTGGGGAAGATGGTTACTCCATTGCCATTCCACAGTGTGACCCAAACACTAAAGCCCCTCTAAAAAATACTGTTTCAGCTTCAGAAGTTTGCTCATTCCGCATAATGGAGAGAGATGGCCAGCAAAATTATTTGTTACTTTATCGCAGTCTCCTGAATCAATTTTTGGTTGACATGTACGCCAAAATTGAGACAGAAAGACTCAACTTCGTAAGGAACAATCAGAGTAAGCTGCAGACCGAAAACTATGTGCATCTGCGGGACTCCATGTGCAAAAATGATGGGCAAGCCAATAATATAGGCAAAATGGTTGTTTTACCTTCCAGCTTTACAGGTGGACCCCGTTACATGCACGAGCGGACTCAGGACATATGTACGCAAGTACGGCCGTCCTGATCTGTTCATCACATTTACATGTAACCCTAAATGGACCGAAATACAAGAAGCATTAAGTGCACGACAAAAGCCTCAAGACAGACACGGTATTATTGCCAGAATATTTCACCTCAAAGTAAAGAAAATGATGCATGTCTTGACAAAAGGCAATGTTTTCGGTCCAACAAGGTGTTACATGTTAACTGTGGAATGGCAAAAAAGAGGTTTACCACACGTGCACATACTGCTCTGGCTGCAGGATAGGATCATGCCCCATCAAATCGACAGTGTGATAAGTGCAGAGATCCCTGATCCTGAAGTCGATCCTGCCCTTCATGACATTGTTCCGTCCACAATGATTCATGGCCCTTGTGGAAATGTTAACAGAAACTCGCCCTGCATGGTAAACGGCCAATGCACCAAGAGATATCCGCGGCCTTTAGCAACACAAACTCAAACTGCGGATGACGGTTACCCCCAGTATCGCCGACGGTCTCCTGCCGATGATGGTTTCTCGGTCAACATTAAAGGAGTTGATCTTGACAACCAATGGGTGGTACCGTACAATCCTGTTCTTTCCCGCTCTTTCTTAGCCCACATAAATGTTGAACTGTGCAACTCCGTCAAGTCGATAAAGTATATTTGTAAATATGTGAACAAAGGCAGTGATCAGGCAGCGTTTAGGTTGGAGAATGAGTGGGATGAAGCTACTAAGTACGAATCAGGTCGCTACATCAGCACTTCCGAAGTGGCTTGGCGTATTTTCTGTTTTCCTATTCATGAAAGGTTCCCACCAGTATTGCAGTTAGCAGTCCACCTTGAGAACGGCCAGAGGGTATTTTTCACTTCCGACAACCTTCTGGACAAAATCCAACATCCACCAAAAACCACATTAACAGCATTTTCTGAACTCTGCAATACCGATTCATTTGCCAGAGGCCTTCTTTACTGTGAGGTCCCAACATACTATGTCTGGAAAAATAACCAGTTTTGCAGAAGAAAGCAAGGAAAAGGCGTTCCAGGACATCCAGGAGTAAAAAAGATCATGTACTTGGGAGGGTATATACTGTACATCCTAACAATGTCGAGTGTTTCTATCTGCATCTCCTGCTACACGAGATTCGAGGACCAACGTGTTTTAATGATCTTAAAAAGGTATCTGGTATAGTTCATCCTACGTACCAGTCTGCCTGTAGAGCATTAGGGTTGTTGGAAGACGACATGCAATGGGACCTAACCCTGCAAGAAGCTTCCATTTCAGATTCGCCTCACAAGATCCGAGAGCTGTTTGCTGTAATATTGGTGTTTTGCCAAGTTTCAGATCCCTTAGCACTTTGGGAAAAACACAAAGAAAGTCTATCAGAGGACATAAGAAGGCAGATTTGAGATTGAAAGTCATGGTTTAGAGATTGAACTTTGCAAGGACACAGTTTATAATAAATGCTTACTATGTCTTGAAAATATGATCTTTTCTATGTCAAACCAATCTCTCCAAGACTTTGGTTTACCTCCACCAACTCAAGACACAAACATTATTACAGTCAATCGCGAGTACCTGAAAGAGCTCTCCTACAATGCAATTCAGCTTTCTGATATGGTTGCTGAGAACTTTCCTAAACTTAATGCGGATCAGAAGAACGCTTACAATGAGCTCATTGCCAACATTGATGATGGACTCGGTCAGCTGTTTTTTCTCGACGCACCTGGTGGCACTGGAAAAACGTTCCTACTAAACCTACTTCTTGCCAGCATTAGGAAAGACAGAAAGATTGCTATCTGTGTGGCTTCTTCAGGTATAGCAGCTAAATTGCTGGATGGAGGTAAAACAGCTCACTCTGCCTTTAAACTGCCTCTGAATTTAAACATCTCCCAGACTCCACTCTGCAACATTTCAAAACAAAGTGACACAGCCAAGGTCTTGAAAGAGTGCAAGTTGATAGTTTGGGATGAATGCACCATGGCTCACAAACGAGGGATAGAAGCCCTAGACAGAACTTTACAGGACATTCGTAGCAGTAAAAACCTGATGGGTGGAATAACAGTACTACTGGCCGGAGACTTTAGACAGACTTTACCTGTTGTGCATCGGGGAACACGAGCAGATGAAGTTAAAGCCTGCCTGAAGTCGTCTTACCTCTGGCCCAAAGTTCAAGTTCATTCCTTAAGAGTAAACATGCGGGTGCATCTTAAAGGTGATTTTAAAGCGGAAGAGTTTTCAAGCTTACTGTTACAGATTGGCGATGGAAAGTTAAAAGAGGAAGATGGAAAAGTTAACATTCCAAACAACCTATGTGAAGTTGTAAAAGACCTTAAGACTTTGACAGATAAAATATACCCAGACTTAATGAATATAAGTGACTCATCTTGGCTCAAAGAAAGAGCTATTCTAACCCCAAGAAATGAGACAGCAGCAATCATTAACAACTTATTGTTAGAAAAACTTCCAGCCGATGTTGTAAAATATCAGTCGGTAGATTCCGTAGTAGAGGTAGAAGACGCTGTGCATTATCCGGTAGAGTTCCTCCACACGCTCAACCCTCCAGGAATACCCCCACATAACCTTCACCTAAAAGTTGGGGCTCCCATTATGCTGCTGCGGAACTTAATACCACCGAAACTTTGCAACGGTACCAGACTGCAGGTAAAATCTTTACATAAGAACGTTGTTGAGGCAACTATATTCACTGGCTGTGGTTCTGGAGAAACAGTTTTCATACCTCGCATTCCTTTGATCCCGTCAGACTACCATTTTCAGTTTAAAAGACTACAATTTCCCATCAAAGTCTGTTATGCAATGACAATCAACAAAGCTCAAGGACAGTCTTTGAAAATGGCTGGCGTAGATCTGAGGGAAGACTGTTTCTCTCATGGCCAGTTGTACGTTGCCTGTTCAAGAGTTAGCACTCCTGACAGTGTGGTTATTCTTCAGCCAGAAGGAAAAACTAAAAACTTTGTGTACAAAGAAGTTCTTTAATGATCCGATGATTAGTTCTTCATTACAAGTTCATAAATTGAAGAAAAATCTGAAATGTTTTCATACTCAACACAACTTCATATAACAAAAATGTTTAATGTTTATTTTAAATAAAATACATAAGAGGTTTTAATTATTTATTTATAAGAAACCTACTTTAATTGAACTTTATTAATTAAATAAGATTTTCAATACGTACAACGTGAAACTCCGTAGCGAAGCACGGGTATTTTGCTAGTTAATGTATATTGTACTATAATGTAGTGTATTCAATAAAAAGTGTGTATCATAAAAGTGTATACATTTTGTTAATTGTAAGAATATTGATAAATAAATTATTACGAAGCTATTTATCTAATGGATCAAAGACAGTTGATTGTAAAAATATTGATAAATAAATTATTTCGAATATCAAATGCTCCGCCAATTTGTGTCAGTGACACTCCTAGTAGTAATGGACAGTCATCAGGAAAACTCGTAGGGGCATGATCCAATCACCTCTTGTTTTTTTAATATCTCTAAGTTTTTAATGCACTTTGTAGAGTCGACAAGTTGATGTGCTGTTTCCGTGAGCGTCATACCACACTTAGTGAAATGTGTAACATGAACATAATTGAAAGCTTCTGACAGAGAATTCAGTCTTTGTATGAATTCAAAACACCATACACTGGCCTCTGTTGGCCAGAACTCTAGATGCCCAACAAACCATGAAATTACAAGAAATACAAAAACATTAAGAAAACAAAAAATAAATAAAATAAAACAACAAATTCTAAAAAGCCAGTTATACCCAGTGACCAAAATTAAAATAGAATACTGTTACAATGGTCTTACTGATCGTCATGTGGTACAGTGGAAACAAAATACAGACACCAGTGAAGTCACTAATTACCGGCTTTAATTAATCACAAATAACAAATTGTAATCAACAAGGTACAATAATTCAAGTTAAATTTGCCCACACACAATAATAATATCAAGTAATAGAGTTCCTCAGTAAATATAGCACAGTAATTGCTTTCTACTAATCCTCAACAGCCACTACATCTGCACTAAAGAAAACGCTCAATATAACTGATTGATAAAGCCAGCTGCTACTGATATAGGTAGCACAGGTGTTCCAGAATAATTTTCCATCCTTACTGTGGCATGTCAGCATAATGCATATTTACATTTTTAAACATTTTTCTTGCCTCCAGAAACGATTAAGACTATAAAATAGGTTAATTACCTTCTGTCAACGTTTCTTAAAATCCTTTTAGGATGACTCGAGTTTCGACACCATTTGGTGTCATCATCAGATCGGATATGAATTAGGTCAAAACATTTTGATGCATATACATCTCGTCAGATATTAAAAAATTAAAAACAACACATAACATTACATAAATAATAAATAAACTATATCATAACAAAATAACATTACAACAATAAAATATAAAAACAACGCGGCCGCAAACGAACCTGTACAGGAACGCCCCCACGGTAAGACTAATCAATGCCGGTTTGACCTTGGTTCAATTTTATCGATCTGATATAGCCAATTTCTCGTTCTATAAGATCGATTCTATTAAATAAAACATTATTGGTATGTATTGCTTTTTCATTTAGGACACGATTGTGATCCTTCTTTATGGCTTTATATATCTCGAACCTTTCAAGGGTGTCCAGCTTTAGTGACTTTTTACATTTATGTAGGATATCTAAATTATCATTAATACTCTTTATATTATGGTTATACGAGCTCAAATGTTCTGCAAATGTAGATCTTATTACATTTGACTTGGAGCTTGGGATATGTTCTTTATAGCGTAATTTAAAAGAACGACCTGTTTGTCCTATATAGAACTGTGTGCAATCAGAACAATTAAGTCTATATACACCAGTACCATCAAATATATCGGAGGGTATATTTTTGTTAGTAAATGTAAGTTTTTTCTCAAGTTTATTACTTGCCTTTGAGGCCAAAGTAATATTATGCTTTTTTAATTGTTTTTTTAAAATATGGTATAGATTTTCACCATATTCTATAGCAATGTATTTGTTTACTTTTTCTTTGGATACATCAATATTTATTGGTTTATTTTGTTTTTTATTAATTATTCTATCTACTATATGACTTTTGTATCCATTGGCTAATGCTATGTGTTTGATAATGTTTAGTTCATTGTTATAATCATCCGTGGATAAGGGCAATGCCAGCAATCTATGAATCATACAGTTGAAAAAAGCCATTTTTTGTGAAATAGGGTGATACGATGAGGCGTGAATAGCATGATCTGTGATTGTTGGTTTTCTGTAAATATTATAGTTAATTTTATTATTTATTTTAGTTAAAGTTAAATCTAAAAAATTAATTTTATTATTCATTTCAGTCTCTAATGTGAATTGTAAATTATTTGTAATAGTATTCATATGTTTTTTAAGCATTTCTAATTGTCTGCAATTGCCATTGTAAATCATTATTGTGTCATCCACATATCGTCGGTAAAATAAAATTTTTGTATAATGTTTGTTTTTTATCGACTAAAAACAAACATTATACAAAAATTTTATTTTACCGATGATATGTGGATGACACAATAATGATTTACAATGGCAATTGCAGACAATTAGAAATGCTTAAAAAACATATGAATACTATTACAAATAATTTACAATTCACATTAGAGACTGAAATGAATAATAAAATTAATTTTTTAGATTTAACTTTAACTAAAATAAATAATAAAATTAACTATAATATTTACAGAAAACCAACAATCACAGATCATGCTATTCACGCCTCATCGTATCACCCTATTTCACAAAAAATGGCTTTTTTCAACTGTATGATTCATAGATTGCTGGCATTGCCCTTATCCACGGATGATTATAACAATGAACTAAACATTATCAAACACATAGCATTAGCCAATGGATACAAAAGTCATATAGTAGATAGAATAATTAATAAAAAACAAAATAAACCAATAAATATTGATGTATCCAAAGAAAAAGTAAACAAATACATTGCTATAGAATATGGTGAAAATCTATACCATATTTTAAAAAACCAATTAAAAAAGCATAATATTACTTTGGCCTCAAAGGCAAGTAATAAACTTGAGAAAAAACTTACATTTACTAACAAAAATATACCCTCCGATATATTTGATGGTACTGGTGTATATAGACTTAATTGTTCTGATTGCACACAGTTCTATATAGGACAAACAGGTCGTTCTTTTAAATTACGCTATAAAGAACATATCCCAAGCTCCAAGTCAAATGTAATAAGATCTACATATGCAGAACATTTGAGCTCATATAACCATAATATAAAGAGTATTAATGATAATTTAGATATCCTACATAAATGTAAAAAGTCACTAAAGCTGGACACCCTTGAAAGGTTCGAGATATATAAAGCCATAAAGAAGGATCACAATCGTGTCCTAAATGAAAAAGCAATACATACCAATAATGTTTTATTTAATAGAATCGATCTTATAGAACGAGAAATTGGCTATATCAGATCGATAAAATTGAACCAAGGTCAAACCGGCATTGATTAGTCTTACCGTGGGGGGCGTTCCTGTACAGGTTCGTTTGCGGCCGCGTTGTTTTTATATTTTATTGTTGTAATGTTATTTTGTTATGATATAGTTTATTTATTATTTATGTAATGTTATGTGTTGTTTTTAATTTTTTAATATCTGACGAGATGTATATGCATCAAAATGTTTTGACCTAATTCATATCCGATTTGATGATGACACCAAATGGTGTCGAAACTCGAGTCATCCTAAAAGGATTTTAAGAAATGTTGACAGAAGGTAATTAACCTATTTTATAGCATATTTACAAGAGCTCTTGAAAAGTCTGGAAGGTACTTAGGAGTGGACAGCCTTGATACAGGCAAGGCACGCTGGGCTAGTCGAGAAGTGTGTAGAACGACACTCTCGACTGTTCGAGAGCATTCTGTAATTACATATCAATACTACAAACAATAAAATATGAAAATTAGATCTTCTCAATCCCTGTGGGAGACTAATGGCTCATGTGTGACCTGGGACAGGGAAACCTCAACGGGCATGCTTGACAGCTGACTGGTTGATTATCCCACCATCAGTCTTGACGGTTGCACATTTCTGCATATTTAACATCACTGTACATGGGGCAACCAAAATGATACACCCTAAAGACCAATAAAGTTAAGAGAGAGTTTATCTCCTCCACCACTAGTCAATTTCTCACATCCAGATTGGGAGGATTTACCCATTTGGCATGAGCCTGTAGCATTGGGGAGATATTCTGTACGCAATTCCTCCAGAACACTTTGAGGAATACATTGACCAGGACACTTGTCCTTAAGTGCATAACAAACAAAAAGTGTAGTGTTTAAGATGATTGATCCATTTATGATGGTCATACAGTGTCAGATATAAAAATTTTAGACTTGTAGACAGGACATCATTTATTGCTTGAACCCACACTGACGTGATTTGTAAAGCAAGACAAGGTACAGACCCTTGAGGGTGAGATGGGCTTGCCAGTGAACTAGATAGTCCAGCCTGGTAGTTCAGCCATTGCTGGTGCCATTGTGTTCGGCCGTTGTCATTGACAATTTGATGACAGACTCCACCTCAGGAACATCATCTGACAAATCTGAGTGCACCTCTAACTCTCCTCACTGTGACAAGTCTACTTTTGCTATGAGAAAGACAGAAAAAAACATCCTGAAAAATATCATCCACCTTTAGCGACTGTATTGACCTAATGTTGAAGGCATATATTTCCACAAAGTCACAGATTGCCTTATTATTGTCCTTAGATGACTTCCACAAAGTATTAGGACACTGAAGCAAATTATGGCAATAGGTCTGAATAGGCAGCCTTTTGCGTATTAAGGTATTTTTTGTAATGATAAAAAAGAAGATGAGGATGCCCCCACAAATACTTACAGTTAAAGACTTGAACTTTCAAATTATAACATAAAATGTTTATTTATTTATTTAATACTAGCTGACCCGACAGACGTTGTTCTGTCCAAATTTCAATAAATTTGTTTGTGATCGTTTTGTGAATTTGTGAAAGCTATTGGAAATGTGTAAACAAAGTAAAAATGAGAATAAAACGTATTTCTGAGTGTTCATTGTATCTATTAACGATTGTGGCCATGGATATTCAATTTGAGGAGGAGTACATTCAGAAGTACGCCAATGGGAAATTTTACATGCGAGATGAATTCTGTCGGCAGTACACCGCTGAAATGCTGGAAATGTGTGATGTGCCTGGAATGTGATCGACTTGGAACCATGCGGTTTTTTTTCACAATTTAAGACACAATTGAATTAAGTCAGAATTTCATGTCAACCAAATGATTTATTTTCTTCCATTAAATTTGAAATCACAATGAATCTCAAGGTGTTTTATTTACATTTCGATTTTGATTGCAAGATCGATGTTCAAGTAAACAATCAAAACAAAGAAATGCTTTGTTTCGATTGGTTTGCTGTGACATCACCATTTCGTTCATTGCAATGCTTTATGATACACGACATTTTTTGTTTTGTTGTCTGGCACGTAAACAAACAAAGCTGATGGTTTTCCGACACGGGAACAGGCGACATACAATTGACCATGCGAGAAGCATGGATTTTCAAGGTTAATGCCGCAAACACTCAATGACTGCCCTTGTGATTTGTTTATTGTCATTGCGAATGCAAGCCGCACCGGAAACTGCAAGCGTTTAAAGTCGAATGGCATGTCGGTCGGAATCATTGGGATGCGTGGTATCAAAACATCTTCTCCTTTGTACTTTCCTTTAAGAACTGTTGCTTCGATGACGTTGTTTATCAGTTTCTTCACCGCAAGCCGGGTGCCATTACAAAGAATTGGTTGGTTGATATTTCGCAACATTATGATTACCGATCCGACTTTCAATTTGAGATTGTGAGGCGGCAATCCGGGCAATTCCAGCGAGTTTAAAAATTCGGTTGGATAGTTGACGACATCATCTTGGCTTGTAACGGGATCCACCGATTTGTACGTCATCAATTCGCCAGCAATTTCACTTTGAATGTTGAAATTCAATTTGTTGACATCAATGTTTTTCGCAGCCAATATAGCACGTTCGCTCAACCAAACATGATTTTTGTAATTTTGAGCAATGTTTGGGAACACCTTTCAGATGAGTTCGGTTTTTTGTTCGGTGAACTGGCAAAAATCGACGGGGAATGTAATGCAGCCAGTCGAAATGTCAACGGGGATTTTGCCATTGCCAATGTCCAGCAATTGTTTTGAAAATACTTCTCCAGATTGGTCGTTCTGCAACTCGACATGCATGTTCATACTTAATTTGAGTGTATTGACGTGTTTCCACAAAACGGATGACTTCAAACATGCATTAAGTTCATCGGCTGGGGTTGACCGTGGAATCACTGGCAATGTTTGGCGAAAATCACCTGCCAACAGAATCATCGCACCACCAAACCGGTTTTGATTGTTTCGTAGATCTTGCATCGTTCGGTCTAATGCCTCCAAAGACTTTTTAGCGCCATCGTACATTCATCCCAAACGATCAGTTTGCATTGCTGCAAAACTTTGGCCATCGCACAGTTCTTCGAAAGGTTGCACGTTGGAGTTTCATTGATTTGCATATTCAACAGCAACTTGAGTGCTGAATGAGCTGTTCGACCGCCTTCCAACAACGTAGCTGCAATTCCTGATGAAGCAAGTGCAAGTGCAATTTCATTCTGTGAGCGAATCGTTGCCAAAATCAATGCGATCAGAAAAGTTTTCCCAGTTCCACCGGGAGCGTCCAAAAAGAAAATCCCTCCAGTTCCATCGTTCACAACTTTCATGAGAGTGTCGTACGCATATTTTTGTTGCCGATTCAACAGCGGAACGTTCGTTCGAACTGATTCTCTCAATGCATCGCAATCATATTGTTTTTCGCGTTTCAACTCTTAATTAAATGCGTCGTGCATCGGACGGATGGGTGCTGTCATGCCTAATTGAGGTAATACCTTGTTCAATATCATCAAGCACATGTCCTCAATTAATATCAATGCCTCGTTGTGAATTTCCTCGCTCAGTTGCAAATCTGGATTTGATGTTCTAGTATGCATCTGATGCAAAATATCATCAGACATGTCATCTTTGTATTTGGTCCACAAATCAATCGGTTTCGATGGGAAGCATGTTGAGATAATTATCGAAAACAATGTTCGTATTTGATGAGCATTTGACGAAATCACAGCATCTCCGAGGGTGTAATCCCAATGAGTGTCATTCTCTAGCAATCGCAAACGTTGACAGGCTTCTCTATATGTGCCACACAATTCACCATTAACAGTTCGTAGATGTTGAAATGATGTTGGGCCACGAACGTTGACTAATAGCAAACGCAAATAGAAACACTCGTCGTTGCTTGGATGGACTGTGTAAATGTGACCTAATGCATCGGTGGAAAATACATGTGGGTAACCTGGAACTGGATTTCCTTGTTTCCGTCGTTGAAATTTCTTTGACGATTGATTCCAAGTATAATATCTTGGCATTTCGGAGTATAGCAGCGTTCGGGCGAAGTCATCATTCTGGCACATTTCAAAAAAACTGGTCAATGTTGTAGATGACTGTCGATCAGCTCATTGTAATGTGTTCTCCGCAGTGAAGTATACTCTTTGACCATTTTCCAGATGTATGGCCAAGTGAACAACAGTGGGATGTCTTTCATGAATGGCGAATGAAAAAATGCGCCAAATTGCTTTGTTACTGCTAACATAGCGGCCCATTTGATATTGAGTGACTTCATCGTTGGAATTCTCCGCACCAACTCCAATCACAGCCATGTCACTTCCTTTGGTCACATACTTGCATAATGTATTTGATGGATTTCACGGAATGGCAAGATTCGACGTTGATGTGCGCTTTGAATGTCTTCGAGAGTAATGGCGAATATGGAACAATCCAACGATTGTCAACTTCAATGTCCTGTTGATTCACTTTGACAATTTTTGATCTTCCATTGTCCGCAGTCGATCGGCGACGATACAGTGGATAACCGTCATTTCCGGTAATTGTTTCTGCTACTAATGCCCGTGGATAACGCTTCGAACATTTTCTGTCGACCATACACGGAGAATTGTTATTTAATGTTCCACAGGGGCCATGAATCATGTTCTTAGTAACAACCTCATGCAAGCCTGGATCTTCTTCTTCATCGGGAATTTCCGCTGATATCACATCATCTATTTCATTCGGTCTTATCTTCTCAATCAACCAAATGAGAATATGTGCGTGTGGCAATCCGCGTTTCTGCCACTCCACTGAATACATCTAGCAGCACGTCTCACCGAACACGCGATGCTTCACAATGAAATCCATCAGTGATTTAAATTTCTGTTTGAAGACTCTCGCGGTGATGTCATGGCGATCGATGGGTGATTGGCCAGGGAATAACTCTTGCCGAATTTCTATCCACTGCGGATTGCACGTGAACGTGATGAACAAATCTGGTGTGCCGTAATGGCGAACATACGACATGGTATCTTGAGCGTATTCATGCATATGTCGCGGACTTCTGACGTACGTTGCTGGGAGAATCGTCATTTGTCCGACATTCTGTGCGTTTCTGTCAGCATTGATGGCATCTCGAAGGTGAATATACTCTTCAGAACGGAGTTTTGTCTTGTTCAATCTGATGAATGTCAATCGCTCAGTTTCAACTTTGACGTACATATCGACAGCATATTGGTGAAATAGACGCCGAAATTTCAAGATGTGATTGTCCTCATTTTCACGAACCATCAGTCGATATGAATAATAGTTCATTGAACTGACTTTTTTGTTAGTTTCAGCGCCTGTAAATGAATTTTTGTGTCAATGAAATGAATTAATCTTATTAGAAAATATATAGATTTGCTATTCACCTGTAAGCGGATTTATCATCTTGATCGAGAAATGATAACCGTCTTCACCTTGCCAGAATATGATGGGATATTGCAACGCATCATATGATCGGTGCGTTTCGTACACACGCTGCAGCTGATCGTTCCGCCGATGTAGAACAATATCACGGGATTTCATATTTTCACCAACGACGACAATGGCGACTTCATCAATTGTTGGCGCATTGAAACGTCTTGCGTGTTCTCCCGCAGGCGTCTTATCGGCTCTGATTACAATTTTGTGATTATCAGATGGCATGCGGTCCAGTGCGGTTTTGAACAATGCAATCAATTCATTGTATTTATGAAAAAAAATTTGCAGTTCCACAATTGGTCTTTTCAATGAACTGTTGTGTGCACAACGCTTATCTACTTCTTGTGGTGAATTGCCCATGAAATAAATCTGCAGAAATTTATAGTCTGCATCCGGCGGTGGCAATAGCGAACTTGCTCGATGATATATTTGACCTTGAATCTGTAAAGGTTAAAGAAGCGATATATAGGCTGCTATATATTATATACAGCACGAATTTAATTTTTATTTATATAGATAATATGATAATGATAATAATGTTGTTGTCGAATAATCATGTTGTGTGGAAGTGTCGAATGGTGTGAAAGATGATTGTGTTGCAATTACCTTGAAAGTGGTAATGAAATTGTCCCAAACCACATTTGTTGCGCCAAATGAAGTCATTTGGAAGCAACTGTTAAATTTCTGGATTTGTGTCAGGAAATGTGTGGAATCTGTTCCTGTTCCAGAAACCAATGAGCGCAATGGCTCTGGTGGCGGGACCAATGGCGCCAATTTGACTTTGCCACTTGCGCAACACAATCCATGGGTTTAATTTCTGTATTTCAATGCCTTACAATGTGGGCACACAACGCTCATCGATCCAATAGCACCGGATTGGTCTGCACTGTAATCAGTTGTCATGTTGTAACGGAATGCAGCTCGATGAGTATTCAATGCAACATTTGTTTGTCTTCTTGCACGATTATTCAAATTCATTATCGCGCGATTGGTTTCTACTGACCGATGATGTCTCATTCGATGCATATCATCTTCGTTTGCATTTTCTCTTTCTTCTTGTGTACGTGCTGAACGTGTTTGTGATAATCGATTCCGTTCAATTTCATTTCGCTCTTCGCATTGCTCTGCAGTTCGATTAGATCGAAAATTCGTTTGTTTTGTAGCATTGCGAGTTCTGCGACCTAAATTGCTCCGTCTTATTGGCGGCATTGCAATGCGCTTAAATTGTGTCAATTCAATTCAATTGTGTCGATTGCGACACAATGTGCGATGCGAAGAATCACAATTCAACTGAAAATGGACAATTGATTCACTTTGTTGTTACTGTATAACCGTTTGTCACTTCAAAACTCACCATATTTCGTAGGTAAATCTGTAAATTTGTTTGAGATAAAACGACGAAACTTAATTCATTTCATGAAACAATTGCGATGAACTTACAACTGAATCACAATTCAACTGAAAATAAACAACTGAATCAATTTTTCATCACTATGTAACCAATTGGCTTGATTCACAATGTGACAATCAGCTGTCAAACGACATTTGTGCACGTATAGCGAAATATATCGGAAATGTCGGAAAACCATCAGCTTTGTTTGTTTACACGCCAGACAACAAATTTTTAACATTGCTTTTAGTTAAGACCGCAGTAATTGGAAGATTTAATTTTTTAACCGCATTCAAATCAAATTTGTTTCCATGGTAACCATAAATCTAATCTGCTACATATTCCAAGACTAATCACTTTTATTAATATTATTTTAATACACTTTATTAAGGCAGACAGCCTGATTTCAGTATTCACTGTAAACGTTATACTACACGTTAATACGAAATTGTAAATATCATTTACAACATATTATTTATTGTAAATATTTCAGGTTAATTTATAATGTTATTTTTTCCTGAAAACTTTTCCAGGACCATAACGAACAAAACAAAAAAAGAATTACGCATATCCATCGTTCGAATCGTGAGTTATGGTCTTGAGTTCATACAAAAATCCCATAGAAAAAAGCACTTTCATTTTTTCCCGAATTTTCCAATTTTCCGGGCAACTTTTCCAATTTTTCTTTCCCTAAAAACCTTATTCGGACTATTACGAACATTTAAAAAAAAATTAGCCAAATCGGTCCAGCCGTTCTCAAGTGATGCGCTTACCAACGAACAGCATTTAATTTTTATTTATATAGATATTTTTGAATGGTGCAGTTTGAGAGAACAAATTCTAAATAATTTGCAGTTTCATTCTGAAGCTGTGATCAAATTGGTATTAGTCCCATGGTTATGAACTAGAATACAATCAACCATCTAATCAGATATTTTTAAAAGAAAATGTTTCTGTTTATAGGGCTTTATGAGTGGGAGCCAGTTAAACAAAGTATACAGTAGCTTTAATTTTTTTCACTGTCTCATAGTACCTATAAGGAAATTGCTATAGAGTTTTACTTCAATGCACAAAACTGAATTCCCTTCTATAAGAGACAGGCTTGCACGAGCACCCCACAATGTATTACTTGTTACAAGTTCATAAATTCATGTGCTCACTTTGAGTCTTTGTTTACCACAGGAGGTTTTTCAGATTTATTTATCAAAAACATTCTGAACAGGTGTAGGCTTTCCCCTGAATATTACTTTGCTACAAACAGCATCTCTCTCTCTCCTATGACGCTACACCCCAAGTCGGGCCCTGGCCTCCACCAATCTCCGCCTCCAATCCACTCTATCCACTGCAACCCTCCTCCAGTTTCTTATCCCCATGTCTCTCGCGTCCTCTGCAACGCCATCTTCCCACCTCTTCCTCGGTCTACCTCTAGGTCTCGTTCCCTCCCATGTACCCAGCAAAGCCCTCTTAGGGTTCCTGCCATCCTCCATTCTCATAACATGTCCGGCCCAACGCAATCTTTGAATTCTTATATATTTTGAGACTGGTATCTCTTTATATATTTGATACAGTTCGTTGTTGTATCTCAGTTTCCATGAGCCATTTTCTTGTATTGGGCCTATAATGCGTCTGAGGATTTTCCTTTCAAAGGTGTTTACTGTGTCAACTGTTTTCTGTGTGATTGTCCATGCCTTACACCCGTAGCATAGCACCGGTCTGATGACAGTCCTATATATTTTCATTTTTGTTTCCCTGTGCACATCCCCAGACCTAAATGATGGCAGCAATGCGAAGTACGCCTTGTTAGCCATGGTGGTTCGTCTTTGGATCTCCGGCTCCTCTGATCCAGTCTTTGCTAGATTCACTCCGAGATACGTGAAATTGTCCACCACTTCAGTTGTGTCCTCCTCTATCTCGATGTTGTTATGAACTTGGTCCCTTCTTGTTTGGATAAGCATTTTTGTTTTATCCGTATTTATGGCTAGCCCAACTTCCTTGGCTTTGTTTTTAAGCTCTATAAATATTTCTTTAGCTGCCGTGATCCGTCTTGACATGATGTTAATGTCATCTGCATATGCGGCTATCTGTACAGTTTTATTTGTTAACAGATTGGAGCTATTTATTGATAAGCCTCTAATTACATATTCCAATGCAATATTAAATAGTGTTGGGGCTAACCCATCTCCTTGCTACAAACAGCATCTACAAAGTTAAAACATCGTATAAGAGGACTGAAAACACGTAAGTCAGAACATGTTATTATGAAGTATGTACAAAGAGGCCAAACATGCTAACTAATAAAGTATAATTAAAGTGTTTAAGGCTTTGGAATTGTAAACATTTTTAAGTATGTTTGTATGTATGCCCATAAGGTTGTCAGCCTGCATGACGTGTGTTATTTGGTCTATGGGCTGTGTTAAAGGTTGGCTTCCAGTAACTACTCAATTATTCATTTCTTTTTCTCATTCCTATGTTTATTATAGCAGATGGAAATCCCCATCATCCATCTGATATATATTTTTGTAAATCAGTTACCACACACACTAAACTCTTCTACGAGTTTCCTTTGTTTCCACTGTTAACAATCCTTTACTCAATGCTGCCAGCAATGTTACAGCAGTTGTACGGATTGTCATGTTGTGTAGGGGAATAGACAGAATGTTGTATGGTGGAGACACTAGATGAAATCACAATTACAACTTTAATTACAGTTAAAATTAAACATAGACACAACAATTCTCCAATCTAAAGATTACCAGCACACAGTAGTGTAACAGACAATGATGTGATTAACAGCGTTCCTCTAAGTAATACACAAGAGTCACTTTATACAAAACCACAGGTTACAATAACAGCAACTCTGCTAATGCACACTAAATCACAAATCCACACTAAGTGGGCCAGCCGCTGGCCACTTATATTTATATCCCACTGAGGTTCAAGAAGAATCTACTGTTTTCTGGGTGGCATGTTACTTATTACAGTTACTGGAAACTATAAAGTGTTCCCAGACCTCTGTTCATATGAACTGTTTTCATTATTTTTACATGAGGAACACGCCTGCAAAGTTTAGCAGAAACCTCCTGAAACACCTTGTACATATAATCTTTTGTGTGTGTGGGGGGGGGGGGATCGTGTTTGTGTGCATGAGTGAATGAGTTTGCTCACTTTTTTTAAAGAAAGATATGGATGTGTGTAAGACAGATCATTTTCTGAGGTATTATAGCTCTGGCCACCCAATAAACATAGTTGTTTTGTACACAGGAAATGTCTGAACATGAAGGCTGTGAGGGTATCATAGAGGATGCAATTTTAATAGGTGCTCCATGTTCAGCTAGTCCTTTAGAATGGAAGAAATTTACAAGAGTTGTAGCTGGAAGGATTGTAAATGCATACTCACGGTAAGTTACTTTTAAGTATAAGTACATCGAGTTATCATTATACAGTGAAACATGGATAACTGACTTTTTTAAAATTGTTATTGTGAAATTCCTTTGACACTGACAAATTTCGAATAATAATAATAATAATAATAACAGTGGTTCTTTTTTGGAATGTTGCTTGGGGTAAAGGCTATACACTTAATGGAGAACAAATTATACAATTGATTTGTTCTGTAGTATATTAATTTTAAAAACTCTATAGTTTTATCCATAAAATAAGTTCATTAATATTGTTACGATGGTCTACTGCTCGTCGTATGGTACAGTGGAAAACAAAATACACGACACCAATTAAGTCACAAATCACCAGCTTTAATTATCACAATTAAACAGATCATAATTAACAAGATAGTCTCTTTACAACAAATCAGATAAAAATTGTTCACACGCAATAAAATGTCAACTAATATAAAACACAATTGTATTACAATTATACCGCCCGATTATAAAACACAACACTTCGCCACAATAACCACTTGACTGCACAGAGTAATCACTTGTAATCGCCCGACAATAAACTCAAACCGCACTGTAATATATCGCAATTATAACTGAAACTGTATGTCGTTAAGTATTGGCATTTATACCCCGCCAAAATGCTAGATTATTCCGTACTGTGTGTTAGCTCTACACTACGACGTAATTAATTGCGGCCTTGACACAGTCAGCGAGGCTGGCGGCGTCCAGAAAAGTCTTGCAAGGGTATGTTGAAATCACGTACGCCACAACATTCAGCCGGATTCCAATGGATTGTTCGAGAAACACGTAGATTGTTCTGTGATGTTGTAACAATATATTTACTTTAAATTTTGTGTTCTTTACTTTACTAAGTGTAACACTATATTTTTATCACCATTAGAAAACATAATTTTAACAATCTGCATATAACCCAGGTAGATTGTACACATTTATAGATTGCTTTCTTAGATTAGATTTATATTAGTATATTTTGAAATTTGTGAAAGTTTATATGTGTTTAGTGGTATGCACTAATTAATGTTTCTGCAGTCAATTATCTCATTTTAGCTTGGTTCTGGTACTACCTAGTTGTATTGTTTTTACACATATGGTAACTTGTGGAAATATGAGGACATACTCATTCAAATAATTCAAGTTATATTTATGGTGCCATTAATTTCAAATCATGAAGTTTTTGTAGTATTTTTTGTCAATCAAAATAGCTTATACATTTCAGAATGTTTTGCAAACTTATAATATTTGAAGAGTTTTTATAAAATCAGCTCTGATCTTTGCAGAATAAATAGTTGACACTGATAAGTATGATTATGTATACAACTAAATAGATTATTAATGCTAAATTCTATAACTTATATGATTTGAAATTACTAAGTAATTACACATGAGGTAACTCATTTTTTTACATTAATCATATTAGGACTAGGCAAGATGAGTTTAACATTTAATCATATATGTTAGATGCATCTATCTTATTCATGAATTTTAAGTGTGTAGAAAATAAAGTAACTGAAAAATTAACCATAAAAATTGAAACAACATAATTACCATGTTTAACTAAAATTAAAATGCATTTTTTTCAGAAATCACTGTGTGCAAATCAGTAATTGCTGTCCTTATGTGCAAATGTTTTTACAAACTAAAATTAAAAAAAAAAATTTTAATCATAAAACGAATGATGTTACTTGTGGCAACATGGCAGAACAGGTGAAGAAAGGCAATTGGCAATGGTACAAGAAATAGATAGAGTGATTCACTGAGACATTGCCACGCTAGTGGATGGCTACCATTTGTTCATTAGTGTGTTTTGGCTACCATATCACATGGTACATGGTATCTTTTCTTGTTTAGTATCATCTAAACATTCATTAAAGTAAAGGTGTTCTCTTTAAATAGTATAATTCAAGTTATCCGGGCTGTTTGGCCGTGGTCATGGTTTATTGCCAAACCAAACGTTTCAACAGCTTCAATGGGTGCCATCATCAGTGGAATTTTAAAGAAATCCTGAACGTAGGGTGTTCACGTTAGTCCCACAGTACTGTGGTAAAGGCTGAAGATGACCCGCCATGCTACCTGTACTTATAAATTCAACAAAGTCCCACATACAGGTAAAAGTGACACCATCAGGCAATCTTAATAGTACACAGGTAGAGACTGCACCATGAGCCAATCACAATAAAGATGGTGTATGATTGGCTCGCACCACGCTATGACATCAGGTACTCAACAATTGTTTTCCCCGGAGTACTGTGGTGAAGGCTAATGATTTCCCGCGATGCTACCTGTGCTAATTGTTTACTAATTGCAACCCTCACACAGGTAAAAACTGCATCATTCGCCAATCAGAAAAAAGAATGTGTGTGAGAGGCTCGCATCGCGCCTCGCCATAAAGTACTTAATGCAGTGCTTTCGCCCCGCCGAAACTTTAGTAAGACATTACGACTTCAACTCTCTATTAACTTTTATTATTTAACATTCATTTATCATTAGATTCTATATAAAATTTTCAAATTTATCATTTACCTTTCAGTTACATCACCTTTCTACTATGAATTTTCCCTTTCTAACCTTTTCTCAATCCTTATCTAGTTTGGTTGACTCTCTATTATTCATTATTCTCTATATCTTATTTTGGCATTTGTCTATCTAACCTTACTACCCCTTTTTTCTACTAACCGCTTCTAACCATTAACATATTATGACACCAATATCTCAATAATAACCCCCTTCACTAATCCCATTTAAATCCTCTGGCACCGCTCGTCTTTTGTACTAGGATGTGTTCCCTACCTGGCCATATCCATTCCTAACCATTTGCCCTCCACCAAATATCGGCAAACACTCTAACCCAAATTGCTCTATTACCTGCCACAACGCTGCACGCTGGTCATTTGCCACGTCGCACGCTGATCACTCCTTACACTGGATCCTTACTACAAAATATCATCATCATCAAATATAGTATATACCATTCACAATACTCACCTCTCTACATATAATCACTAACTACTGTGTCCCTAAAATATCTAACACCTCTTTATATATTATCTGTCTTTCAACATTCTTATTTTCACTAACTCCCATTAACTCTATTTAACTAACTCCAATGCCTTATTTATCATTATCACCCAAATTCTATTACAACATTTCACCTTAATATACCACTAGAAAATTCATCACTTACCTACTAACAACAATACCTCTCAATGTCCAAATATATTACCTGTTTAATCATTTATTATCCACTAGAATCTAAATTCCATAATTATTTAAAATCATCATCCTAATTACTTATTCTTGAATATTTAAAATTCTACAGTACATGGTTTACACAAAAAAATACATAAAATACACAACAGCAAAAATACACAAATACATTGACATTAATACACACACAAAATATACAATCCAAATTATCGTTTTATCATTTATCAAAAATCAGTCAGAAAGCAGTCCATCTTGAAAAACACTATCACATTATTAAATGTTCATAAACACAATAAAATATCTACCCTCCATCGTCAAACAATAATCTTATCTTATATCTATATACATTGCTTAATATTGACTATCTTATACTAACATCATAAATACATATACCATTCAAATGTTCATCATTATCCTCAAACTCATTTAATCTGTGTTGATTGGTCATTGTCCTGTCACCTCCTGTATTATTAGTCATAATTAGGTAATTTATAAAGTAATTATTTCCCTTATCTTCTACTCCTTCCGTTTCATTACCAGGTAAGTATTTACTTTTATTATACATCATCTCTACTCCTAACCTTTCCATAAATTCTTCATAGTCTCTACTTATCTTAAAAATCTCTATTTCTCTTTTTCTCTCACAATACCTCTCACTTTTAAAACATCTCTCTCTACCACACCACGCTACATTCTCTCTTTCTACATTTGCAGGGGACACTAATTCACAACTATTGCACCACCTGTGAAGTGCACTAAAAAGACCAAGGACAATTTTATTTGTAGACCATATGTCTCCCAAATATACATTGAAGGCACTCTCGTCCTTCCTCAAAACATGTGAAATTTTTACTTCACCCCCTACTCCATCATTAAGGGAAAAATTTACCCCCTGCAACTCTTTTACAATTATACTCTCTTTACACACTATCTTTAACCCTTCAACACACACTATCATTCCATCATTATCATATTCTATTCCCCATAAAATCTCATTATCACTACCCCTGTTTACATAATCATTTTCTAATATCATACTTTTATTTTTATTATCATAATTTTCTCCCCCACTTACCTTGTCATCTTTGTTCATATCTAATTTGTCTATTACTTTCTTATTTTCTAACTCTATCTCGTCTAACCGTGCAGGTATCTCATTTAATCTTTTGTCAAAATTACCATTCTGTTTTTTAATTTCATTTTTTATTTCTTCAAATTTCTCATCGAATTGGTTTAATTTTACATTTTGCAAATTACTCTGTTTCTTTAGTTCATTTAATTTGGCGTCAATACTGTCAAACTTTACATTAAATTTAACATTCTGCTGGTTAAATTTTTCATCAATCTGTTCTCTTAATTGATTATTTTGTGTTTTCATTAATTGAAACAAGTCTTCCAATGACACTTTATTGCTAATTGCCATAGGTGTCGAATTGGCACTTATTTCGTTCAATATCATAGATTCTGTTTCGGTGTCGTTCATTTCTATACTCTCGTTATTTTCTGCCATTCTAGTGGAAATTTGATCTAATACTAAAATAATGATTGAATTGTAATTGTCGCTTATACATTTTTATTTTGTCAACATAACCTACTCATCTCTATAACCTCTCACGTGTTATGCTAAAAATCGTTTCACCACTCCCGCTGTTTCCGAATCTGGCCTATTTTATATAAAATAATTTTATATAATGTCACAGTTCGGGGGCCATTTGTAGAGTTACTCTTACCGTGATTTATTATTTATTTTTACCAAGTACATAATCATCGTACTTACCACATAATTATGGTATACTGCTCCGGTACTCATTGTTCACTTGCTCTCATTACTTTATTTATTGGGTCCAGGTTCGTTATAGGCGAGATTGCGGAAACAGTGGAGTGTGAAATAAAAACTCTATTAGCGTTTTTAGACATGAACATTACTTTTACTCAAGCCAATTTTACAAATTTTTAATACAGATTACAATGACGTTATTTCCTACAAAACAAGATGGCGTCTACAAATTACCCTTACAACGATATTTAATATTCAGTGTTTCATTCTTATTTACTTATTCATTTTTGGCTTAATATCTTTTGTCAGTCGTTATTGCAAATTTACTGATGGTAATAAAAGTACGTTCCACAAACCAATGTCTACCTTGTAGGCCGGCCTTTCACTCTACCATGCGTTCACACACATACTCATTCATTCTTCTTTAAAATGAAGACAATTTAAATTGAATTGATTTTTTCATGTTTGAGCTCAAAACGTATTGTAATTAGTAAAAGAATTAGTGCACTTTCCTGTTTCAGAAGCGGCGTAGACCTTTTCGGAATCTCCTCTTCGCCGGCCTGTATTTTCTGTCGTTTTACTGCATATTGCTTATAGTTCTGATGGTTACTGCACTGAATTTAAACTCTGTTTTTTTACATTTTGATCACTGATTGAGATTATCGTTACATGTTCTTGCAATTTACACTATTGCTGGTATTATTAGTTGCCGGACGACCTTTTACTAGGTGTTGTCGTCTTGGCTGTAGTATGAAGACTGGGCGGATGCAGTGTACATCTTTTCGTATGTGTGAGTGCATCACGTCATTGTTCTTTTGTTTCGCACGGCTAACGCCCTGTTGTCATGTCATTGTTGTTATGTCATCTTTATATTTTTAATGACGTCCAGCCTTGTGGACCAATGAGAATTGATATTTAGAGTCTGTCTTCACTTATACCGCCATTGTATGCGTTCGGTTTCACACGTCTGCTCCTGACCTTGGAATCGTTCTGCTCTGTTGAAATCTGCGTCGTCTTTTTAGACAAAGGGAAAAACTCCTACCCATGTATGTGTGTGCAAAAATAATGAAATACAATAGTTTGATACCACTCGTACCATAAATCCGAATTCAGGCTTTTCGTACTGTCACATACCAAATAAGATGCTAACCTTTAAAGGCAGTAAATAGTTTGGAGGTCAACACAGCAAAGAACAATTAAACATTGTAGTATGCATGTATGTCCAGAAAAGAAAAGAAAAACAGTTTGACTGGCTGACGAAAAAGCAAGCAGGCATAATATTTTAAAGGTGTTGAGTCTTTAAAGGTCAACTTTATGAAGGTGTTGAGTATATTTTAAAATCATGGATAAATGGAGTTTTTGAGCAGTGGGTAATAAATGTCAATAAAAAAAGAATGAAGTTAAAGAGTAAGTTGTCGTTTTCTTGCTTAGGACATCCTTCTTCTGTAACAAAAAAAAAGTATCATATGTAAAGCTGTTTTTCTTCCAAATATAATATCTATGCTATAACCAATCAACCAAGGTATAATCAAAAATGTGAAAATGCAACATCAAAAACAGATTTCAAGTAATTTATTTTTGTGCTGAACTATAACAGTGTGATTGATCTCAGCCTGCGGACATCAAACAGCAATGGTGTGGCAAAATAATGGAGTGGAATAAAAAATTGTTTTATAAAAGTTAGCTCTGCAAAAACTTTTGTGGAAGAAGTAAGTGAACTACTGCAGATTGAAGAATGATGAAAACAATTATAACATACAATTATAACAATAATATGTTGTAAAGTCCAGTGTAGTGATAAATATTTGTCCAGTGGAATGATAAATAGTGCCAATTAACTCAACAAATTTTCATGCATAGATAAGGATATCATGTAGCAGAATATCAGATAGATGATAACCATTTTCAGTTTGCTAAAAGATCCTGAAGATAAAAAAAAGGACAGTAAAAAGAAGAAATATATGTCCCTAAGGTTTCAGAGAAAGAAATGATGACAGCATTTGAAACAATTCAATTCATAAAGTACTTAGATTTACAGAAAATGTTGTGCCGCGATTTCTTAAAGAAACCAGGCCACCATTCAAAAAATTATAATTTATTAATAATTGGAAATGGTGAAGTTTTTATTTGGCGATGTACTGCATTACCGTGTTTCGCCGCACTGCATGCTAGTGCTACCTGTCGGTGTAAGCGAGTAATTGTGTTCCTCGGCTCTGTGCACTGCAGGTCAATTCAGTCTAGTATCGTCTACCGCCGTGAACAGCTGTTCTTCCGGCAGGACCGAGTTTTGATTAATTGTGGTATTTCTATTCTATCATGGCTAGGTAGACTCGCCCAGACCTCCGCGTTCCTGAACTAGCCGAGGACCTGATCCAAGCATGGCGCAAATTCTATCCTTCACATCTCCTGAACCCACACACAGACTCTCGTTCTCACCTGCCGGAAGGAGAAATAAGCTAAGCATGCCTCTGTAAACCCCCATCAGCAAGACGTCGGACTCTCCAACAGGGCACGGACCTCCTGGAAATCATCTGGACCCAAATGAGGTGATATTAAACCAATACTTTCATAAATCTGGCCTCTACAGAAAACAACTTGTAACGTGCCTTCAACATCCACAGAAAACTCAGTTCTACTTGTATTGACTTTCTACATCTTAATACCGTTTTAATTGTGCTCGTGTCCAGCTGAACATAATTTTGGCTGCAAACTTTCAGTAACATTGCGATGATAATGTAATTACGCTCGAGATGAATTGTAGGCCCGTTTGCCGGCATGTGTCCGGCGGTCATTCATTTTTATGCTTTACCTTTTTTTACTGTGGTACTGAATGGGGTTGTAAAAGTTTGTGGGGAACCTGTATTTTAGTTAAGTAGGTGGGTGCTGTTTGTACATGCTGGGGCTGGACCGGCTGGTCTAGTTTCGATTACAATCTCGGGTATTTCTGCTTGTTAATTATTTTATACATTTCATAAATGGGTTGGGAGTTCATTATCCTGCTATCAGGTCGGGTTACTTTTAATATATCACAAAATCAGGGGTAGTCACCTGTTGGTGCAAATCCATGCAAGCTCCCGGACATGTTACTTTATGTCGGGTCTGGCTCTTATCCAGCTTTCTACTACCCTGTCTGTCTTTGGGGAGATTTTTCCTAAATTTTTTTTTGTAATGGTTAATTGCTTTTTCGGATGCCGCTTGGAACATGTCAGCGGCCGGGCCAATCCAGATTCTTTTCTTTAAATTTATAAATTGTATTTTTCAGAAAACCATACAGGCTGTTTATTGGCATTTTAAATTTGTAAGTGTATTTTCTGGTTATCATGGCCAATCCAGTTTATTTTCTTTAAATTTATAAATTGTATTTTCGATAAATTATACTGACTGTTTACAAGCATTTTAAAATTATATATATATTGTATTTTGATAAAATTATACAGGCTGGTTACAGGCTTTTAAATTCATATATTGTATTTTTTGATAAAATTATACAGGCTGTTCACAAGGTTTTACACTCATAATTGGTGTTCTTTAGTATGAGGGCAAATCACCCCCTTTAGTAATTTGAAGCTTATGTAATTTTTGTTTGATAAAATTATACCAGCCGTTTACAGTGAATAAATTTTTTTTATAAAATGATCCAGGCGGTTTACATGGCTCTGAAAATTATAAATTGTGTTCTGATAAACCATATAGGCTGTTCACAAGTTTTTTTTAAACTTCTAAATTGTGGTTGTTTAGCATTTATTATTACTGTATGTTGATGTAATTATAGAGGTTGACCATTGGCCCGGTAAAGAAAAATGATATGTATGTGCTTCTATCTGTGATTTATATGTATGTATGTATGTTGTATTATGTGTTAGTGTCCCATAAAGGGGATCTCGAAATAATGAATAATAGTTATATATTGATAATTTTGGATATTTATAATGTTTAAAGAAAAAGAAAATATTATGGTTATGATAATATAAATTGATGAATAATATTTATATGGTAATGACATAATGCAATAAAAGTTTGTTATATTACTTGTTAATCGAGAGTATTAATTGCGAGTCCCGTCTCACTGGACCCAGCACACTTTATGCTTCCTTCTAGGCCTTCAGCCTAGTCTTAAATATCGAGTGACCCCTTAAAAAAAAAAAAAAAAAAAAAAAAAAAAAGGGGGGGTTACAATGTACCTGATGATAATTTTCAATTTCTTAACAAGTGCAAACATTTTTATTAGTTAACAGTATCAGTATTTGTTTACCAGGATATTTAAATTGTTTTACCACAGATCAATAAAACATTGTACAGTATGGCATTACAGGTGTATTTACTAGTGTATTAAATAAATAAATGTTGTTTTTTCGTACTGTTTTTATTTTTTTTACCAAGATATGTATTGTTTTATTAGTACGTAGGCAGGGCTTATTATAGTCATTGTTTCAAAGGTATACCACTAATAATAGAAAATAAATTTCTGTATTGTAACGGGACATTTTGGCCTATTTTGGGGTAATAAAGAAATTTGTATTTTTTAATAAAGCAAATAACATTTTTTCGATAATTGGGACAAAACGTAAACAAAGGTATATTTATTGGTAGCGGCAGTGGTAACACTGATTGTGAAAATTATTCAGGAGGATCAAAAGACGCAGAAAGCAACAGACAGCAAACTGTGCCAAGGTCAACCAATGACATACAAAAACAGTGTAAACAAGTTATGTAACGGCATCGGACGATGTTACGTCAGCGCCTTATATAATGCTGGAATGTGGTGTAGCAGCGCTAGCAGTTTTCGTTGCACTGACAGAACAAAGGACAGTCGGCAAATAACAACTACCAGTGTCGAACGCAAATAACTTTCGTGTCCGCCGGCTCGCCGGTTTAGACGAAGTTTACGGCGCCCGCAACCATTAAAATGTGAATAACATATATATAAAATGTGAATTAAACACTTAACGGTTAATACAGTTATTACCGTTATATCAAAATGTGAAACAAGTAATACAAACTCAATAGATTCAGTGTTGTGCGGGTAACATCTTCAGGACTCAATGAACAGATAAGTAACATACCAGGATAAAACAAAACTTTAAATGGAAATTCAAATATTCAACATTTTAATAGACGGAAACAAAATTTTCAACATAAAATGAGATCTCTAAAGTAACTGTGTGTGTGTGTGCGTGTGTATGTGAGAATGTATTTAAACAAAGAAGGCTGGTTTGTGTTCCCTTAGTAAATATATTTTAAGAACTTGTTATTGTATTGTGAGTAAGTAAATTCGTATGTAAGAGATTCAAGGTAGAAACAATTATTATTCACTAACAAATTTTGTCGGTACGATTTTATTTTGTAATAAATCTTAAGAATTATTTGGGTTGTAAGGGGTTGAGTAAAAGAAATATTATATAAATAATAAAGCATTAATAAAATTTAATTATTAATGAACAAATAAATGATTGTTGTTATTTCAGCAACCATATTCTGTTCTCCCGGTTCGCTGATTCGAACCTTGGTAAGTTTTTCTGGTAGTTGGCAATACAAGATGGCGCCCGAAGAAATTGTTTAGAAAGTAAACATTTAGTCAAAAGTAAAATCCCTTAGGTTTCATTAATATCAAAAGAAAATAATAGTACAATTGGCTTGTGAACAGGGACATTTATATAAAGATAATTATATAAATACGGCCTACTGGGAGAGCAGAATGGTTGTTTGAGGTAAACATAAATTACGTGAAAACAGATGTACAAAGATAAGGTTATGTTATGATTATGTGTAGTAGGGGTGAGTAGAATATTAATAAGTATGTGTTATATATAGTAATATTTTGCACAAAGAAATATATCTAAAAGATTTAAAAAAAAAACAAAAAAATGGCAGATAATAATGACGTCAGCTTATCTGACAGTCAGATAGAGAGTCAGTTAAGTAGCGATTCGGGAGTTCAAACGAATGACAGTAATTTAGAGAGTCAGTTGACCGAATCGAAAATAATGGAAGGTGTGACGAGTCAGTCAACGCCGACCTTAGTTAAGAGAGAAAGTAATAATGATATGATGACTATGATGCAGTTATTGTTGAATAAATTTGATAGCAAATTTGATGAACAGAAAAACGAGATGCAAGAATTTAAAAGTAGTGTAAATGAGAAATTAGATATACAGAATACTGAATTAAATAAACGTTTTGACATGAATGATGCTAAGTTTGATGTATTAACTAAGTCACTGTGTAGTATTGAGAGCAAGTTAAGCGAAATATGTAGTGAAGCAAAAAGAGAAACAAATGAGTCAAGAGAATGTGTATGTACAGAGAAAAATAAAACCAGTGAAAATTGTAGTGACAAGTGTAAAAATATGATACCAGAGAAAGAGTTAATAAATGATAACAATAATGTTGAAAATAATGAGAATAATAGTAATGTATTTGAAGAATTAGTATCGGAGACTGATACGGTAAAAATAAAGAATGAGAGTACTGATGAGTTTGTAGAATGTGATTATGAGATGTTAATGTGTGTTAATGAGTTAGAGCGAGAGTGGAAAAATAGTATAATAGCTGAATGTGTAGGGCAGAGGGTAAATTTTCCCATTAATTTTTCTGAACCAAGGTGTTCACAAATGTTGTGTTTGAAGGGCAAGAGACCCGTATTGGTAGATGAATTGAAGTGTTTATTGATGTTGTATAATGTTGTACCCTCTGTCTGTAATAATTGTGAGAGTGTGATGTGGTGTTGTGAAGAGAGGGAGTTGGGTATTGAGAGAGAGATAGAATTATATAAGTTAAAAAGAAATTATGATGAATTGAGAAAAAGATTAGAAGGGGTGAAGATAAACCACAAAATACTTAACCTGTTGAAAGAGAGATAGAGAATTATTTTGATGATATCTTTATAAACAATAAACACTTACCTGAGGTAATAGTAGAGGAATATAAAAATGATAAAATAACTTACCTGACGTTGACCAATAATACTGATGGAGACTGGACAATAATAACTTATGTTGACAAGGTTTATGAAATATTAATAGGGAATAACCCTATAAATTATAATGGCATAATGAATGAAACAAAGTTAATGGATTATTATAATAATAATAAGAAGAAATTGTGTGTGGATAACAATGATGTATGTTATAAATATATTCGATATATATATGATGATGGAGGTTCAAATTAAAATGAGTGTATGGACATTGTTAAATATTGTAAATTTTGGTAATGACCTTGCAGACTTGGACATATGAAGTGTGAAACAATTGAACAGTTAATGACGAATAATTTGTAAATAATGTAGTGAATTCAATTGTGTGTATTATGAAATGTTAGGTAAACAATGTGTATATTTAGTAGAAAATGTTGTGATAATAATAATAATATTATTAATACTTTGCAGTCTAAATAAATAATAAAAATAATTATGAAGACAATAATTAATGCGTTGTAAATTTTGATAATAATTGAAATATGTTGTGTTTTAATAATCAATTGAAGTAAATAATTTGAGATGTTTCAATATTGTGA
This sequence comes from Magicicada septendecula, assembly GCA_034769895.1. Classification (NCBI taxonomy): domain Eukaryota; kingdom Metazoa; phylum Arthropoda; class Insecta; order Hemiptera; family Cicadidae; genus Magicicada; species Magicicada septendecula. Next base: position 598,272,040 of record CM068367.1, on the reverse strand, counting down.
TTGAATGTTATGTGTTTGAATTTTATAATGAATTAAAATTATTTGATGAGATTTTAATTTAATAACAATTAATGAATAAATAAATGTCACATTGTTTAGTTTGTGAAATAACATAATTGTTAAAAGGAATAGGTTAATAATAAATTGGAAAATCTAATTGCAGCACAGGATAAATAATGAAATGATGATATATAAAAGAGTTAATTAAAATTTCAAATTATAATGTTTATAAGTTTCTATGCAAATATTTTAAAAGAGAATTGTTTGTTTAATGTATGCTAGCGATCAACGTAAATGTCTATTTGTTTATTATGTTATGTAATGTATTATACAAGATGTGTGGGTAATTTTGGGGGGTCATAGTGTGTGTGGCAGGGAGGTTATCCAGGGGGGTAACGAATTAGAAATTTGTTGTATTTTAATAATGATGACTCGCTACTAAATAATTTTGTTTTGATTTGAAAAATAGATGCACTACATACTTCCTATATTGTGTTTATTATGTCTTATTGTGTTAATTGCATGTAGTATGCTAGGAATAAGGATTATAAAAATTTAATAATATGTTTTCAATGTGTTTATAGATTTTAAAATAAAATGAAATAAATTTGTGATAGTTAAAATTTTCAATGGGTTCCAAAAGATAGAAGTTGGGTGATAGTAATTGTTTGAGTAAAACATTTGAGTCAGTCCAAGTTGAAGTTAAAATTGAAGTAGTAGAGAGAATAATGTTGTTGTGAGTTAATGTAATAGATATTGAGAAGTATTGATGTTGACACAATAGTAATGGAGAATATATGTAGAGTTTTGATATATTGATGTTTATAAATGATGATGTTATTTTGTTGTAGTTGAAATGGAGTAATAAGATTGAGATTTTGGGGATGGCAATTTTGTAGTAGGGGGTAGTGTAATGTGGGAGTCCGTAATATAATGATAAGTTGGGACGGGATGGGATCGATTTAGTGGGGACGGGGCAGCCTTAGGTGGAATCCAGGGGCCAGATAAGGGAAATGAGTTTTTTTGGGGGGGGGAACATGTATCCTATGTACAAAGGGTTAGAGAGTTTTTTTTTAATATATTGAGAGAATGTGGCGAATTGAGTTTAATAGTAAGTTGAGTTTAGAGAAGGGTTAGTAGATTTTTTGATAGAGATGGGGTGTCATACTAGTTAAAGATTTTGTAAGGGAGCGTTAGAGTAATAAAAGGGGTAAGATTATGAGTAAATGCCAAGTTGATACAGTGAATTATGATGAATAACTGAGAATCACCCAAATGAATGAAAAGGAATAAGAATTGCAATGTTATGAAAGAAAAAAAAAATATATATATATAATAATTTTTTTGAAAGAGAATTAATAAAAGTCAATTGAGATTAAAAGGTAATTTTATGATTTTATATGCAAATTTAATGATGTTAAGTGTGTAACATTTTAAATACAAATTGTTTATTTTAAGATAATGATAATAATGTGAATTATGAATGTACTATGTTTTCTTATGTTATATTGTGTTTGTTAGTATTTAAGAGAATTTTATGAGTTTAAAAAATTTTTTGATGCAAATTGGGGATAAGAGAAATGTGTAATATGGAAATGGGAAATGTTTATTTAAATTCTGATGGGAATCAGGGCAATAATTTTGAATTTTGGGATAAAAGTTAACAAGAGAAAGTAGATAGACTGAGATTATGGAATTTTAAAATGGGTATCATGTTGTTGTTAGGTATTCTGATATATGTTAGAAGTAAAAAAAAAAAAAAAAAACCAGTGCTTCTTAGCGCAAACCAGCATCGCTAGGGGGAAACAGATCAGTTGGGGATATGGTGTTGTATAAGGCCACTAGTTGATATTTGATTTGTTGTTTCAGTGTTTGGTGATGCTGTGGCGGCGGACCTGAGCTGGCCTGCGCGTCAGAGCAGGGGCGTTAAGTATTTGTCTGACTCTATGGTGTTGGGATCTCGAGAGAGAAGTCCAGTATTGTCATTCAGGTGCAGTCGCAGTCACCGGACCAAGGGTGAGTTAATTATATTTTTTTTTTGTAAACCGTAAAGGGGGTTGTGGCGACATATCCTGGCTGATCCCTTTAGCAAGTATGAATGTGTCAATGAGATTTTTTATGCTTCGGCATAAAATATCTCATTAAGGGGGTATTGTAACGGGACATTTTGGCCTATTTTGGGGTAATAAAGAAATTTGTATTTTTTAATAAAGCAAATAACATTTTTTCGATAATTGGGACAAAACGTAAACAAAGGTATATTTATTGGTAGCGGCAGTGGTAACACTGATTGTGAAAATTATTCAGGAGGATCAAAAGACGCAGAAAGCAACAGACAGCAAACTGTGCCAAGGTCAACCAATGACATACAAAAACAGTGTAAACAAGTTATGTAACGGCATCGGACGATGTTACGTCAGCGCCTTATATAATGCTGGAATGTGGGTGTAGCAGCGCTAGCAGTTTTCGTTACACTGACAGAACAAAGGACAGTCGGCAAATAACAACTACCAGTGTCGGACGCAAATAACTTTCGCGTCCGCCGGCTCGCCGGTTTAGACGAAGTTTACAGCGCCCGCAACCATTAAAATGTGAATAACATATATATAAAATGTGAATTAAACACTTAACGGTTAATACAGTTATTACCGTTATATCAAAATGTGAAACAAGTAATACAAACTCAATAGATTCAGTGTTGTGCGGGTAACATCTTCAGGACTCAATGAACAGATAAGTAACATACCAGGATAAAACAAAACTTTAAATGGAAATTCAAATATTCAACATTTTAATAGACGGAAACAAAATTTTCAACATAAAATGAGATCTCTAAAGTAACTGTGTGTGTGTGTGTGTGTGTGTGTGTGTGTGTGTGTGTGTGCGTGTGTATGTGAGAATGTATTTAAACAAAGAAGGCTGGTTTGTGTTCCCTTAGTAAATATATTTTAAGAACTTGTTATTGTATTGTGAGTAAGTAAATTCGTATGTAAGAGATTCAAGGTAGAAACAATTATTATTCACTAACAAATTTTGTCGGTACGATTTTATTTTGTAATAAATCTTAAGAATTATTTGGGTTGTAAGGGGTTGAGTAAAAGAAATATTATATAAATAATAAAGCATTAATAAAATTTAATTATTAATGAACAAATAAATGATTGTTGTTATTTCAGCAACCATATTCTGTTCTCCCGGTTCGCTGATTCGAACCTTGGTAAGTTTTTCTGGTAGTTGGCAATACAAGATGGCGCCCGAAGAAATTGTTTAGAAAGTAAACATTTAGTCAAAAGTAAAATCCCTTAGGTTTCATTAATATCAAAAGAAAATAATAGTACAGTATATCAAATTTTTTCTGAGAAACTCTGATTTTCAATATTTGGGGCTCCAGTTGCATATGGATTAAACAGCATGTTAAACCCCAAAGCTGAACAGCTGTCCTTCATATGAATTCATTTCTTTTGCACCTGACACTAAAACAATTTCTTTGGAGACTTATGAGTTTTATTTACCTGCAGTATAACTTAAATTTAAACTTGAAAGGCATGTTTGAATTGGTATCCAAGTTACTTACTGACAAAATCTGTATAATATTTACCATATTTCTTCTGTTGTGTGACTTCGTGTTGTGTTTGATTAATTTACGTGTTTCAAAACATATGTTTCATCTTCAGAAATAAAAAATGACTCAAAGCAAGGTCGTTAAATATTAAAATTGCAAATATTGAAAACAATTCCACACATATCCACGTTACATGAGTGCGCACTAGAGTCGGACCAATCACACACTCATTTAAACTTAAATTTAAAGACTCTACAAAAATAATTTATATGTGTACATGCTTCATTGAAACAGTTTAAAGCACCACATGATTTGAGACTATATAGTTTTAAACACTACAGTTTTTATATTATAAACACACACACACACACATGATCAGTATAGGTAGCCTAAACTTAAACCATTTCCACATGAATAGTATTAAAAGACGAGATGTCCCGTGTTTATAATTATTTATAAGTATTAATCTCAGGGTTGTTTTTAATTAATATTGGGTCTTGCCATCTGTTGATTATTATTATTCAATCTCGTATTTTATTATTAGATATTTGTTTAGTGACTTATTCCACTCAATTCAACCTATTGTTGAATCCAGTAATGAATAAGTCGGTTACTTACACTCTTTTCGACGTTTTAACTGTCAGTTTAATTGGTTTAATTAAATGTATTTTATTCACTGCTTAGAATTGTTCCAATCGAAGTTCCGTTGACTCTCTGTGGATCAGCGGTGGTGAGAAGATCAGTAGTGTCCTGCCTATACACTAACATAAACATACACAAACATGACATTCAGATAACTCATACTTTATAACATATATATATATATATATATATATATATATATATATAGGTCAGTACGGTTGTAAACAAAAATAAAATCACTCAGTTTGAATGATTCGCACTGTGAGTATGGTACCAACCGTCTCGTTCTTCTCCTCTAAGCTGTATTTACTGATTACAATAAAAGTCAACTCTTTCAAAGGTAAAAATAATAATGGTGATTTATTCAATTCTAAGACAATGAAATTTAGTACAATAATATGGTTTGCTCTTCTTTCTGGTTAACAATTAATATTTAAATTTTGAACATGGACTCTAAAATATTTGGAAAGCTCAAGTTGGCATGACTGCCTTTGGTTAGTCACAAAATGTGTGTTGACAAACATACAGGTTATGTCGTATTATTAAACTTGTAATGTCTTTAATAATGGTAATAATAGTAGTAGTAGGTTCTGTGAGTCTGCAAAATACACATATTTGATAAAATTGCTACGGCTATAACAAACATATAAGATAATAATTCATGGATTGTTAATTAAAAAATATAAAATATGAACGACTGTTCATGGTTTGACATAGGCTTTAAATATCGTTTAGTGCAACCTTGTTTGGTTAAAAGTTATTAATTAGTTATTAATAATTGATAATAATCGTTATAATCCAGTGTCAATGATTATGATCATCTCTAAAATTGGATATGCCTATTTCAGGTAATGGTAATTCATTGATTGTATTTATCACTCTTTGGTGTAACTCTTACTTAAATTTAACAACAAAATATTCGACCCTCTTATTTGGCTAATAGCATTAGGAAGCATACTCCTTTCATTGATGATACCATGTCTTTACTTATTCTAAACATTCATATTATACAAATCGTGAAAATTGTCGGTACTTATATCGTTCAACTTTGACATTGTTTATTTGTATTTTTTAGATCCCTTCCTTTAAGAATATGATATTCACTTGTTTATCGTATGTTAATTCAAATCGCTATTAGCGTTCAGTTATCTTTCTTATCATATAATCATAATATAATAGCTGTGGGTATTTGATACTTGCATAACTGGTTGTTCGTAGGGTTTACACTTGTTTTTAAAACCTTCTAATTAATTAAAACATTTTTTTATTAATTAATTAATTAAATTTTATCACTGCACTTCACTCACTCCTATGCGCATGAACTCCGAATTAGGTGCACTTAAAAATATACTGCACTATTTCTTCAATATATATAACCTATATTCTCGGTTTGAGGTTAACGTTGTTTACATCGGTTGCTGTCAAAAGCACGTTTTTGTGGAGCTACGACGAGCATGCAGTTCGCTTCGTGGATGTTGAAAGACTGTCCTGGCTTCCTCTGTCAGAATGATGAATCTCGGGTTTTTTATAAGCTCTGATTGGTCAATTTATTTTAATTCGTCTATCTCCGGTGGGCTTCGTCAAAACAGATGCTTACAAACGCGTCACTTTTTGGTGTCAAGATTAAAAATTCATGGTCGACATACCCACGCGAAAGGGCACAGCATAATACAATTATTTTTATAAGTCCAATATCTTCCTTATAATTGTACTGATGACATTGTGATTACCCTCATTGTTCATGATTTTTTATTACGATTAATTTGACTCCCCTCTGTGAATAAACAAACTTAATCGAAATAAATAAATAATAAAATACTGCCAGGAACTTACCTGCGATCTTTTTAACTTATTTACCTTTTTAAATTTCGATCAGAAGCCCAGAGTCGCCACGATATTTTTTGGTTATAATATCAAAACCTTAACACTTTACCTTAATAAAAATATGGGACAATTTTGCAATCTGACTACCCCCCAATAATAATTCAGAAGAAATCCGGGAACGTTTAGACGAAATAACTTAGACTAACACATTGTTTTACAGTGACTTAAATAGTTTTAATCAATATAAGACCGAATCAAATCATTAGAACAAAAACACGAAAACAAATTTTGAAATATATATATGTATTATATTTAAATATACTTCCTACATTATACAAGACAGCCCAGCTTGCTCACACACATTCACACGATTTAAAAAAACCTTTATTTTGAAGTCCCATTTTATTTTAAAATTTATATATATCGAGACACCGCCCGGACACGCATTTCACAGTTCGCCAGTTCACTGCACATTAAATAATTCACCCGCTGACCACTACACTTCTCCCGTTATAAGTCCATTATTTCCTTGGGTCCCGGTCGGTATGAAAGCGGTATTACATTTAGTTATTCATATTTAGAAAGTTCAGGCCGACCGGGCCCGCGTGGCACTATCTGCGTCCGTTAGCTGTTGTGGTTCTTTGTGGACTGTCTTTATGCATGAGGCCGGACATCAATGCCATGCCTGCGAAACAAATTTTGTCGCCGCTCAGCCTCAGTTGTCAAAGTCTAGTGGCTATGCACATGACACATAGGAGTTTTGGGTGCTGTACGTCGACGATATTTAGATGCTTACTGGTCGACGTCACACAAGTAGGATGGGCTTAAACTTTACATCCGTCGTTTTGATAGCATGTGCGTCCAAACTTTTGTCTCATAGCCATTTTAAGTTTTACGATTCCGCGTCGGTCTGCGCACCTGATCGTGTGGTGTATTCGGGCGCGAACGTCACACAAATGTAGAGTTCTTAGAATTGACGCCCTGGTACACTCTTTTGTAACGGTTACACAACTGATACTGCGTACTGCTCCTTTGTGAGCGCAATGTTTTACTTCAACACGTGGCCTGATCACAGATGGAAATTATATTTATGAATATTTTTAATAAACCCCAAATTTTAATAAAATAAAAATCCCTCCAAATTCGTCACGTTACAATACCCCCCCCCCCCGAATGAGATATCTTCTGCCGAAACAGAAGAAATCTCATTGCTAAAACCCCTAAGAGGACCAGTGAGGATATGGTGCCAACAACCCCCTGTAGCTCTTATACTTCATGGGTAAACAACCCCCCTGGCTCGGCGACTATGGCCGCATCTGAACGAGATCACTGGACTTCTCTGTACGAGATCCCAACACCATAAATTCGAACAGATACGCACCACAGCGCACCTCACCTTCTGACATGCCGCCCCAAAAAATCCAAATCCCTGGTCTTATATCATGCCAGATCCTCAACCGATATGTTCCCCCTTATCATGCACACTGGGCTGCCTTTAGCAGTTACTGGGCTCACACACACACTTATAACTACATCCTATCAAAATTATTGACAATTAGAAAACAAATTATCCTAACATGTGATTATACATATACCCTGACAATACACTTCAATAAAAAACACTATTAATACACACAAACAATAATATAATCAAAATTCAAAAACATCAATTAATGGCAGGCAAAATCAAAAAAAATTTTTTTTTCTTCAAATTCAAAAATTTTAAATTTATTAAAATATATTTTTTCTCAATATTAAATTATTTAAATTTATTTAAATTAATTGAGAAACAAAATTGGCACCACTTCATTGCCAAAACTGGTTTAGTATAGAACATCACCCATCAGCTGATCAAACTGGGTCAAGTCAAGAACCTTGACCTACATAAGTTATACATAAGTTACAACAGAAAATACATTGAACCTTTTCAAAATTCTATCTTTAAACACAGAACATAATAAAATAAGACATTTAAGAATAATAAAGTATTATTATAATTAACAATAAAATTGATATTAAAATTACTCAAAATAAACACTTTATAACTTTACATTTTCAAATTCTATTAAAATTGTCACTTGTTTCAATCAAAATTTTATATTTTTACTATAACTTTCTTTATTTAACAATCGCATTCTCCATTAGTTTGGGTGATTTAATTATTTATACTAAGTTGATTTACAGCTTGATATGTATACATATAATCTTTACCACTCTGACTCTAATACTCATTAACATCTTTAACTAATACATAATACATTCATAATTAACATTGCAATTATTACATTAAAATAACCAAATCACATTTAACTTTGGTCAAAATCTACACACCCTACATCTTTAAATTTGCGTATAACAATTATGAACATTTTACATTTTAATCAGTTGAACTTTTATTGATTAACCATCAATCATTTATCATTTAATTCTTCACAAAAATTCAAATTTATTATTACCATTCATGTTACCTTATATTTCATCTCTGATTACCTTTCTACTATGAATTTTCTATTTAACTCTTCACATTTTAATCATTGATTAGTCTGGGTGACACCTGTATTCTCTATGCTTTCAATTGAATAGACATTTTAATATTACTCCCTTTCTTACTAACAACCACTATTAACAAACTATGACACCAATCTCTCAATTATAAACACCTTCACTAATTCCACTTACCTCTGGCACCGCTCATCTTTGTACTAGGACGTGTGTTCCCAACCTGGCTATATACATACCTAACCCTTTGCCCCTCCAAAATATCGGCAAACACTCCCTTAAACTACTCTATCACTTGCCACAACGCCGCACGCTGATCACTCCTTACCACCTCATCCTTACTACAAAATATCATCATCAACAAATATATTTATGTACCATTCACATTACTCATCTTTACATATACTCACTACTACTGTGTCCCTAAATATCTAACACTATTTTTGTGTGTTCCCTGTATTTCAAAATTCTTATTCTCTCTAACTCCCATTAACTTTAATTCTGCTTAACTCACCTGCCTTATTTCATTATCACCCAAACCCTTTTTACAACATTTTACCTTGATATAACACTAGAAAATTCATCACTTTCTACAATTAGCTTTCTTAAAATTTTCAAATTTATTATTAACATTTATGTTACATCATATTTCAGTTATTATTATTTTTTTTAAATTATTATCTCAAATTATTTTCATGATTGAAGTTAAAAATTTTTTCAATTGAGTCAAACATCTGTAAACATTTTATTATCTCTGACTTGTATGATAAAATTTATACTTACAGTACTTTATTCACCTACTGACATAAACACAAAATATACACACCATACACACCAATAACAATTTTAAAGTCATTGTACTGGTATCCGCATCACAATTATTATATTAAATTATTTTACCTTAATCCGCCACTGTGACCGCTTGGTTTCTGTCTTCTAACGCGTTTCGGATTAAACTTAATCCATCATCAGAGTAAAAAATTCGTCAATTATGACTTCGTTAAAACATTAAAAAGACACTAAAGTACATCTATGTATATGTTGTTGTACATAGATGTACTTTAGTGTCTTTTTAATGTTTTAACGAAGTCATAATTGACGAATTTTTTACTCTGATGATGGATTAAGTTTAATCCGAAACGCGTTAGAAGACAGAAACCAAGCGGTCACAGTGACGGATTAAGGTAAAATAATTTAATTACACCAATAACTCCACGTAACCTCTGAAACATTTAACAACAGTGTTATTTCATACACAACAATTTATCATTTATTTATTAATTAATTATCAAATTCACACCTCCTGAAATAATTTAAATCCATTAGAAAATTCAATTATACAACCTTTAAATCAATCAAAAATATTTAAACATTTCAAATTATTTTAATTAAATTAATTATTGAAAACACAACATTTTAATTACTTTCACCAATTACAATAACTACAATTCATTTATTATCTTCTTCAAAATTATTTTGTTATTTATTTAAACTGCAAAATATTAATATTATATTCTCACAACAATTTCTACTACATACACACATTGTTTACCTAACATTTTAAAATACACCCAATTAAATTCACTAAACACATATTTACAATTCTTCATCATTAATTATTCAATTTATCATACTTCAATGTCAAAAATCAGCTAGGTCATTACCATATATTAACATATTTAAACTGTTCCTTCCCCGATTTCTTAATTTAACCTCCATCGTCGTATATATATCTAACATATTTGTAGCATAAATCATTTTTATTTACCTCAAATTTGTTATTATTATTATAATAAACCATTACCTCTATATCCTTCGTTATCCCATTTATTATGTCATAAAACTTGTCACTATCAATTATTTTTGTCCAGTCTCCGTAAGTATTATCTGTTAACGCCAGGTAAGCTATTTTATCATCATAAATTACATTATTATTATTTAAACATGTATCATCTAAATAATCTTCACTCTCTATTTTAACCGGTAAGTATTTCATATCATTTAACATCTCTTTCAACTCATTATAGTCTCTCTTTAATTTATACAATTCTGTCTCTCTATCAATACACCATTCTCTATCTAAACCTCCCTCACCATAATGCCATATCACACTTTCTCTCTCATTCCATGCAGAGGGTACTAACTCATTTAAACATTTCCTGACTTCTCCAGGAACAATAAAAAACTTCAAAAAACAATTATTTGTAGAACACTTATCTACCCAATACATGCGTGAAGACCTTTCTTCACCCCCCTTAACACCTCGGAAAAAATTTACCCTCTGTTTCCTACCCACAATATAACTCTCTTTCCACTCATTATCTAATTCATCAACACTAATTGCTACTCCTTTACAATCTATTACTCTCTCTCTCTCACTCACTATCTCTATCTCATCACTATCCAATACTTTATTCTCAACTATATCCTTATTATTATTTAACATTGTTTCACCATTAGAATTAATTATATTAACATCACCACTTACCTCAGAATTGTAATCACCATCATTATCTTCACTAGTCAACCCTACCTCTCCCATTATTTTGTCACTGTTATTTATTAATTCATTATCATTATCACACACCTGGTTAATTATTCCCTCACTATCATTAACCACATTATTATCACTTACCTGTTTTAATTCAACTTCTGAGTTCTCCTTTAATCGGTCTGTCTCTGGTTTCCACTTTTCATCTTGTTTATTCCATATTGCTTTTAACTCATCAAACTGTTTATTAATATCATCATTCAATGTTATCAAAAAATTCATCACATCATTCAATGAACGCTCCTTTTTTACTACCCCCACACTGTCGTCATCATTAGGCCTATTCCCTGTCTTATTCTCTACCACTATCTCTTCAACTATCTTACCTTTATTATTTGTCATCTCACTATGTTTATTGATTTCTGCGAATATTCCTTCTTCTTGTTCTTCCATTCGTGTTAAGTTATTATCTAAATTACCCCACTCCTCGTCTGTCATCTCACCTACAACCCCTCTAAATTCACTCTCCCACTCATCCCACGCGAAACCAATATCATTACCTTTTACTTCACCCATATTCAAAATTTATTTATATAACACCCTTTATATATAAAAACCACTATTATTATAAAACCAAACACCTAACACAACTGTAAACCATAATAACCCAAACATAACCTATTCACACACACGTAATTATATACGATAAATTTTACATAAATACGTCATTACCAAATCCTATTTTCTGTGCTTTAAAATAGGTCTACCTCGTATAAAATTATATCAGGATCCTGGCAGCGCGTCGCCAATTGTGAATAAACAAACTTAATCGAAATAAATAAATAAATAATAAAATACTGCCAGGAACTTACCTGCGATCTTTTTAACTTATTTACCTTTTTAAATTTCGATCAGAAGCCCAGAGTCGCCACGATATTTTTTGGTTATAATATCGAAACCTTAACACTTTACCTTAATAAAAATATGGGACAATTTTGCAATCTGACTACCCCCCAATAATAATTCAGAAGAAATCCGGGAACGTTTAGACGAATCTTGCAGCACAGAAATGAGAAAGTGGTAATGACGAAATAACTTAGACTAACACATTGTTTTACAGTGACTTAAATAGTTTTAATCAATATAAGACCGAATCAAATCATTAGAACAAAAACACGAAAACAAATTTTGAAATATATATATATGTATTATATTTAAATATACTTCCTACATTATACAAGACAGACCAGCTTGCTCACACGCACATTCACACGATTTAAAAAAACCTTTATTTTGAAGTCCCATTTTATTTTAAAATTTATATATATCGAGACACCGCCCGGACACGCGTTTCACAGTTCGCCAGTTCACTGCACATTAAATAATTCACCCGCTGACCACTACACTTCTCCCGTTATAAGTCCATTATTTCCTTGGGTCCCGGTCGGTATGAAAGCGGTATTACATTTAGTTATTCATATTTAGAAAGTTCAGGCCGACCGGGCCCGCGTGGCACTATCTGCGTCCGTTAGCTGTTGTGGTTCTTTGTGGACTGTCTTTATGCAGGAGGCCGGACATCAATGCCATGCCTGCGAAACAAATTTTGTCGCCGCACAGCCTCAGTTGTCAAAGTCTAGTGGCTATGCACATGACACATAGGAGTTTTGGGTGCTGTACGTCGACGATATTTAGATGCTTACTGGTCGACGTCACACAAGTAGGATGGGCTTAAACTTTACATCCGTCGTTTTGATAGCATGTGCGTCCAAACTTTTGTCTCATAGCCATTTTAAGTTTTACGATTCCGCGTTGGTCTGCGCACCTGCTCGTGTGGTGCATTCGGGCGCGGACGTCACACAAATGTAGAGTTCTTAGAATTGACGCCCTGGTACATTCTTTTGTAATGGTTACACAACTGATACTGCGTACTGCTCCTTTGTGAGCGCAGTGTTTTACTTCAACACGTGGCCTTGTCACAGATGGAAATTATATTTATGAATATTTTTAATAAACCCCAAATTTTAATAAAATAAAAATCCCTCCAAATTCGTCACGTTACACCTCATCATATATTTCTGATTCGGGGTTGCTGAATTCGCACTTGGTATTTATACTTAGTGTCCATTAAGCCATTAACTATTAATAATATATTGTTTTTATTCCATTTTCCATGGTAATAACTTGTTCTTAATCTACTCTACAATTTTCACTTAAAACTATGCCTTAATATTAACACTATGTCCGTTTTCATAGATTCGAACTTAAGCCTATGATTATACATTTTTGTTTTTCTTATTCTCTAGCAATAATAACATTTAATTAAATTCTAGCATGATATATTTAAACATTGATGGGTTAAGTCACTACTGGCAGTGTTCTTTTTCCCTACATTATTGGTTTAGTGCCTTAATTATCTTTTATTAATTAGGCTTGTCATACCTTTATGGAGTTACCTTGTTGTATGTTTGGTATTCCTCATATATTATTCGGATTATTCTCCAAATGATAATTAAAATAGTCACAATGGTATTGTTATTATTGTGATGCAGTTCATTCTGCATTTGATTCTGCTATTATCTAGGTTTAGTAACTGTAAACTTTACTTGCAGCTAACTGTTACAATAGTTTTGTTGTAATTACATTTATATGGATTATTTAGATAGTTATTTTGGTTGCATTTGTTCATCTGAACAGTATTCTGTCTGACCTCAGGTCGTTAGCTGAGTTACTATCTTTGTATAATGTGTTTATAACATAATTTTGGTTGCATAATGTATCTTTGCCATTACAAGCATATTGTCATATTTGTATTACATAAATATAGCTTTTATATTCAGTTATTCTATTATCTACTGTGTACAAAACATTCCTTATATGATCTAGTTACTTCCTAGCTCAATAAATTTTGGTTTAATATTGTTTTGAATTAGTTTTCATTAAGTTTTATTGAAAACTGGATGCCCAGATTAGGTTATGTTATAGGTTCAATAAGCAGTAATGTGTTACTGCTGGCTGTGTACTTCTACATTAGTCTTGTTGACTGGTTTTCATTCAATGTTTGTACATTGGTTATTATTATTGCACCTTTAGTTTACACTTGAATTGTCTTATTTATTGTTAATTAGTGGGTTTGTACTAGTATCACTCCCACTGTACAATTGGTCATTCATTATTTTGGAACCTAGTCTTCTGTTTATTTTATAACTACACATCATTTAGCTACCATAAACTTATCTTGTCCTTATTCAGTTTTCTTGTGACTCTTTATTTACAATATTTAGTCCTTATTTATAATAATGTGTTTTACATAGACAATGAATGTATTCATTAAATGAGTTGTGGTCAGTGTTGACTTTACCATACAGCTTACGGACTTATATCATGTAATTAATTAACATTTCTTCCGTCTTCTTAATACAATTATTCTTTCAAAGTTTATGTTAGTTTGTTATACTTCAATTTCCTTCCCTTGTTCTTGTGTTTGGTCTGGATATCTTCCTTCTTCCTTCTTCACTGATCTCTTTCTCACTATTATTCATTTTTATACAAGATGTGGTTTTCACTTGTCTTCTTCACATTGTTTCTTCCTTCTTCTTTCTTGAAGTCGTTATTGTTGTGTTCTTCTCCCTGATTCTTCTTTCTTCTTTTGTTCTCATGTTCTTCATTCTTCTTTTGTTGTCTTGTGTCCTTCTCACTTATTCTTCTTTCTTCTGTTGTCTTTTGTCCTTCTCACTGATCTATTGGGTATAGTATGTCAGTCGTCTCGTCTTTATTCTTCTTTCCTTCTTTATTGGTGCATTTACTAGTGATTTCTTTTCAATTATGTTTCACTTATTTAAACTTATGGACTTTCTTCTTCTGTATCCATGGTGGTGTTCTAGACCTTTTAATGTATTTTTTACTAGTGGTGGCCTTTAAATTAATTTTCGGTACGTTGGTGGATGTGGTGTTATATGTACCGTTACAATAGGAACAAAAATGTGGTACTTCATAGACATAAATATTTAAAAAATATTTGTGTACACATGGCTTGGATTTATTACAGCACTGGTGTTGTCACAAAATGAACCTATTCACATAAATATATTTTTGTGTGGTTTAAAAAGTATTTTGAAAAATACTTTTAAACTGAGTGTTTGAAAATTCTATCCAAGAATATGTATGAAAGCAAGTTATACTATTTTCAATGTATATTTGGTAAAGGTTTTATTATATGAAAATTACAATTTTTTAAATTTTATTTATTTATTATTTATTTTGTTTATTATTATTATATTATTTTGGCTGTTGAATATTATTACCAGTTTTCTTCTTCTCTTTCAGTTCAGATTGGTTATTAAAATTTCTGTACCGTGCTGTATCAATGACAACTTGTGTTGTCGCTGGGCTGCAGGCTATTGATTTGAAAGACAGAAGAATGCAGAACTTTGATATTACTCATATTGTAGGAGGTAATTAAAGGCTCAGAATGGTTATTACTATTTTCTAAAAATCTCCAGTGTGTGTGAAAAATGACGCCGTTAAGTTACAGTGATATGATTACTGGTATATTGTGTAGTAATTGGTAATTTTCTTGACTCATTTTTTTTTTATCATGGCCTAAGAGCCACTGACCATGGTATGCAGAAATAAAGAAATTGAATTTGATAATGTGTATGCTATACAAGAAGTTTTATAAAATATGTGTAGTGAAAAAGTTGGAGTTAACACATGAAACAGTTTAGATTTTTGAATTTTATGTATTGATTGACTCAGTGGTGCAATGAGGGGGTTTTGGTGGAGGTGAAACTTCCTCCAGAGGTATAAAGAAAAAAAAGGAATAAGCATTCAAATACTTTTAATTGCGATGCAATATAGCTGCCATGCAAGTTCAGAATTGATTTTTGTAAACATTGCTAGTTTTCTGGTGGCTAAAGGATGGGTTCAAATTTTTATTCTTGTTTTTGAGTAGGAAAAGGTCTTGATGAATAAGAAAATATAGCCTTCTGAATATTTATTCGCCCGATTGTGTATCTAATGTGATTTATAATATTTATATTGCAGAACCTTGTAAAGTTAACAAATTTCTATATTAACGTGCTTTATCCTTGCTAATCAAATCTTATACAGATTCATTGACTTTAGACAACTCTTACCTTTAAAAATTCCAAATTGATATTGAATTGTATTTGAGTTTTTTTCTAATTTAACTTGAAATTTTAGACAAAAACATTAAACCTGAAGTGTTACAGGCTACTGATTGAGGACAAGCCATACGTGTAGGTTACACTAATAATATACTCGTAATCTTCTAATGACTGTGGCAGTGAGTTATTCTTCCTTGTGCAGAATAGTCAGTTGAGGATGTCAGCACTTACTGTTTTGGAAAATTCAACATTTATATCTCACACAGTTTTGAAATTCATGTCTCATTTAACAATCTTTTCAGAGTTCTCCTAAATAGTCTTAGCTAAGTGCGTAGCATGTATTACATTGCAATTTTATATCTGAAAATAAACAGACAACGACTTACACATTTCTTACTTGTTAAGATCTGAAGCTTCAGTCATTTAAGCTTAACAGAAAAGTTTCATGAATGTCACTAATTTGCTTTCACAATTTTACTAAATTTTCTGTACTACATGCAGTACTGAAACACATATAACTAATAGTATACGTTTATAAAAAAAATTTATATCTGAACTGGTTGGCCATGGTCGATTGTTGTATTCCGTCGTTTTCTAAATGTTTTGGCCACCCACCGGAGGGCTTCTTCAATATATAAAATGTTTAAGATGTTCAACAAAAGGGTGGAGAGCCAAACGTACCCCTAACCGAGGTAAACAGCGAGGTAATGAGGTAAACAGCATAAGGATAATGTAATCTGTTAGTACAACAGATTTGCAGTAATAGCTAGTGATCCTTATCTGTGTGGAGCAGATATCTTTTTATGAAGAGAAATATTTATAGAACATATATAAATCTTTTAAGAGAGTTATCGTTTTAAAATGCGTGCTGTTTTGTACTAGTAATCTGAATTCTCTAGTCTAAGGGCAGGTTTGTATATGAAAAGCACAACTAGCTACATTAAATTTATACTTTTGTTTTTTTTGTAGATATGTGATTTTTGTAAAGTACAGTTTTTATTTATTTTTTTAATTGGTCCAGAGTTCTGATTAATTAGCTCTATTCATCTAACATTTCCTATTTATGTATGTTTTTTATAAATGACCGTATGCTTTATTACATATGTACACATTTATAATAAATGTCTGTTAAACATTCCTGCTTATTACTCTGTCTCATTTATAATACACACAATTTGTCCAGCCCCTGCATGTCTCATGTGTGAAAACTTTATAAAATAGCCTTTTATTGTGTTCATATCCTGCATAATACACTTTTTTTATTAGAATTTTCTATTCCTTTATATTAGTGTTTGAAAAAATAGGACTACTATGGCAATGCAGTGAGCTTACTTTCAGGGCGTCACCTATGTCAGGGTCATTGACTTTTAAGCTCATGCCAGACAAATCATACATTTTATAAAGTGAAAGTCTTGTAGTGGAAAAGTAAGAGTATAAAAGTGTTTCTTGCTACACATTTTGATATTTCTGAAAAACTGTTCTGGTCGTGGGCAAAAAAGCTGTAATAACATGATAGGCCCTCATGCTAACCAAGGGACAGGCCAATTTCTCAAACATTTACAGTGCAATCGAATTTGTTTTGAAATAATTAGGTAAATACAGAAAATCATATAAACGGTACTACTGAATGTACATGTTTTTGCCGTACAATATTGTGTACTTATGTCGATAATGCTAATCTGTGTGTGGAAAATATGAATATACATTAGTGCTGTTCTGTTGTGCTTCTCGGTCATCTCTTGTCTAATATGTGGTTTTCACACAGTCCTGTGAAGAGAATTTTAATGGGGTTTTAGTGTAAATGCTTACTATTTTGCATAACTAAATAGTCACAGTAAACATACTTAATCTTTTTTGTTTTTCAGCATTTTGTACATCAACCCTATCAAAAAATTAAAATATGTTACAGTGTATAGTTTAGTTTATAGACCTACAGTTACTTGGAATTATACCTCGTTATGGTTTGACATGCACCAAAAAAGTTCGAGGACAAATACTATTAAAAACATAACTTTTTGGATAAATTAAAAACCGTCACTAATTTATACAAATGATATTCATTTTTTAATCTTGTATGTAGTGTGTGCTGTAACACCTACTTTTTTAAAATAAAAATTTCAAATGGCAATCGTCTCACTTGACAGAACACTTTAAAGGGTATCTTGGGTTAAGAGGGGTCAAATGCCCTTAATCACGGATTCCAAAATAAACTATATAATATTGTTTCTTGAAACTAAAAAAAACGGTAACCCATGGTCCATACCTCGGATTCTTCCCCCCACCCCCACCAGTGGTATAAAAAAACCCGTTTTTTCATATTTTATTTTTTTCTTCCATTCTAGTCTATGAAAATTTTGAAAAAATCAGGTATATACAGTAAAACTTGTCCAAGGCAGAATGTGAATAAGGCAGAAATTTGCCCAATGTGAACAAATTCTCTAGTCCCGGCGTATAGAATAGGCACTATAGTGTTATTTATTTTCTATAATGCGGAATCTGCCCAACGCGGAAACGGAAAGCAATATTTCAAGAATTTATTAAAAATTATTTGTATAATACAGAAAATGTGTAAAAATGATTTTGCACTCCCTACCTTTTACTGTTTCGTTTGAGAATTAATGTTAGTCAGGTAGTCATTGTTCGGACAAGTAACTTCATACCGCAAGAATACATAGAACAAGGTAAAATACCTGCCTCTCTATTGTATCGAAAAATGTTAAGAGGATTAGAAAGCTGGTAGGTAAACAATAAATTGACACTTACTACGGATCATTAACTTAATGCCTAACAGTTATAGGGACAAAGAAAGAGAAAGAGAGAGGGGGGGAATTGAACTTTCCAATTCATGGAAAAGCCCAAACTTTTCAGTGTCCATGTTCAGTAACTGGAATTTTTTTTAATAAACAGGTCAGTTCATTTTTGCATCATGGCTAAATCGTATGTGGCGTTGTCGCTAAATGAAAAAGTTAAAAGTCATAGAAGCTAAGGAAAAAGATAAACTCTCGGTACGGGAAATAATGATGCGGTTCAAGTGTGGCAAAACGCAAATCTACAACACTCTTAAACAAAAAGATAAAATAATGAACGAGTGGCTGCAAGGAAACGGTCAAATGAAAAGGAAGGCAAAGATAACCAGCAACGAGGAAATCAACGAGGTAGTGTGGGAGTGGTTCACCAACGCAAGGTCAAAAAAATTCATATATCCGGTCCAATGCTCCAAAGTGAAGCTCTCGCAGTAGCCAAATCTCTCAGAAATGATCAGTTTAAGGCGTCTACAGGATGGCTGGACAGTTTTAAGAAGAGGCATAATATTGTGTGGAACGAAGTTTGTGGGGAATCTAAGGATGTGGATGAAAGTGTGGTAAGTGAGTGGAAACCAAAACTGTTAGAATTGATTTCACCATATGAACCTAAAAACATATACAATGCAGACAAAACAGGATTGTTTTCCGGGCATTACCAACAAAATCACTTGCGGTTAAGGGAGAAAAGTGTGCCGGGGGCAAAATGTCCAAAGAAAGACTCACAGTGTTATTGTGTGGGAATATGGTGGGAGAAATGGAAAAGCCTCTCGTGATTGGAAAGGCAGCGAAACCGAGATGTTTCAAGAACCTGAAAATTAATAATCTACCAGTGGTTTGGAGAAACAATAAAAAAGCTTGGATGACTGCTGCTACAATGGAAGAGTGGTTAAATGGGTTCAATGCAAAAATGAAGAAGGAAAATCGAAAGGTGATCCTTTTTCTTGACAATGCCACCTGCCACCCAAAGGTAACACTTTCAAATGTGAAAATCGCCTGGTTCCCAGCAAATGCAACAAGTGTATTACAGCCCATGGATATGGGTGTTATTTACACATTCAAATCGCACTACAGACGGTTACTGATGCAATCTTTGATTGCCAATACAGAAGAAGCTGATAGCTCTTACGCTTTAGCAAGATCTGTATCAGTTCTGGATGCTGTGAACTGGATCGGGTTGGCAGTGAAGAAATTAAAGCAGAAACTGTAAAAAAGTGTTTTGGTAAAGCAGGGTTTGGGGAAAGTGATGTTGCAGATGATTTGGAGGAGGCGAGTGAAAACATAGTGGCAATATTCAATCTTTGCCGAGAAAAAGAACTTTCCTGTGATACAGAGAACTTTGTTCGAAGTGATGACCATCTAGCCACACATTACAACTTTGAGTCTGCTACAGCTCTTCTAGCGGTAAGAAATACGGAGGAGGAGGAGGAGGAAGAAGAAGAAGAAGAAGGAGGAGAAGATATTTCAACAAAGATTCGCACACATGATCAGGCCCTTCATTGCATCAGTGACGTAATGCGGTTTCCCATTGATTCGAACGCTTCCAGCCTTCTTGAACTATTGTATACAGTTAAGGACTGCATTCAAAAAGACATGATCACAAAAAAGTGGAAACAAGTTTCTTTGTTGGATCTGTGGAAAAAAAAACTGAATGATTTGTACATTTGAATCGTGTAATGTGTAGTGTAATAATATTACTGTAATAAATAATAATAATATAATACTGTAATAACATATGTGTTTCACCTACGTACAACAGCCAGCCCCGCTGATCTTCACTCATAAACAAGTATGTACAGTAAGGCTGTATGTTTTTAATACAATTTCTTACACATTATGTAATTTTGTATAATGCGGAAACTTGGCCAATTTGGAAAATAAATTCGGTCCCTTGGGATTCCGCTTTGAACAAGTTTTACTCTACTTGATTAGGAGACCTATGTGAATTTTTGTAGAGTTCCAGGGCCCTTATTTAGGCCCTTAAAAAATTGGAGAATCTTTTAAATAAAAACTCTAAAAATAGCCCATGTATCAAAGGTTTTCTTTTTGTGATTTTGTGAAACTTACAGTATTTTGACTCCATGATTTTTTCAGATTTTTTGGAGTGGTAGTTCCTGGTCAAAAAATGTTTTTTCATATTTTCCCCATTTTTTGCAAATTTTTTACGATTACATTGATACAAACCCTTTTTTTTAAATATCGGTTAAAATTTACTTAACAGTGTCATGAAACGTCAATATTTTAGTTGAAAAACAACGTAAGTTAAGAAAAAAAAAACTTTCAGAAATAATCATAATTTCAAAATCTCTTTTATCACAGTCATATTAGATTATGAGCTCATACTATATTGCAGAAGAATGCAACCTTTTTTAATCAAATACTAATATATAGAACATTATTTTAAGAAACTCTGTATCCCTCACCACAGTATCAAACCACCCCAAAACAACCCCTAAAGTTCAAAAAATTGGTTTTTATATTATAACTTTTAAAAAATCGTTTATTGTGAAAGTAAAAAATATGAACATAAAGTAGAGAAAATTTCAGATTAAAAATGTCGTTACAGTTTTTTTCCTAAACTGAAAAGTTTTTGTGAAAAAAATTATTGAAGCCTAAGTAAATTTTTCTGCTCAGAGAGCGAGGGTGAAGATAGATCACACGAATTTTACGGTTACCTCGACACAAACCCTTTTTTTTATTGAATATCGGTTAAAAGCTAGGCAAATCCTTGAAAAAACGTTGGAATATGGAGTGGCCACTCACCATCTCTTTGTGGATTTCCAGTCGGCATATGATTCAATCAACCGGAAAATGCTATATAGAGCTATGAAGGAGTTGAATATACCATCTAAGTTGGTGCGTATGGTTGGAGTAGTTGTCTTGATTGTTCATCATCATCTTCTTTCACAGCACTACACTTTATCTAAAAATGAAACTTTTACTTGTGAACTTACTGTTTTATCTTCTCGTCGAACGCGTTTCTGCGTCGTATTCGCCTTCTTCAGCTTAGAGACAGACTGCCAGTATTTAGTAACGGTAGTTGTATGGAAGGTGTAGTGGGGGTGGTGCGTGGAGGAAGGTGAATGGCGCGGGGATTCAAATTAATGTTTGTTTTTTGTATAATTGTGTCAAAAAGTGTATGTGATTTATATTGTAATTGGTCGTTAAGTATATTGTTTGGTTGTGTTGTGTGGTGTTTGTATATTTCGTATACACAGTTTAGTTCTATTTTATTGTCCTGACCCACGTTTGGAGTCGAATAGACTTCAAGACTGTTCATAATAGCTGATTCATCAAGATTGTCAACATTAGTTATTTCATTTACATAGTTTTCATCATTTCCTGCCATTTTTAAGTTGTAAATTTACTGATTTTTTCTTTAACTAATTCTTAATTTACACATACAACATTTTATACTTAATCTAACCTTGATTTGTTGTTTTATGTACGTACATAATTTTCTACGTACTATTACTTAACCTTTAAATCAAACTTGCATTCACCTGTAGGTGCCGATTTATTTATTTTACAAATCGAGTTCCTGTTCAAAGTGCCAACTGTGAAGTTATTTATTAACCCACATTTAAATAATTAAATAATCTCCCACTTACCGTAATTTAGCCAAGGTCCGCTACACGAACTGTGAAATGCAAGTATGGTTTAAGGCTATTTCAGTAACATACGCAATTCATTTGTATCACACAATTCAAACTTTATTTCATTTTTTGACTTTAAATAATTAATATTTTTTATCTCTTCGCTCAAAATAAAATATCTCAAATATACATAAAACAAAACATTTCTCTCAATAGGATATACTTAGTCTAATTATATTTCTAAGTAAGGTGAACTCAGTTTGCTCATTCACTCATTCATTCATATTTAAATTGACCAAAATTTATTTTTTAAGCGCTCTTTTAATGTAGATTAATCAGATTGGGAAATGGTTGTCTTCTACTTAACCTTCGGCGTCCCACTCATCACCACGTGCTGCATTCGTTTGTAGGTCCAAAAAGTTTAATTTATCACATTTTTTGATTCCGATTTAAATACTGCACTCACTGTTCATTTTAAGACACCGTTTCACCACTTCTATTCTTTTCTATTAATACTTAAAAAAATTTACTCATGAGCCACATGTTGTGGTTCGCCTGGCCAGGCGGAGAGTCGATGGGTGACTGCCTAGGGCGCTAACAAAATGCCCCACTCCAAAAGTTGGACAAGACGGAAATTACACTGCCCACTGATGACAAAATGTTCGTCAATTTTCACACAGTATGGGCTGTCCAGGTGTGTTAGACGTTGACGAAATTGCACTGCCTTTCGTCACATGACTCTGGTAGGCGTGTTTTTTTCAGATTTCCGCCAGCAATCAAACACGTGCTGATAGAAACTTTACAGTTTCGACATTTTTGTTAGCATCGGTTGAGTCTGCTTAGCGTCCTGTCCGCGCGCGTGCTCAAGTTGCGCGCTTGAGTGCGTAACACACCTCTGGAATTCCTGGAATGGTAATGCGTCTTGCTACGCCCGCTTGCAAAATTACAACTTTGTTCTTTGTCTGACTGAAACCGTTTTCTGCGTGGGATTACAATTGAAATGAAATAAATAAAATAAAACAAAATACCCCATTTTGTCCCATTACAATACCCCCCCCCCAATGAGAGGTCTTTTGTTGAGACAGAAGAACTCTCATTGCTACCCCTAAGAGGATCGGTGAGGATATGACGCCAACAACCCCTTTAATTCTTAACACATCATGGGTAAACTACCCCCCTAGTTCGGCTACTATGGCTGCACCTGACCGAGATTACTGGACTTCTCTACTCGAGATCCCAACACCATAAAATCGAACAGATACTCACCACAGTACACCTAACCTTTTAACATTCCACCCCAAAATCAAAACCCTGGCCTTATACCATACCAGATCCTCAACCGATATGTTTCCCTCCCCCCTTACATGCATTCTGGGTTGCCTTTAGCAAGTACTGGGTGCGTACACATACTCATTCCTATCTTCTGAACAACTTCAATTTTCTACTAATAAATATACAAATTTTCTACTTCAACTCACTCCTAAAATATTTCATTTTTCAAATTTCAACTTCTTTTCGCAAAATAACTTTACGTTTTCAACTCAAAACACAGCAGCTAATTAAATTCAAATTATTTAAATCCTATTCAAAATTTACTCTAAGTTGAAAATCAAAATTTTATATTACTGTATTTTTAATTCCCTCATCTCCTTTCATTTACCATCAAAATTCAAAATCCTTAAACTGAAATTACACTTCTTCACTACCTACTGACAATTATGAAAAACAAAACAAATTGAATTGTCTCTAACATCAACCATCAGCTGATCTCTCTGGGTCAAGTCAACGACCTTGACATATATACACTACACAAAGCTACACTGTAAAATACATGACACAGGTTTGTAAATTTTACCTTCACACATAATACAACATAATAAACATAGAACATTCAAAAATAACATGGTTATCATTACTTCACAATAAACAATAAAATTCACATTTAAATTGGCCAAAATTTACACATTTTACAGTTTCAATTTGACTTTCAAGTTCTACTCAATTTTTTACTGCTTTCATTTATTATTTCATTTTAACTCTGATTTTCTCTAGCATTTCCATTCTCAATTAGTTTGGGTGACTCTTAGTTATTCATAACATTTTAATTTACAACTTGGGTGTTTAAATAGAACCTCCCACCCCTTCTGACTCTAACACTCACTAACGGATTTTACCTAGTATGATACCCATCTCTCAAAACACTTATCTCCACTAACTTACTACTCTAGCTCCCACTTACTCATTCTACCCTTATAACAAACTATTACAAAATACCCTCTACCCTCTTTGTACTTAGGATGTATGTTTCCTTCCCAATGCTCATTCCCTTATTTGGTTCTGGACCCTCCCTAGGTAATCCTTTCCGGCACATATCGGTTCCTCTCCCGCCACAACGCTTTTCGTTGAGGACTCCTTATCACACCACCCCCCTTACAAAATCCCCATCATCTAATTACTCTCCCATTACATCACTTTCATCTACAAAATATCACCTGGTTTATTACCCCAATATATTACTCTCATTACTTTACCTATATTCCCCATTTCTACTGTGTCACTATCAATACTCAATTTCTGTCTTACTTTTATTCCCAAGAATTTTATTTTGTTCAACGCCCCTCTAAACTTAACTTGGACTGATTTAAACGTCCTAACGAAATAATAATCACCCAACTTCTAACTTTTACCATATTTTACATTACATTAATCCTTGAAAATTCAAAACTATCTCAATTCATTTTACCATTTATTTCAAAATCTCTTAAACACATTGAAAATATTATATTCAAATATTTAATTACATTGATAAAATTATGCATATCACTTATAAGTGACATCCTACATTTATAACCCCAGCAGTCAGCTGATGCTCATTTTCATGTGAATGACCTTTCTCTAGATATGTTTCAAAATTATATAAATACACATGTTTATAATTCTTACCCCTAACATACTGCATAAAATTTATACAAATACACAAAATTACATAGTTATCATCCTACAATGTTATTTGAATTCATTACAATTAAATCTGGTACTTAAAATCATTTTGCTCTCGTAGGGACATACATCGCTACTCATTGAGTCATAGTCATAGCAACAGTTACTGAACAGCTCTTTGGATTGTCAACCCCCAACTCTCTCTATAGAGTCGTGTTATAAGCTGACCGCCCGCTGTTTACAGAGGTCGTCACCCTCTCATTGAATTTTCAGCTACCCTCCTACTTCATCATTTACTTAAAGTCCCCCCTTATACCCCTGGCTTGTAACTGCCAACTCCTTTTCCACACATACACACTATTGTTTCCTGGTGTTGGACTGTGGTGTCCATTTGCTTCCCCAAGAACTGAAGTTACATATATAAGGTATAGACGCTGCCTATACCGTTCTTGGTTCAGCGTTATATAAAATTCGGTATTACTGATGTCCGAGGACACCAGTAATCCTACTAAAATGATTCACACACCCTTATTACGGCACTATCGCCACCTTCGATGATAGCCGCTGTTCCATAGTTATGTAGTTTCCCCGGTGTTACCCCCCTGTCAATTTCAATGTTCACCAGTTTTGTATCTACTTACATAATTCCACGGTCAGGGTTCGGTGAAACCGTGACCGCCCGAAATGTGGGGAAACTACCAAAAGACATATAAGGCTCACTCTGACACCATTACTACAATTCACGGAAGGTCAACTCTTATATGTTTGGTTATATTAATTAAATTTTTATGTTTACATCTCTTAGATTCATCTATACTTTTAACCTTTAAACCTCAAACATTTCATTTAAAATTTGCTATTTAAACATTGAACATTTTACTTTATTTAAATTGCATTATAAAATTCATACTTACAGTACATCACTCAACACACCTGCTTCCTATTACTGACATAAAATTATACACAATTCATCACCAATATCATGTACACAACTCCATGTACCTTCTGCAACATTATAACATTCATAAGATTCCATAACTAAGTACATTTTATATTTACTTATTTATTATCAAGTTTAAATCTCATACAGATAATTTAAATTCATCATCAAAATCTCTTTATATAACATTTTAAATCAATCAGAATTATTTAAACCTCTCAAATTATTTTAATTCCATCAATTATTAAAACACAACATATTTTAATTACTTTCTTCCAAAACAATTACTATTCATTTATTACCTTCATAATTATCCTTGTTATTTATTTAGCCTGTCCAAATATTATTGTTATTATTAGTACATCAATTTCTACTACATACATATTGTTTACATACCATACATTTTACAACACAAGCATAATTAGTTTCACTATAAATTTATTTACAAATTCTTTTCATTATCTTCCTGTTTACCACACTTCATTTCATAAGTTAGCAAGGTCATAACCGTAAATTAAAATGTTTAAAATGTCCATTCATTGAGTTTATATTTATCCTCCATCATCGTGTATGAGTCTTACTTTTATATAATAATTATCGTCCTTACTCACACTCGTTACACTTATTATTATTGTAATGACCATTAGCAACATAGTATTTAACACCATTATTACCTATTAATTCATAAAACCCATCTACATTGGTTATTTCCGTTCTGTCTCCATCAGTAATTTTGTTCAACATAAAGTACGTTATTTTATCATTATATTCATTTACTATATCAATCACAACATCAGGTAAGTTATTATCATTTACAACAGTATTATCAAAATAATCATCAATCTCTCTTTCACAATGTAAGTCACTTTTTTCATCTCTCTCAATATCTAAAACTGCACTAACATTTCATAACTTCTATTAAGCTCAAAAATCTCTATTTCTCTCTTTCTCTTTCTCTCACCACAATACCTCTCATAACCCCCCTGAACTATCTCATTCCACGCAAAGGGCACAACAAACTTACTATACGTCTTGGCACTTCCAAGACCATCATAAAAAATAAAGGGACCATTTGAAGACACCTCGTCTTCCATACAACTACTGGAGGAAACTGTCCTCATACAACATTTGTGAAACCTCTGTTTCACCATAAACTTGGGGAAAACTTGCCCTTTGCCCTCCATACTCACCTAATCTCTCTTCCCACTCTTTCTCTAATTCATCAACAGTAATTACTACTCCGTTACTAAAACCAACTAACTTTCTACTCTCATTATCACCACTATTCAATATTTTATTATCTAACACTACCTCTTCCACTATTTTATCATTATTATTATTGGTCATCACTGTAACATTGTCACCTAACTTCTTGTTTATTATCTGATTTAATTTTCTGTCTAGATTTTTATTCACTTCGTTAACCGTCTTCTCACAATTATTATTTATAGATTTTATTACCTGTTCTTTAATATTATTAAAACTTGTATTAATTTCATTCACTTGCTCATTAAACTTGATATTCTGTTGTTTAATTTCATTTCTGATCTCATTGAATTTATCATCAAAATTATTTTTAATCTTATCATTCTGCTCATTTAATTTCTCATTAAAATTGCTATTTTGAACGTCAAAACGACAATTTATAACATCAAATTTGCTATCCAACTTTACATTCTGTTTTTCTACCATTGCTTGTATCATTTTAAACATTTCATAACTATCGTCCGGTTTTTTATTTTGGACCGGTGTCAACTGACTTTCTGTATTATCTGTATTATTGTCAGTGAAGCTGACTTCATCATCATTACTTTTGTTATTTTCCCTATTTGATTTTGGGGTTATTTGAATCCCCGAATCGTCTGTAATATTTATTTCATCTGTAACGTTTAGTTCTATTTTATTGTCCTGACCCACGTTTGGAGTCGAATGGACTTCAAGACTGTTCATAATAGCTGATTCATCAAGATTGTCAACATTAGTTATTTCATTTACATCGTTTTCATCATTTCCTGCCATTTTTAAGTTGTAAATTTACTGATTTTTTGTTTAACTAATTCTTAATTTACACATACAACATTTTATACTTAATCTAACCTTGATTTGTTGTTTTATGTACGTACATAATTTTCTACGTACTATTACTTAACCTTTAAATCAAACTTGCATTCACCTGTAGGTGCCGATTTATTTATTTTACAAATCGAGTTCCTGTTCAAAGTGCCAACTGTGAAGTTATTTATTAACCCACATTTAAATAATTAAATAATCTCCCACTTACCGTAATTTAGCCAAGGTCCGCTACACGAACTGTGAAATGCAAGTATGGTTTAAGGCTATTTCAGTAACATACGCAATTCATTTGTATCACACAATTCAAACTTTATTTCATTTTTTGACTTTAAATAATTAATATTTTTTATCTCTTCGCTCAAAATAAAATATCTCAAATATACATAAAACAAAACATTTCTCTCAATAGGATATACTTAGTCTAATTATATTTCTAAGTAAGGCGAACTCAGTTTGCTCATTCACTCATTCATTCATATTTAAATTGACCAAAATTTATTTTTTAAGCGCTCTTTTAATGTAGATTAATCAGATTGGGAAATGGTTGTCTTCTACTTAACCTTCGGCGTCCCACTCATCACCACGTGCTGCATTCGTTTGTAGGTCCAAAAAGTTTAATTTATCACATTTTTTGATTCCGATTTAAATACTGCACTCACTGTTCATTTTAAGACACCGTTTCACCACTTCTATTCTTTTCTATTAATACTTAAAAAAATTTACTCATGAGCCACATGTTGTGGTTCGCCTGGCCAGGCGGAGAGTCGATGGGCGACTGCCTAGGGCGCTAACAAAATGCCCCACTCCAAAAGTTGGACAAGACGGAAATTACACTGCCCACTGATGACAAAATGTTCGTCAATTTTCACACAGTATGGGCTGTCCAGGTGTGTTAGACGTTGACGAAATTGCACTGCCTTTCGTCACATGACTCTGGTAGGCGTGTTTTTTTCAGATTTCCGCCAGCAATCAAACACGTGCTGATAGAAACTTTACAGTTTCGACATTTTTGTTAGCATCGGTTGAGTCTGCTTAGCGTCCTGTCCGCGCGCGTGCTCAAGTTGCGCGCTTGAGTGCGTAACACACCTCTGGAATTCCTGGAATGGTAATGCGTCTTGCTACGCCCGCTTGCAAAATTACAACTTTGTTCTTTGTCTGAGTGAAACCGTTTTCTGCGTGGGATTACAATTGAAATGAAATAAATAAAATA
This sequence comes from Magicicada septendecula, assembly GCA_034769895.1. Lineage (NCBI taxonomy): Eukaryota > Metazoa > Arthropoda > Insecta > Hemiptera > Cicadidae > Magicicada > Magicicada septendecula. The sequence continues at coordinate 598,242,336 of CM068367.1, read as the reverse complement.
CCCCATTTTGTCCCATTACAAAATCTATCTAACTCCTGAAAAACATTGAATGGGCTGAAACAAGGAGATGCCTTAGCATGTCTGTTGTTCAACATAGCTCTAGAAAAGATCATCAGGAATTCAAACTAGCGGACACATATTTCACAAGGAGGTACAGCTTCTGGCCTATGCCGATGATATTGATGTCATAAGTAGATCTGAATCTGGCTTAAAGGAAGCCTTTCAGGAACTGGAGTTGTCCGCTAAGGCTATGGGCTTGGTTATAAACCAAAGCAAAACCAAATATATGGTTGTAGGTGCCAACACTCGTGCCCTGTCCCTGCGCATGAATGATTATGAATTTGAAAAGGTTCAGGGTTTTCCATATCTCGGGTCATATGTGGACTCTGGAAATGACTCCTCTAGAGACATTGAAAAACGGATAGTATCTGCTAATAGGTGTTACTACGGGCTGGTGAAACATTTTAAGTGAAAATTAATAAGTAAAGATACAAAAGCCACCCTATACAAGACCTTGATCAGACCAGTCCTGATGTATGGCTCGGAATGCTGGGTGCTAAAAAAAACTAGATGAGCAGAAACTATCTGTGTTTGAGAGGAGGGTACTGAGGAGAATCTATGGCCCTGTGAGGGAAAAAGACCTTTGGAGGCGACTGCATAATCGAGAGTTGTACGAAAGGTTTAAAAATCTTCCGATCGTGCAACTCATACAAATTAACAGATTGCGTTGGGCTGGTCATGTGCAGAGAATGGCGGAGGATAGAATCCCAAAAAGAGTTATGAATTATTTGCCGATGGGAAGAAGGAAAGGAAGACCGCATACAAGATGGCTGGACCAGGTTGGTAAGGAGGCAATGAGGCTGGGTGCAGCAAACTGGTGGACATTGGCCGGGAGCAGAGACCAGTGGGGAAGATTTCTTTTGGAGGCCATGGCCCAGACTGGGCTGTAGTGCCGAGGATGTATGTATGATGTATGTATCGGTTAAAAGCTACTTACTAGTGTCATAAACGATCAGTATTTTAGTTGAAAAACAATATAAGTTAAGGAAATTTTGATTTTTTGCTGTCACCATATCAGTAAACTATGCTTTGTGCAAAATTGCTAATTAGTAAACGATTTCTAAAGCCCTTACCATGATGCACGATGCTTCTCCTATCTAGTTAGGGAGACAGTACCAGTACCCGAACAAGACGCAATACCCGAACACAATTTAAAAAAATGTTTTTTATATGCTACAAAATATTTATAAAAAATAAATTTATTCTAGTACGCTTACAACAACTAACTTTTATATGATATAAAGGCCTCGTCCAACTGTATAATCTTTTAAATGTAACCGTCAGGGGATAATTTTTTAAAGTTTTCGGGTACTGGCACAAATGAGTTTATCAACTTTTAAAATAAATTTTACAAAATTATTATCAAAAACATTAACTTTTGGAATTTTTAGTTTGTGAAAGCAATATTCTATCCCGAATAAAAGAAAAAAATTGTTTTCTACGTAAAGCAAATTTATCAAATCCATCATACTTTACAACTTTTCCTCATGCGTTTGGGTACTGGTATCGTCCCCTTATTTAAAATTCTATTCATAGTTACTCAAAGTTTTAATATTTTGGATAAAAATATTGTATGACCAGAACATTGGCTTTTGGAGGTTAAAGTAGTAACTGCTTACTATTTTATATTCTCCAATAACACAGTACTCGAGAAAAAAATTTTAAGTCTGCCAAATTGCAACGTGATAGTGGTATGAAAAATAAAAAAAATTAAGTTTTTTAGGAAATTACAAATCCATTTACTTTAATAATTATAAAATTCAAATTACATAACGATTCTGTAATATACAGATAAGCTCATCTTTATAAATGAAATAAGATAACAATTATAGTTATATGAGATATATATGTTTCTGCTGTTTGAAAGATTAGCATAAGAACTAACTTTTCTTTGTTCTTAATCTTCACCATCTTCATCGATGACTGTACAAACGTTTTCAAATTCAAACATAACTGCGCACGCATGTTACCTTAAACCGCCGCATGGTCCAACACTATGCCGGCCAACGGCAGGTTTACAGTTTACAAAGGTATATTTTAATGAAACCGGTTTCTGAGGTAGAACTCCTTATGGTAGATTCATAACGTAGGTAGTGAGTATCTTATTCCTAAAGTATCAAATCTTGAAATTTAAAATACAAGACGTATGAAAGAATATGAAAAAGCACGTTTTTGCAGTTACTTGTTTTATAATTTTTTTGTAACGAATTAAAATGATAATTGCATATATCAAAAGTAGACACTTTAAGTTTTAAAATGCATACTTCATATTTTAATTAGGATAAATTCTCATTGTTCTATATTACTTTTAAGTTTGAATTTTACGCAAATTTTAAGAAAATCAAGATTTTGCTATTTTTACAGTCTTGATGTTTAAAAACGATAAACGATATCAAATTTTCATTTTTTGCAATCTCATGTACAGTCTCTGTAACTTGAAACCACTTTATCTTGTGAATACTATTAATGTCTGAAATATTATTACTTTAAGGATAAAACGACTTGTCGGAGTTATTATGTATATATAGTATATAACATTTCAATGAAAAAATAACTTATTAAAATAAAGAACTACATAGGGCATAGATGTATTTAATCTCTAAAACAATGGCTTTTACTTTTTTCCAATTCGACAATTAGTTTTGAAACTACAAGTGAATAACTGGTTTCACACCGTCTGAAATTTGTGCGATCTAGCTTCGCCATCGCTCTCTGAGCAGAAAAATTTACTTACGCTTCAATAACTTTTTTCGCAAAAACTTCAGTTTAGGAAAAACCATAAGGACATTTTAATCTGAAATTTTCTCTTCTTTACTCTCATATTTTTTACTTTCACAATAAAACAATTGTTTAAAAGTTATAATAAAAAAAACAATTTTTCGAACTTTAGGGGTTGTTTTGGAGTGGTCTGATACTGTACTGAGGGGTAAAGAAATAATGTTCTTAAAATAATGTTCTATATATTAGTATTTGATTAAAAAAGGTCGCATTCTTCTGCAATGTAGTATGAGCTCATAATCTAATAAGACTGTGCTAAAAGAGATTTTAAAAATTATGACTATTTATGGAAGTTTTTTTCCTTAACTTATGTTGTTTTACAACTAAAATATTGATGTTTCATGACACTGTTAAGTAGATTTTAACCGATATTCATAAAAAAAGGGTTTGTGTCAAGGTAATCGAAATAAATTTGCAAAAAATGGAAAAAAATAGCTGAAAATATAAAAAATTGTGTTTTTGACCAGGAACCACCACTCCAAAAAATCTGAAAAACCCATGGAGTTAAAATACTGTAAGTTTCACAAAATCACAAAAAGAAAACCTTTGTTACACGGGCTATTTTTAGAGATTTTTTTTATTTTAAAGATTTTCATATTTTTTAAGGGCCTAAATAAGGGACTTCTACAAAATTCACATAGAAGGTCTCCTAATCAAATACATACCTGATTTTTTTTCAAAACTTTTCATAGACTAGAACAGGAGAAAAAAATTGTATATGAAAAAACACGTTTTTATACCGTTGGCGGTGGTGGGGGGAAGAAATTGAGGTATTGACCATGGGTTACCGTTTTTTTGGTCTCAAGAAACAATATTATATATTTTATTTTTGAATCCATGATTAAGGGCATTTGACCCCTCTTAACCCAGGATACCCTTTTTATTGAATAAATTTCAGTTATTTTTACATCTTTTTTATTTTGTTAATTCGGCAAACTTCAGACAGCTGTCAGGTAAAGTTGAACAAAGAGAAAAACAAGTAAATATTATAGCTCATGTTTATTATCCATAACATGTTAGTCAATCAGTTTGAAAAATAAATACATTCACAAATTATGCAACTAATTTAGGCAGTATATTCTTTAACATAAACAGTAGAGCAATAACAATTTAAACTTTGCTAAGTATTTTGGACAAATGTTACTATTATCAAGTTTTTTTATTCTAAAAATATTGAAAAAGTATAATGTATGAAGAAACATTGTAGAAACCAAAAGTAATATATAAAAATATGCTAATCCAAAGAAGCTTCAACTTTTACAAAAAGGTAACATTATTTTTCTGTCTTGAAATATATAATCAGCAATAAATTTAAAAAATCCCAATAATATTTCTGAGATTGAATGACTGACATTATACGATTGTAGATTCATGAAATGTCAAACAGACTAGTTAAAGCAATTATTTTTATTGTTTCTTAAAATCGAAAACAGTACATATTTACAGAAGTAAAAGTAAATGGCCCTTTTTTTATCACACACACACACACACACACACAAACCAATTAATGTGTATATTGTTTATTAAAGTTTTTTTGACATAGGACACAACGAATATCCTGAGAAGATGGATTTAATTCTTAAGGAAGTTGGAATAAAAGTTACAAGTACAAACTCATCAGGAAATAAAATTAAAAGGTCTATATCTTTGGAAAATATACCAGTAACAACAGTGAATGGTTCTGAAGTAAGTATTCAGTAAATACATTATATTAAGTAATTTTAAATTTCAACAAAAATGGTGTGATTTTAATTTGGTTAAATAATATATTCATGCTTATTACTTACCCACAGTTGTTTAAGTTTTTGTAACAAAATCTACAATGAAAAGTTTGTCATATAAAAAGAATAGTAGTATTAACAACAAATTCAAACACAAATTTTTGTAAAGAACTGCACCAACTTTTGAGATTAGCATGTGCAGTGTGTATAATTCCCAAGCTTTGCAACTAGCATATCAGGTATATTGTAGTTGCTACCCTGAATATGTAATATTCTGTAACCTTCCGAGAGCATTGGGATGAGCTTAGTAAAACCTCAGCATAATAATTTGCATTGTCATTGTACTGCATCTGCTTGTGTCAACGAGTTTTACGTGCATTGTGTTATTTTAATTGCATTTACGTACTTGCCAACTACTATGGATTTTTTCTGTAGTTTATATGGAAAATCGTGAAAACTATGGAAAATACTGGAAATAATACAGAAACTGTCATAATGGAATAAGGCTTCAGTTTTTCGAAAGTCTGGTTCAATTATTAAAAGTTAAAAACCTGTTGTTTGTTTCTGTACATTCCGTTCCATGTGTTTCCATATTATGTTTTGCTATTATTGATGTCATTTTAAACTGGAAATGGAAAATGTCTCTTTGTTTTAATGCCTCTTTGTCTCACAAATGAAGTAAAACTGGCCTTCCCCATAGAGTTGGCATATTTTGGGAGAGAAAGTTTCCCTCGAATTCCATTTTGTACCCAGCTGATGAGGGTGGAGTGATGTTGTAATAGGCATCTGTCAAATAGACAAGGTGGGGTGTCTATTTTCATGACAGGCATTGTCAGTAGTTGACAATGTACATGTTGTAGTGATTCGATTCAAGTGGCAGTCCATCGCACATAGTATTGTTCAGTCCGTGGGTGTTAGTTGAAGTTTATTATTACTTATTCTAGCATTAGAGTATGTATAAGATTTGTTTTACAAAACATTAGTAATTGTTCTATTGTGAGTGAATTACAACTCAGAAAAAATTGGTGAGATTACTGTTGTGGGTAGATTATAGTGCAAATGTACTGTAACTATGGATCATTTCCTAAAGAAAATGAAAACTTGTCTGGACAAAATTAAGACATCTGAAATGCAAAAAAAAAAAAAACTCAGAAATTTAGAGCAAATGGATGTGTTTGACTAAATCTGGGCAAGAAGGTTATGCATGTTTCACTGTTTGTAAATCAAATTTTTTGATTTTGCATGGTGGTCACAATGACTGTCGACATCATGTTGTGTGTACCAAACAACTTAAATCATTGGACATACTGTATGTCATCTCATCACAGCATAGCTTCATTTTGTGTCATGATGATGACAGAGTTATGAGAAGTAAATGTCCGTTTCCAAATTTGTAATTGCATATAATCTACCGCTTTCTGCCACAGACCACGCTGGTCCTCTGTTTACAAAAATGTACTTAGACAGGTAATTAAAATTAGTGACTTTCATGAGCAATGAGTTAATATGAAATTTTGTGTTAGTTGGGGAAATCTTTACAAACATTTCAAAAGTTACAAAAGCATATGGGAATGAAACTTCAAGATGGACTCAAACATAGGAATGGCGGAAACATGTCAAAGATGGCTGAACTTCAGCCAATGATGATCCTCATTTGGCTGAATATCAACATCCCAAACTGATGAAATTATTGTGAAAGTTAATGAAATCATTTGTCTAACCAATGTTTAGCTGTTTGTGAGGTAGTTAAAGAATTAAGTAATTCCAAACTGTCTATAATTAAATTATTACACAGAATTTAGACACGAGTTGAATTTCAGCTAAATTTGTCTCTCACCCTTTATGCTTGGAAGTCAAACCATTGGATATTCCATGCCGACTATGCACCTGAACACATATTGCTATTAATCTGTCAGTTTTTGGCTCAAGATGAGACAACAGTCGTTTCACTTTACTCACCTGATCTGTTACCTTTTTCTTTTATCATTCCCGGAATTAAAAATTAAGTTGAAAGTTATGTTTTCAGTTGACTGAACAAAGAAAGATTTACTACCAGAATTGTGCAGCATCCTGAATGAACCAGAAATGTTGAGAGGAATGTATTATAAGTGGAGAGAACTACTTTGAAGGTGACAAGTTCGAATAGCTTCTAAAATAAGAAGTAAATTTTTTATTTAAAAAAATTCAGGAATTTTGTGGACACACCTCTTACAATTAAGCCAATATAATATTCTGTTGTAACTTGAAAAAGGATGTTTTTATTTTGGACTGATGGTAGAGCTAGTAAAAAAAAAAAATATTAATAAAATTTTATTGGAAACACTAGCATTACTCATACATTGGATCTGAAACTTCTATTCCGATTCAGAAACCAAGAATGTCTGGATTATTGCCAGATTTCACTGTGTTGTTAAGAATCAGTAGATCTTAACACAGACATGTGCTTCATAAATCTATATTGTGTTGTGTAAAAAATTTTATTTTACTTTAAAAATTATTTAAATGTGTGTAGATTTAATTAATAATACCATATATTGTGCAAGGTGTTACTCAAAAGTACCCTACATTTATTTATGAAAAATTTATTTTCAAAAATATCTGACTTAATCTACTTCAAAATAATGTCATGATGAGTTGATTTGTTGGTCCCAGCATGATTTTAATCAATATGATGCTGGAAATCATTTTCTGTCAGCCTCTACAGCACAATCAGTAATACTTTGGAATCTCCTCTGCTATGTCAAACTGTTTCTCTTGAATTCCATTTTCGTTTTTGGAAATTTATAGGTGACTATGTTGGTGAATAGGGTGATAAATGATTGTCATATATATAGAAGCTAAAAATATGAAATTTTTAGTGCAGTGTGGTGCACAAAGGTTTTCTGACAAAATTTGATGGCAACTTCTATATGACTGCCGTGGTTGTAAAAATATGAATTATTTGCCAACATTCCTCATGAATTGTTTCATAGATCGGTGACTTTGCATGAGCAATGCCAGTTGAAGTATGCCTAGAACATTCATCATCTTCAAAGGATCTTCTACCATTTTTGAAAATGCTTAAACCACCTATAGGTTTGAGTCTGCCCCAGTACTTCCCAATCAAAAGCATGTTTCAACTTTGGTGTGTCTCCGCTGCCATCATCCCAAGTTTAAAACAAAATTTAACAGAAACTCTTTGCTTATCCAAGTCATTCATGTCAATAGTTGCAAAGCACTACAAACTTAACTTCACAATAATGCACATTGTAAACATTGTTACAACACAAACAAGCCACCCCATTACCAGGGAAAAAACAATGAATCAACTATATAAATGTTTTAAATAACTAATGAAAATAAAATGACTAAGACGCGACAAACGACTACATGACCCAACCCAAGTGATTGACTCAATAAAACGAAATGAAATGAAACCAAATGAGAAGGTGAAAACCAAAATATAAATGAAATAAAATGAAATCAAAGGAGAAGGTAAATGAAAATGAAACAAACAAAGTATAAATGAATTAAAAGGAGAAGAAATGAAGGGACACAAACGAATAATATAGAACAGAAAAGGGAGAAATGTTACACTCAAATAAAGTAATGAAAAAGAAACCGATAAAAAAAAAAATAAAGTAAATGATAATTATTAGTATCGACTAAATATTCAAAGTAAATGATAATTGATAAAATCCAATAAAGCAAAACAAACAAAGTACACTAACCAAATAAATAGAGACTAAATATTATAAATAACTCTATGAATGAAATGAACTTGTTAATAGTATAACTAACCATTGTAAAGTGAGAGATAGAGAGGTAGATAGATAGTGAACAGGAATAAGTGAGAAAGAAAAGCTAATGTTAGGGAATACCCACTAGTAACACTTAAATAAAATAAAAAGTGCAAAGTGACAGTGTAAAACCCCAAAATAAATAGAAACCGTATTAGTAAGTATAAACACCTAATGATCAGTGATAAACACTAAAGGTTTATTGGCGAAAAGTGTTATTTAATAAGAATTTTGTTATTATTAGTATTAAGATTAATTGTAGATGAGGAATACAATAGTATTCAGGGAAGGAATCCCATGGAGAGTCAAAATGTTAGTGTTACCATGGATAGATAGTAAAGTTTATTTAAGAAAGAATATAAAGGCAAAATCAATAAGCATCCTGTGTTCTAAGGGATAGCTAATTAAATAAAGTAAATGGTGTGATGATGTTTATCACCAAAAAATAAGTAAGAATAAAACAAATTGTAAACAAGAGTAGTATAATAACTGTTAAGGAATTGTTTGATTAAGTTTATGAATAAGAATATGGCTGCAAGAATTATACAGACCATAAGCCTAAATGTTATGTTATGTTTAATAGAGAATAGTAAATAATAGACCAATTATAAACAATGGCAATATAAATAAGAAAAAAGGTAAATTAATATAAATCTAATAATACTGGAAAGGCAGTTAGAAAATAATAGACAAACCATAATATGGAAATTAATGAAAAAATACAATTATTATAAAACAGTCCCAAAACAATTCAACAAGTAAACAAATCATTTGTAACACAAAACAAAACATGTACAAAAGTAAAATAATATGTAATTTGTATAAAATAAGAAAACAGCCAATTACTACTTAGGCCTATGAAACCTAACTGTATAAAACCAAAAACTACAAATTGTAAGAAATTAACTAGGATATTAGCAAATCCAAGGCAAATAACTAGTCAATGATAATTAGTGAATCATATTAAGAGATAAATATTAAATTAAGGACATAAAATAAGAAAGAAATGTAATTAGATAATATCAGCATAACAGTCAAAACATAATACATAAGCAAACCCAGCTTTGTGGGATGTCAAAATGATCTTTGAAAGAAAATACGAACAGTTGTGATAATATTTCATACATAGAGAAGAAGACAGAAGAATAATAGCAATCAGAAGATATACAGTCATTTTGAATAAAAATTCAAATATTATAACAATGGTCTTAAGTCATGAACAGCCAATGAGAGTCAATCAGTTACCATGACAACTGAACGTTATTTACGAATATTCCGTTAGAAACTGTTAGTCCATTATTAAAGCTTCAGACGAAGAGACGCCAAGCCATAAATGACTCAAATTTTAACATAAAATGTTTAAAAGTAATCCAAATTTGATGAAACGAATAAGTAAGAAGATGATGAAGGACTAGGACATCCAATTGAGGCCAAATACCAGATTAATAAATTTCAACCAACTAATACGAAAAAGACGCAAGGCGTACCTAAATCCCAAAATGATGGAAGACTGATGACTACCAATGACCACAACCCATTTCAACTGAATGACATTACACCTCAAGTCAAGTCAACTGATTTGATAAGTATTGCTGAGTTACCCAAATTTATGAAATAAATTATTTTCTTTAATTTTTTTCTCATAACACTTTGAACTCTCACTATAAGCTGATGATATTATTTCTTTCAAAGATTAATTAAGAAATAAAACACTAAACTTATGTAAACTAGAAAAAAATAACCTGTATAAAAATTACGAACTGTTGAAACACACTTTATAACACTTCAGGAACAAATTGGAATTACTCCTTATAATATATAAGTACCAGTAATGTAAGGTAGTGTACTTTATTGTAATCAAATTGGTATTTTTTCGTAAACCAAAAGAATCCAGATTCATGAACGAAATTAACAGTAAACAACAAAGCAGGCGCCATGTCTGACTAAATAGTTCGTTCAGAATTGTTTCGCCAAAACCTTGAGAAAGTTGTCTTATAATAATTGCCGGTGCAAATTTGTTTAATAAAAACAAAATATAATTTTGTATATTACTGAATAATTAATAATCACAATTTAATAAACTAGTACAGAGTTGTAACCACTGTTCTTTATTTCATAGGAAAGTGCATTCTATTATTTGTGTATTTAGATACGAGCGATAGTGGCGGTAAGCGCTAGACGTCGGAAACTCTGCGAACCATGTTAATCAACCGCACGTGGCGGGAGTAAATTTGAATTCACCATATCGTCATAGCCACGAACGCTCAATCGACCTATTTTTTATTTAAATGTTTTCCGTTAAAACAATTTGGCGCCACCCGGGATTTACGCACACCTACTAAAGAACAGGTAAGGTTCCCACATCAGTGTACTGGTAATTTGAGAGATCGCTACGGACATCGCAAGCGTAAAAATAAAGTAACGACCACCCAGTGTGACGCGAACACACAAAACTTATACTTTTACAGAGCACGTAAGAAGCAACACGTTACAGATTGTCTTCCATCGCGGGGCATAAGCAAGGCGGACATCCTCTACTCGTTACAACATCTACAACTTTCCACCGCAATGACGAATACTAGAGTGGTAGTGAAACCAGTGGAGGCACCTGGCGCCATACAAGTGATACCACAAGTCTGTAGCACAACTTTTAAATGGGACGGTGCAATTTCAGGAACTTTTGAAATAGGAATTTCAGCACCTCATACTGCAATTGTAAGTTAAAGAGACGTCTTTTAGAAATCAGTAACAACAAAAGTTGCAATTTAATAAACATGACTCTCTTGTAACTCAGAAAAATGTGAAGAGTTTTAGTAAGTGTCTTAACAGTCAAAACTGTTGTCTTTTGAAAATGAGTATATATATATATATATATATATATATATATATATATATATTGTAACGATACGATTCTGATCGTCCCGTCTTCTTACTATCCTCACCTGGTATTCGTCAATCTGTAACGAATTGTATAAGACGTACCTGCAGAATGTGTACATAAAAAATAATGTGTTTGGATGATTAGTGCGTTCGCCTCGCACTGGGTCGTTACAGTAATGTTGTGGCTAGCGATGGTCGTAGCGTAGATATGATCACCTGTATACTACGGCAGTAACCTTACCTGTTATTCATACGGGGTGTAATAATCCCGGGTGGCGCCAAGTCGTTTTACAAAACAACTAAAAATTATGTTTAAACAAGTTATCAGCGTTGCGGGTTGGTGCATTCAAATAGTTCCCGCTCGCACGGCCGTCCCAATCGTCGCCTCTGCGGTGTGTATGACAACCTGCCTTCTGATACGATTTATTCTTAAATACAAGTAATTAATATATAGCACTCCCTATGAAATGATAACGCTGGTTACTCCCTGTAATAAATATTTTTTAATGGGTGATAACTGAAAACATTTACTTTTACAATAAAACAATTATCAATTCGCTCCGGCTGATTACATGAGATCTTGCCTTCAGGTTTGGCGAAGTAATTTAGGAACCATTTAACCTCGCTTTGCTGCTTACGTGAAGCGTATTACAGTTATTATTGGTTTCCCAAATTGTGGATCCTTTTGGCTATGAGTTAAAGAACTCCAATGGTTACAATAAAAATATAAATTACCTTAATCTAAGTGTACATGAAAGATAAAGTGTGCTGTTACAATCTGTTGTGTAGTGTCGTAAAAGTGTTCTGTAAGTTTGTGTCTAATTCTTAGGTTATTCAATGTTAACAAAGTTTCTATTAAGTTTTAATTTGCTCAAATATTCTATGAAAGAGAAACATTATTTCTATAGTGTGGTAAAGTTACCTTCAAAATTATTTAAAGTGATTAGGGTTGGTGGAAAATGAATAATTGGATGGTACTTAACACCTCAACGTGTCTAGGTGCCTTCGTAGTTTATTCGAGATAGGATTTGGCTGCATACATTCAGTTTTCATAAATTTTGGGCTTCACTAAATGTGGCATCTTTTTCATCATGGGTTTTGACATTCTTTTCAAGGATAATTTCTATTTAATTGGTCTTGGGTCTTGAAATATCTGCTGCAACGGTCATCTGCTTCTTCAATGATCACGTTCAGCAACTTTGAATAATTATTTGCATGATTTACACTGAAAAATCGCTCTTCCAAACTTTTGCTTCTGCATTGGCTTAATGACGCTTCACTTCTTGTTAATTTCCAACGGTATTTTCGTCTTCAACCGCCGTTTCCATAGTAACGGTATTATTCTGATTGGTTGATTTTAAGATGATGTATTGTTATCAAAATTCGAATTCTTCGTATATCTTCTGATTACTGTTATTCCTCCATCTTCCTTCCTGGTTATTAAATATTGTCACTATAGTATTTATTCTCGTTCATAGATTATTTTGATACCCCACAAGCTTGGGTAATTTCAGATTTTAAGTTTTTACAATTATGTTAATGCTTGTTAATTACATTTCTTTTTGTATGATAATGCCTATTACAATATTTTGTGTTAAAAATGATTTACAATTTATTCTTGGTGATTCCTTCACCTCAGATTTTCTAAATTCTTATTCAATTTGTTATAATTTTTGTTTGTTTGGTTCTGACAGTTAGGTTTTTTTCTAGGCCTAAGTAGCCATTATAATAATTTACTTATTTCGTTCAAATCACATTTTGGTTCAGCCTATTGGGCTTTACTTTGTTATTTTTATTAGTTGTGTTGTGTTTTGAGTCTGTAGGTGTGTTGTTGATTGTTCAATATTGCTTTCTCTCCTTCAATCTTTACAACATAACATTAGGTTTATGGACTGCACATTTCATTCAGCCATATCCTCTTCATAACATTAACATGAATAATTTTTTATAAGTTATTAGAGTTATTATTTTGATTAAGAAATATCATCACTCCCTTCTAACTTATCCTTATTTGCTAATTTTTTTGTTTATGACACAGATTATTTGTGTTGTGATAAACAACATCACCTTCTATTAATTAATAACCGTCCTTTATAATTTAGGTATCTTTGTTAGTTTTTTGATTTCTTAATCTCTAAACAATTTTTATATTCCCTCCATGGTAACACCTTCAATTTATTCTATTCTGGAATCCTCCCTTTTTACTTACTACTGGCTATAATTAAACTTAACTCTATTGAACATCTTTTCTTAAATAAAAAAGTCATCATCACTTCTAGTGTTTACTATACCTTATTCTATAATCCACACTTAACACTATTTATTCATCAGCTATTTATTCACTGTTAATTTCCAACCTCTAACTTACCTTCACTTGTAAATTATTTATTGTTAATTATAACTTCACTAGTGTCACACTTCACTTTGGGGTTCTTACACCTACACTATCGCACTGTATCACTGTTTATATTATTTGTTTTATAGTGGGTGATCCTTATACTTATTTCTCTTTCATATCCTTAATACTAATGATAATTACTACGTAATAATTAATACTTACTAACTAATAACAATTCTTATTTGTGGTTTAGGTCAAAGTCGTCGTATTGTCGTGTTATATTCCTTATATTTTAATTAAAATCAATCAGTTTCTTTGATAAGAAGTATTTTTACAATTATAAATATATTTTTTATCCCTGGTACGGGGTTGGCTATTTGTGTCGTAACATAATATATATATTGATTTGTGTAGATTGCTATATCTGGGAAATGGATTACACAGTTAGTTTTTATATATCAGGGTCATGAAGTGAATTGTTTTATCAAGGCTAAGAAAGCAATGAGACAATACTTGGAAGAATACACCACACTATTGGTTTGTGGTAAATAGTTTACAGGAGTGATTGGGGGGGGGGGTTATGCCTATACGACTGGTACATATTGTTTTAGTGGAGTATCCACCTGGCAGTTTTGCAGAAGTAAATAATAGTAAATAGTTTTACTATTTACAATTGATTATAGAAAACATATAGCAATGAAAATCTATTGTTGTTTACAATCTCCATACTTGCATCATTGGTTTGGCTTCAAGACTCACAAAATGGCATGATGCCCTTCATGTGCAAAATGATTACCTGCCCGTCATCTGCACAATAAAAATTATTAATTATTTAGTATTTACTAGAAATATAATATGAAATAATTGGTTTTTCTTCTTTGAACTTGTTTGCGTAATTATTTGATTTGTTCTAGTGTGATTATAGTGTTTAATTTATTCCTGTAATTTAATTTTTTTAGGACACATGTTTGAGGAAGTCACAGTCTGAAGCTGATATTTCAAGTATTTCTGTACATACCTACTCAAAGGAATAGAACAGCCATGTTTATTTCTGCCCTGTACACTTTTTATATATTTTTATTTATAGTCATCGTATCACCTTAGGGTAGATAAGGAAAGAGTTATGTGCACACACCTGTGTGTGTGTTTGTCTATACAGGTAACTTATGTTACTGTTTTAGTAACATACACACTATATTGTTGGCCTTTATGTAAATGTAAGTACTAAAGTACAAAAATGATTTTTATAGTATATACAGTAGATGTACAACTTTTTGGTTGTTATGTATGTATAATCACACACACACACACACGCATATAAAATTCACTAAAAAGCAGGACTTGAAAATATGATAAATGTACTGTAGGTGAGGTAATTGTTATTTTAAGATAATGTACTATAAAAAGTAGTACTGAAAATGCATACTAGTTTTATGGATTATACTCGTATTATCAGAATGCTATTATAAAACACCACACTTTTTTTGTATACTTAACACTTTTAATCTAGCTCCAGAAGATTTTTATTATCACTCAATAAGACTGTACACAGAAAGGATTTTTCTAAATTTAAATGAATTTTCATAGTCAGGTCTTTCACTATCTGTATTGTAAGTCTGTTCATCGCTTCCTTCCCCATTGATTTATCTATAACAATTTGTTCTCCAAGTGCATTATACCCTGGCTGTTTGAAGCAACAAAAATATATTTAATAGTGTTGCCGATACTCATGTTGACTTTCACAAATCAGTAAATATCTCGCACCATTTATTACAGGCACTTTGATCTGCTGTTTTATTCTGTGTTCCAGCTTTATATTTACAGTTATGAATTAAACATATGAACTCATCAAACAAAAAATTGTAATTAATTGCTAAATTTGGCATAACTGGCTTCATAAAAATGTAGTTTATCTTCCATCTCAAATCTTCTTTCAAACTTACTTCTATCAAAATCCATGTGGGATATCAAAGATAATCCAACCAAAATCTGAATACAGTATTTATTCAATTTTGGAAATTTCAAAATTTTGTGACACTGGGGCCCAAAAAGTGGTTCTAAAGTTTTTAATAATTGTACAAATCTATGTTGAGCATCAAATTGAATTGTCTACTGCATCCATTGCCATAAGAGCATTGATTTTTTTTTTTCTTCATTTGACTTAAGATTATTATTACTATGGTAGCTTTCTGAATCACTTCAGTGAGACGACTGAGAATTATGTTGTCTGAATCGGTTATATGAATTTGTTTATCATAGCTGCATGCTAATTTTTTCTTGTATTTGTGGCTGCTGAATTATCAAAACAGATGTCACATGTGTACTTTGTAATCATAGGTATACAGTATTGTATTGTCGCCCCTGAGTATTGTATATATAGGTATTAGGTATACATGGGTGTCCTTCCTGTTAGAAGTGCGGAAACCCAACGATGATAAGAGCTGAGCCCCACAGTCAGTAGAGAAAGTCAGAAGTGTAAACTATAATTACATGTATACTGAATTGATATCTTTGTATGTATTCAGTTTTACCATGGCAGTGTGAACAGACAGACATAAGAACCATAGTTTGCCACTTCTACTGTGTTGATATATTCACTGTTTGTGTTTGTGAGTGGGTTCTGCAGTGTGACTTTCTGCTATTCAATTTATTTGACAGTTAGATAATTTCATTCTTCAGATCAGTTATTCATATTACCTTAGTATTTTTTTATCATATTAAAAGGACTGTTAATTAGCTGAAAAAAATGTAGGATTGTTGAAAGTAGTTTTTAAAAGAAATCCTGAAAATTAATATGATGCTTGAGGTGGAAAAGAAATATGATTTTAAAGCAGGAAACAGTATTACCAAAAAAGTTAAACTTTGAAAGAATCTCAGGACAACTCGATATTTTACTGAAACTCAGAACCGTTATATCCAGAGCTGAATAAATGCCTTAAATGGTTTCTGAAAGTAGAAGGAAACTTAGGTAGATCAGGATCGTGTTGAGTGCAAGTAGTAATGTTCATTCAGTCAGTGTAATGAACTGTTTTATGGCCCCATTAGAAATTCACCAGCTATGAATCACAATCTTCAGCTCGTCCATATTGTGACACCTTTGTTATAGGTACTTTGCCATCTAGGCTTTAAAACTAAAACTTCATACTGCTGCTTAAAAGATACTATGGGTTTTGAGGGAAAACAAACAATATTACTTTAGTTAGAGTGAAGGAAAGTAATGTTGCTTATAAGCAACACTGGGCGCTTAATTTTACTTTTATTCAAACCCCAATTCTTACCCCTGATACGGCTTTCCAAAAAGTGGACATTTCTGAATAGTGGACACTTGCAACAAAATTTGAGACCATTACAACAAATTTGATAATGAATAAAATGATGATGCCCAACTGTGACAGAGTGGAGACACGTTTGAGACCTAGATAGATCATCTGACTTGACAACATGGGAAAATGAAGGAAAGACGATAGCTAGTTATTTTTTGCAAGGAAGGAAGCATTTTTTTCTAAAAAGGCACTGTACATCCTTTGAGTAACACATTTAATCCACAAAGTGCACTGGGAACAGGAAATTGAACATGCCGTCAGCCTTTGGGTAGCTGAACCTTGGCTGACGCTCTTGTGCAGAATCAAGATGGGCTTGCTTGTACAAGCCTCAGAGATTAATGTATAAGTAGCTGGCAGAATGTAACGTGTTGTATACAAGATAACCCACATTCAAAGTACAGTAATATTATGAATGTTGCATAGCAATATTGAGTGATATAGTGATTGCTAGTCTTAAAATTTTGCTCTTATAATACATAGGTTATATTACATGTATTTATATTATCCACAATTGATGTATAACTTACGTATATTGATGCAGACTATTTATAGAATTCACTAGAATGTTTTGTGAGTTAAAGTAAAATAGTAAGAATCCATTATGGATTCTTTCTCAAAGCAAGATGGAGAACCAGTATAAATGGGCAGACAGACAGTTTTGTGTCCTGTAGGTGGTCACCAAGAAGTTTGCAATGGCATTTCTTCCTCTTTCTTAGTTCATTAGGCACAGAAGATTTGTCTGTATCAAGGTCTTCCACACTTTCTCATCATGAAATTTGGTTTACCTATTTCATTCACACTTTGCATGTACGGCTGTGTTTAATTACAGTATAACTTTAAATTTTTATATTCTCTGAGCTTTGAGTCTGATTCTTTTCTGATTATTATTCACCTTTAGAGGGATTTGCCTTTTTTTTTTGCAACTGTGTATAATAACATTCACTCAGACTGAAAATTAATGGAAGGAATTATGAATAATATGACCAATTAAGGAATTAAGTTAAATGGTTGAGTGGTGGTACAGTGACAAAATTTGTTATAGAGTGATGTCGCAGAGAATGATATAATTGGTCATCAGTAGACAGAAAAATGCTAATGGTGATAAAACAACAATAGTCATGAATGGAATAGTTTTATGTATAGAAAACCCTTCGTTTAGGTGAGTTTGCAACAAAATTTGAGACCATTACAACAAATTTGATAATGAATAAAATGATGCCTAACTGCGACCGAGTGGAGACAAGTTTGAGACCTAGATGGATATAATTTGTTATGTTAATCAGCTAACAGGAAATAAATACCACTACAGGGTCTGTTATCATTGGCTGTACCCAATATTGTTGGGTATTTTGTGAAACTTCAAATTTAAACCAAGAGATACACACCCAGCTCATCCTGACTAACAGTGCCGAAGATGTTTTGTAACATTATTATAATATAGACACAATCTACACAGTATTAGCTTCTGTTACATAAGGATTTTTATAAATATACACAGCTAAGTTTTATAAGTATACCTCTCCTCAGAGGTATGAAGGCAAAAGGAAATGTCAAAAATTTATAAGAAATGTGGCAGTAAAGAAGTAATCTTATAAATCATATTAAATAATCAAGCTAGTTGGTTACGTAAGTATGGACATTTTAAATTTAGGTATGCTGTAACCATCTTGCAAGTACGATATTCTTTCATGTACACATTGCTAATTGTCTAGTGGTTGAAGGATGGTTAAAATTTGTATCCTACTTTTTTACATTATGTCCTCTTAGTGAGCATGACATTTCTTAGGAACAGGTGATCTTTGAATGTTTATTCAACCAGCATATTCAAGTTAGTTTACTATACTTATAGTAACTTATTCCACAGCAACTTAAACCATTTCTGCATCAGTTTTTTGCTTGCTATTTGTGCTATAAGCACATTGTTGTGCATGTTTTTCCATCTGTATTTAATAATTTTAATATCTTTTAATGTAGTGGTTTATTACCATTTCAAACAAATCAACAATTAAAATGTTGAAATGTGACATACATAAACCTTCAGGTCTATGACTGAATGCAGCGTTTGGAAAACCGTTTACAAATGCTACCAACTGAACTAATGCGTGTGATAACTTCAACAAATATGTGGCCAACCAAGAATTTGTGCACCCCATAGCGTGATTTTGAAATGTTTGTTTTTGAGGATTTTTATGCCCATTTTATGGAAATCTTTTAATTCATTTGTGTGGCAAAATGAGTTGACCAAATGACCATTTGCTACACATGTGTACAGACAAGTACTCACTAAAGTTTCAAAAATTGTATACAAAACATTTAACACTAGCAGCACCTTCAGAAGATGGGAGAAAACTTGTGACAGTTTTGTATACTGTTTATCTTATTTATATTTGAATTTAAGATGCCATCTTTATTGTTTCATGACTTTGATAAATTCTAGATGTCTATTAATGTAATCCTTATGTTTCCACATGTTCGTAATGACAACGAAATAAGTACCAAATAAAAACTTATTTTAATTGTTGTAGTTTTATTCATGAAAAATACCCCCCCCCCCCAAATACACAAACACATAACTTAAAAAGAGCGGAAATATCTTACATGATTTGATATTTATAAACACCTTACAAACTAAACCATGTAAGATATTTAATGTTGTCATGTCACATGCAGCAATGTTCAACTTTATTCCATATGTTTGTTAATTGTTCTACCAGCAGTCAGTACGTGCAGTGTGTACTAAGGTTGGACACTGATATAGTGTTGAGAGTGTTTGAGCACCTGTAACTACAAAGTTATTTTTCGATGCTCATCCGGAAAGTGATAAGATTTTTCTTGAACCTCAGAAGGGTATAAATAAGCATCCAGTGGCCGCCCATCTTCAGTTTTGACCAGCAATATTATACTGTGATTAGGAGTGATTGTTTTTGTGACTTATGGTTTAGTGATTATTCTGTTACTTTAATGTGAAACTGTAATAAGCTGATAATTATTGTTGTGTGTTGGACAAATTTTAACTTGAAGAGTTGTATGAGAGTGTCTTTGTTAATTTCTGACTGTCATTAATGTTGTAATTAGTCACTTTATCTGGTATCACTTATTCTGTTTCCACTGTGCATCACAATAATCCATGCGACCATCATAACATTGGAAACAGAAGAAGCAGACAAACGACAGGATAAGAAAGCGGAAGAGCGACAGAAATCACTCCTGCTGGAAACACAAGAATGCCAAAAAGCATCGTTGCTCGAGTCAGGGACATAACAAAAAGAAGAATGTGAGCAGGAATCTGAGGATGTTTAAGCACTGGTACAAGCAAACGCAGAGCTGGGTTTATCACGAGGTGAGCTGAATAAACAAGTTCCCAGAATGTCAAAGGTACAAGAATCAGTTATATAAAAATATCTGATGTAGAAGAAACAATGTCTAACAAAATATCTGATGGTGAAAAAGCTATGTGAACAAACATATCTACAGTAGAAGAGTCAATTGCAAAAAAAAATATATATATATATATTTGAACAGAAGTCGAACATTAATGACAATACAGAAAAATACATAGAAAATACGGTGGGCCAGTTCACATCAAGATCCCAACATTTGTACTGGGTGATGTGTCTTTGGCAGTTTGAAGCCGCTGCTTGTGCTGGATGGAGAAAGAGAAAGCAACTTTACTTGTTCTCACTTTAAAAGGGCCCGCCACAAGCTATTACAGATAGAGTCATCTGATAGCCAGAATACCTACGCCGAATTAATAGAAGTTCTAAAATTACAGTATGGTGATAAACATTTGTAAGATTTCTACTGCACTCAGTTAAGAGCAAAACAATAGAGTTCCAGTGATTCTTCAAGAGTTTGAAGCTAGTATTGACAGACTATCCTTTCCTAAAGCCTCAGAGAATTATTTAGCATGATTTGAGGTGCAGATATTCAATGATGGTGTCTGAGATAGTGAAATACAGCACGCGTTATAAATGGCAAAATACCAGAACAATGCGCATGCCCTTCTACAGTTTGCACTGCGAAGTCAGTGTCTGATTGGATAAATCATAAAGTGTGCACACTGAAAGATCACAATAATACAGGGAATGAAGTGGAAGAACACAGAACAGTGACATATTGGTCAGACCCCAGTACAAGGGAAGAAAGAATGAAGTTTGAAGTGTTAAATGTTAGAAACCTGGATATCTACAAAGAGACTCTCGGTCAGAGTTAATTCAAGCAAACAGCAGGGAAATGAGCAGTAGTTGGTTGGGCATGTGCTAACTAACTGGAGGGACAAACCCTCTAGACAACATGCAATTACAGGGTGTCTACCAACTCATCATGAAAGAATTCCCTGAATATTCCCTGATTTTTCCAGGATAAGTAAGAACATTCCCTGAGTAACATAAGTGACCAAAATACAACGCATTTACAAAACAAAGAACTTGAGTGGACTACTGATGACCACACGATCAGCCACATTGTAGTCGTGAGCAACTAAAGGTCAACTGCACTGAACACATTTAGCTGAGTGCGCTAAGGTGTGACTTGTAGCGTGCACGTTGTAGCAGGTTCGAATCCTGCCTCGGCCAACCCGAAGATGGTTTTCTGTTTTCAACACCAGGCAAATTCTGCGTCAGTACGCTAAGGACAAATTCCCCCCCCCCCCCCCCAAATCCCTCCTATTTCTAACCATGGAGAATGTCACCAAACTGAGTGCACCCCGTAAAAGATGGATTAAAGAAAAAAGCTCAACATTTTCAGCTTTTGTTACAGCTATTGACCGCTACATTGTGCAGTAAAGTGTTCCAAGACAAGACGAATGGAAGATTTGAAAACAGAGCAGAGTAGGTTATTTAGGTACCATATTTATGGATATTCAGGGCTTCGCTTAAAATCATTTTAAATTTTTTCCCACCAAAGGTCAAACTGTGCCAATGTGTTCCATTTCACTCATCATATATGCTACAAGAGGAATCAACACTCAAAACTGCATTTATTTTAAAATATGTATTCATATGAGAGGGGCCTTTCACTAATGTCATGGCAATTTCTCACAATCATGTTTTTCAGAATGACAAAAGTAACATGAACAAGTGGCCTGTGGCCGGGAGTATATGTAAGCGATTTTATGACAAGGCATGAATATTTATTAATACTGGTTATTTGCCTTGAAGATGAACAATAATAGATGAAGATCGATTGACAACATTAAAAGCTATTAAAAAAATAAAATGATACTTACATCCTACCTGTGTGCTACGCGGCCGCTTTTGTTATGTCCGTCGATGACGTTCGTCACCAGACGCGTGCGCGTAAATTTGAAATCGTGCGCTCTCTAGTGTTGTAGTATTGCGGCGTGTAGTCTGTGCGTGTTTAACAGAGACGTAGATGAGAGTGTGTCTCTACCCGCGCGTGAAAAGATATTGTAGACGAAACGCGTAGCACATAGACGTAGATGAGAATCTGCCTCTTACCCGCGTGCGAAAAGAAATATTTTACCTCCCGCCCCGCTGTTACAGTAAAAGGCGTTTGTGAGAGGTATCGCTGCATCCTAGGTAGTATGGATGAAGGATACGCACCAGGAACCATCGGCTAACGTCGAAAGAAAATTAACCTGTCCAGCATGAGTTATACTGAAGAGAGAGCGGAAAAAAAAAGAAAAACATAAACGTACAATGGTTTAAGTCGCGCTGTGAATGCTTAGTATCGGCATGTATAAGTAAGCACTCGTCAGGCGAGAGGAGGGAGCGATGTTCGACGAGTTCCCACAAAACGACGCCGCTTGTGTCGTGTCAGACTGTCATCACGCGCGTAATTGATGTTTTTTTTTTTAAATTGAGAAATAACTGATTATTAGATAAGAAACGTGTTTAACAAAAAATGACGCAACAGGGTGCGTAACGGCAGTTCCGAAAACGAACAGTCAACACTGTCAGTGTACATTGTACGCCGCCGATGGAGTTGCCAAAGTGGGTATTTTGTAGTGCCGAAAAAACGGGAAACGGCGACGTCGAAGAATTCACCGACGTTGAGGATGTTAGAATGAAGCTTTCTGCAGCGTAGGGCGTAGGAAGCGTACACTTTGCGTCTGTTGTAAAGCGTTTTTGGCCCGTTTCCGCAAACGGTGTCATAGAGACGACGGAACCGTCGCCGACTTGGAGTGTGTGTGCAGCGGTCGCCGTCTTAGCGCCTGCGACGGGATCTGCCTGGGTCGTTATCCGATATGTCTGGGGCGGATGCGGAGAAACTCGCTCCGTTCATCAAAAAGTATCTGAAATCGGCGGTGGCAACGGGCGCTCTAGTCCAACCGAAAGGATAAGGCGCATCCGGCTCTTTCAAGCTAGCCGCCAAGGGCGAGGGAGGCAAAACGACCGCCACAGTGAAGAAAGCCGCTCCGGCCAAGCCGAAGGAGAAGGAGACCGCCAAAGCCGCGGCTAAGAAGAAGCCGGCCGCCAAGAAAGCGAAAGCCGCTTCCGAAAAGAAGAAGTCCGCCGCGAAGCCGAAGACTCCGTCGAAAGCAAAAAAAGTCAGCAAACCGCCGACAAAGAAGCCCAAGAGCCCGAAACCCAAGAAGGCGGCGGTGAAGAAACAACCGAAAGCCTCGCCAAAGAAGGCCGCCGCAAAGAAAAAGTAGACAGAACGACGTACGCGCCGGTTCTGTAGGTAATGGTCCTTATTAGGGCCGCCAATCGGTTCGGAATGGAGATCACGCGAGCCTCGCTTACGTAGGATCTCCAAGGAGGGCGGCACAGCGCAGAACCACGTTAAACAGCACGCGCAAGACTTGACCCGCGGGGCCTCAAGCGGTTAGCGTGGGGCGAGAGACCAACTCGATTTGAACGGATTGTCGAAAATTCAGCCAAGTCATTCGGTAATTATACATACATATGTCCAAAAGTAGTTTGAAAGCTACGTGTAAATCAAAATAGCCGAAAGTAAAGTGGTTAACAGACGTAAGATACGTATCTAGCACTCGTAAATGTGTGAAATTGGAAACGATTTTCATTTTCTGTGTCGGGTCCGTGTGGACAATATTTGCGTGGACGCGCTGGTAGGAACCCCCCCCCCTCCACGAATATATAGCTTAGCATTCTTCCGTTTGATAACCGCAATGATGATTTCATTCTCTCGTGTCATGAAGCGAGCGAGCTTTGTGTCATATCGTAAGTCAGTTGTGGATCTGCTGAGAACTCTCTGTCTGTCTCTCTCTCTCTCTCTGTGTGCGCGTGTGTCCCCAATGTAAGGTTTCGAATTAGATTAATTTTGTTTGTTTCAAATTGATTTCTGAAATTCAACTCGATTGAAAAATAAGTTAATTAAACGTTATTGTAATTGAATGTAATTAATTTTTTAAATTAATAGGGTTAATAATCAATTAACGGATGTAGTACAACAGATTCCTGTTAATTACTGTTCAATTCACTGTGAGTGATACAGATATGTTGTGCCGCAGTGGTAAGATACTCCCGATTCAGCAGTAGTTATTATCGACGAACCTAGTAAACGAAGGTCTTGGTTGGAGAGGATGCTATTGTTGCGCTGCGTCGTTACACCCGTGGCAGGATTGCGACATCTGGGTCGAGCCCAGTGGCTGACAGATGATGACCACAGTGCTGGTCAGTAAGTTTATATATTTCACGGATATAGGCCATACATATATCGGGCAGTTTTAAATCGCACAAACGTGTCAGCGCAGTGGTCAGATATTCCCGATTCACTGGTTATTATCGATGAACCTAGTAAACAAAGGTTTTGGCCATAGAGGATGCCACTGAATGAATCCACTTGGTATTACGAAATTCACCACAGCGGTACTAAGAGGCGTCGCACGTATGGGTCGATACCCGTTTTTCTGCCTGCTGTATTTGTAACGAGTATTCTGATTGTGTAAACAAATCGGGCTTCAACGCGCTTGTCAGCTCTTGGCGACTAGTTGTTGCCTTTCTAGAGCCGCAAATATTCCAGTCGCTTAGTCGTTCTATCGGCCGCATACCGACATAACCTACAACTCGCCCGAAAAGGGCTGTCTTTCACTGCTTCTAGCCATGATTTAAACTTTGGGTCATTCAACCACTCTGACTGAAAATGAGTTTTGCACGCCATAATAAAACGGAATTTTCAAACGACTTTGCACAGTCACGAATTTGGATGCCCACGTGTTTTTAACAACGAACGCACATCACACTAAAAGCATTTTAATCCGCACCACTAAAGAATTAAGAGCACGCAATTAATTGCAAAGCTTCTGCTTTAGATTTCGCGCACAACGCAACAGATTTCAAGAATTTCAAATCACAATAGCACACTCAAGCGCGAACGCAACACATACAGTAAGCACCGGTAAACAACAAATGAAGAGATGTAAACACTATTACGGCGCGAAATCACGAAAGTGTAGCGAAAATAGTTGAAATTCCGATAAAACTCTATATTCACAATATAAATAACAATATTCTTCCCGCTGTGGAAGGTCGAAATCCATTAAATCCCTACACTTTCATTGTTAAATTTCCAAAACATCCCCGCTAAACAAAAACTTAAATCTGCAAGATTGAGCGGGAAACCCGCTAAGTTGACAATACTGAACAGACAACCCGCGCAAGGTTGGGTCAAATACCAATCCGCGCTGGGAACCAATCAAATAGCATACTTCAGTCCCGCGCTGGGAACGAGTGTTCATTGGCTGACTACGGGAATCGAGTAGCGATCGATTACGTCCCGCGAAATTCGAAAGTATCGCTACTACGTTTACGGAGAGTAGCACAAGAGGAAAATCCCTGATTAACGAAGAAATCCCCTGATTTTTCCCTGAATATTCCACAAATTCTTAATTCCCTGAAAATTCCCGGGTTTCCCGGGTCGTAGACACCCTGATACTACACTTCAGAAAGACAGTGGGAGCTTGGTAGTTATCCGATTCAGTCAAGAAAGGCCAACTTCAATTACAGTTGATACGGATGCCACAGTTTCCATGGTGTCCTGATCTGGTGAAAAATCCCAATGTGCTGTTGCACCTTGAGAACTGGAAGACATGTAAAAGTGTTTGAGAATATGGAGACACACCTAAGCTTATGCTGACTTGAGTTTGGCCACCAGGTATGTGGCCATTGTGAATGAAGCAATTCTTGGTGTGGACATTACGAACTTATATGGGTTTACAGTCAACTTCAAGAACGACATCCTGAAAATCGGGTGAGAAGTAATGCTCTTTATAACAAACACATCAGAAACATCAATGGATGTGATAAATCAAGGTGGCCATAACTATCCTGTCAATACTCCGAAAAAATCATCATGGTTAAAACAGAGGTACATACTAGAGGAAGGAGTATTTGATATTGAAACCCCAGCCTGTCAGCACAATGGGGATACCAATTGCCAAAAGTTTAGTGTAAACCAAATACAATTGGAAATGTTCCTATTATAGTGGTTCTGGCTGTCATTTTACAAAGCAATAAATACCTGAGTAAAGTTTTTCATATGGTTTGGGTAGCTGAAATGACCTAGGGCTTTTAAAATTACTAGAGAGAATTGAGGACCAGTTGAACATCTCTTCTGACAATCTCTCAATTGCTGAGGTTGAAGAATTGAAACAGCTTTTACATGACTTTAAAGATGGCTTTTGCAGTTTGGGGCAAGTCATTGGGAAGAACGTCTCTTGTACAACATCGCAACAATACAGAGTATACAATACTAATACACCCAATTCCTTGAAGGCCTCCATTGCTAAGCAGGGGGCAATATCTTGGCTAGCACAGGACATTTTTATAGAAGGAATTATCAAGTGCTTGGTATTCTCTGGTAGTGCTGATAGCAAAGAAGGACAGTGGGCTACATTTCTGTATAGGCTACCAGAAGCTGAATAATGTGACAAAGAAAGATTGCTATCCACTACCTCACGTCGATGATACTCTCAACACACTGTCTGGAGCTCAGTTGTTTTTTACATTGGACTTGAAGAGCAGGCAAGTGGGTCTTCATCAAGGCAATAAGGAAAAGATAACTTTCTCGACCCCAAGAGGCCTCTTCCAGTTTAAAGGCATGCCATTTGGACTCTATAATGCATCGGAAATGTGTGTGAAAGACTAATGGATCTGGTCTTCCAATATGTCATAGAAAAATTGCCGTGTTTACTTAGATGATGTCATTGTTATCAGAAAGACTTTAAAAAATCATTTGAAAATCAATAAGGAGGTTCTAACCAGAATTCATGATGCCCAAATGAAGCTGAGCCTGAAGAAGTGTTCTCTATTTCAGAAGGAAGTACCATTTCAATTTCAATATTTGGTCTTGGTGGCTGGTGTTAGTATGGAGCCCGATGAAGTAGTCACCATGAGAAACTGGCCCATTATGAAGAATAAACACAATGTTGGGAGTTTTGTATGGTTGTACTTACAGATGTTTTGTAAAAGATTTCGCTACTATTGCTAAACCACTTCATGAACTAACAGAAAATAAACAAACATTCCAGTTCAATAGAATATGATCAGGTCCTCATGACTAAAAATTGGATTATGCTCGAAGCCAATTCTTGCTTTCGAAGGAAAGTACATCATAGACATTGACACAAGCAATAGCATATTACAGCAAGAGGCTTCCCAGAGCAGAGAGAAATTATTGCATTAGGTGGAAAGAGTTGCTGGCTACTGTCCAAGCTTTGGAGCACTTCCATAAACGTCTGTATGAGAGGCTCCTAAGGTTTAAAAAGTCCAGAAGGGCAGTTGGCAAGGTGGCTCAAATATCTGCAAGAATATAACTTGAGGAAACAACATCGGCAAGGGTGTCTGCATGGTAATGCAGATGGCTTATCCCAAAGACTATGTTCGGAAGACTGCCGCAGAAAGGAAGAGCAGAACACAAGTGAATAAGTTCAAGCCTTTACTATGAATTTCTTGACAGATTGGACAACACAAGATGTCTGATGACGATATTGGACTGACCTTGACAGCAAATAGTAAGGTCGCTGCCCTGATTGGCAAGATGTCTGCCACAGTTCCAAAGTACTTAAGAGCTATTGGCACATAGGAATCTCTAACCTTGGAGAATGGATTGCTGAAAAGGTCTTGGAAAAGAGCAGATGGATGAGACATGCTCATACAGCTGACAGTTCCCTGAAGTAAAGTGCACTCTGTTTTGAAGGAGATGCATCTGGAGGTCACCTTGATGTCAATAAAACAAGTGACAAAATACAGAAGTGATTCTATTGGCTTCATCTGTGCCATAATGTAGAGGAGTGGTGTTGGACCTGTGAAATGTGTGCTGCTAGCAAGGGCTTAAAAACCAGAAACGGGGGTAAAATGAGACAGTATAAGGTTGCACTGCCATTCGAGAGAATTGCCATAGACATTGCTGGACCTTTCCCAGTTACAGACGATGGAAACCGGTACAGCATGGTTAGGTGACTATTTTACTAACTGGGTGGAAGCTTATGCAATTCCAAATCAGGAGGTTACCACTGTGTCAAAGGTGTTAGTTCACAATTTCTGTTGCCATTATGGAGTCCCAATGGAAATCCATAGCGATCAAGGGAGGAATTTTGAGTCAGGAGTTTTTAAAGAATTATGTTGCCTCCTTGGTAATCAAAAGACCTCTTCATTCTCAGTCACATGGAATGGTTCAGAGGTTCCATAGGACACATGAGCAGCAACTATCAAAGGTTGCTGACAAGAATCAAACACATCTGGGACTATTGTATTCCATTATTCCTTGTGGCATATACGACATCGGTGCACAACACAACTGGCATGACTTCAGCAAAACTATTCTTTGGGCAGGAGATACGTCTTCTGGGGACTTGATGTTCGAATCAACCAAGACTCAGCTCCAAGAGCCGCAGAATTAGTTGCTGCAATTAAAGAACCAACTGTGAGAAATAAATTGTTTGTGAAGATAGCCAGTGATAAAATGAAAACATGGTATGTTGTTTGCAGTAATAGTGTGGGTTTCGAAGGAGACCAGATTTGGTTGTATGACACAAAGTCCCATTGTGGCCTTTCTCTAAAACTCCAAGCTAACTGGGAAGGCCCTGTGACAATCAGATTGGATATAACGAGAAGGCCACCAAAAAGACTGGTTGGCAAAGAATTACTGCAAAGGCAGTTTGCCAGTTCAGGATGATCAGGCTTATGGAGGGGCCTGTGCTATGTTGAGGTGATAACAAAAGCGCCTACGTTATATTTCATATGTGGCAACATGCAATGTTATTCCAGATATTTGATGATTGTTCTACTGACATTCGGTCTGTGCAATTGAGCAAAAGTTGTACACTGACCCAGTTTTGAGAGTGTACCACTACCTGCAACTAAGAAATTATTTTCTTGACACTTCATCTAGATTCTTCTCCGACCTCTGGAGTGTATAAATAGGCATCCAGCATCTGGCTAACTTCAGTTTTTGATCAGTGATATTACAGTCCAGTTGGAGTGATTGTTATTATGGCTTGTGGTTTAGTAATTATTCTGTTAATTACTGCAAAACTATAATAAGGTGAGATTTATTGTTGTGTGCAGTGGCGTACGCAGAAATCAGTCTGGGGGGGGGGGCTTGAACCTTAGCAGTCCATATATTACCCTACTCTTCTACAACTTATAGTATAAGGTACAGTACACATACCAGTTAACGGTTAAAATTTATTAATAGGCATATTATTTTAGTAGGCTTCACATTTTCTATATTAAAAATGTATTATTCGTGATTGGGGGACTTGTGTCTCATTCTATTTTTTAATCAGCAATTTTAAAAACAATACTTTTTTCTTTCTAAAACTAAATATTTTTAATAGATTATTTATGTTTATTGTAATATTTAACAACACATTCATTTTACTTCAATTATACTATAATATTATACATTAATATCAGTAGGACTGGGAATAAAGTTTTGCAACGTTGGTATTTAACAACTATATAGTTCAAATGACTTGCTAATTAACTAATTGTGCCAATACGAAAAACAGTTTTTCATTAAACTGTTATACTTCTTACTGTTATACTACTATTTTACTAATACTTTATTAATGAAAAATTACACAAGTGCATATTAGCTGAATTCTTACAAAATTAACAGCAGTATTTGAAAAATGAAAAAGAAACAATGTACAGTAAATAAGAATCAAGTTAACTATTAATTTACAATAGGTAAAGCATTTGTGTCCAAGCCAAGCAATTTGTAATTTAAAAAGCCAAGTCCATTCTCCTATTTCCTTGATTGGCAAATCGCTCAACAATATCTTCAGGAGAGATGTCGATTTCCCTGTGAATATTGCGTGAAGCTAGCCCATTAAGCCCTGTCTCTGATGTTGTAGACCTCAGCCATGTCTTCAACCGCCTCAGAGAAGGAGCGTTCTGGCTCAGCTGACGTTACTGGAAGTACACACAGTACTTCTTAAATTTTTCGAACATTGGGAAATGTATCTGAATTGCAAGCTTGGAGAGAAGACGGAGCTGTGTCTGGAACATTCATATCTGCTTCATCCACCCACTTTTGCTTCCATATTTCTGCCGCAAGTTTAAGTTCCATCTTCTAGATGTTAGGGTAAATGATAGAGGCAACAGACTGGTTGATCTCTTGAGTAGTAGCCTTAATGATGAAATGAGGCATAAATACTTGAAGATGACAAATTTGATCAAACTCAGGTCCGAAACGAGTTTCTAATTCAACAACGCAATGATCAACAAAAGGAATATATAAATTTAGCTTGTAGAGTTGTTTCACCCGCAATTCCTGGCCAGCATTTGCTCTATGTGATTGATTTGTGATAACAAGAATACTGGAATGATTGCATAATTGCACCTTCTTTTTTACATGAAATTTGTGGTCAGCCATACTTTCAGTGTAATTTTTACAAATAACGGCATAGGTCTACTTCAGGTTACCATCAATTTGAGATTTATATTGTAATAATAAATTACTAATGTCTGTTATTTTATGTAATAATGAAGACTCGTTTTGTGAAAGAACATTTGTGTCAGAACAGCCAGGAATTATAGTTTCACTATTTTCAGAGAATTCAGAAACAAGCCCGGAAACATTGTTGTTATTGCTACAAGCCTCACTAACACAAGTATCTTGCTGAGACGATGTAGAAGTTGACAAAGAACATGTAGGCCTTTCTGCTACACTATCACACTTCACTAATTTAGTTTTTGTTACAAAGAAACCCAAAGTTCTGACTCTCCTTTTTGGTACTTTTGTCTTGTCATCAAGTTTGGACTTATTAGTCTCCATCTTAGACGTAACAAATAATCACTAATAGAACTACAAAAACGGCGGATTTAATAACCACCGTACTGCCAAACAAACACAAACGCGACAATGGCGGATGATGACAGCAACGTGTGTACGAGTGGTGTATCTCCTGAATGACTACCTCCGATCACTGCAGAAAACAGAGAATATGTGGAAGCTTGTAGAGGCTACCTCTCACCCGTGGCGCTCGTGCAGCGAATTTCTGTACGCACGAGCATGCGTGAAACTCGAAATTTTTCACGCACGCTGTGGAGTGCGTGCATGCTTCGAAGGGGGTGCAGGATTTGGTAGGTAGGTTAGTTATGTTTATACATTCGGAAAATACGATACTATTTAAATAAAATATTATTGTTTCTAGAAATTAATTTTTTTTATAATATATATTTATAACGATTCTATTTTTTTTATGTAAAAAAATTATCCAAAAATTTCGTATAAATGTAGAGTTTTTAAAGTAATTTTTTTCATTATTATAGCGGCATTATTCAAGATATGAAATTAGAAACATTATTAAAATTTTCGTTTTATTTATCGACTGATATAAAAAAGTGCTGAATTTAGTTCAAGTACTAAATAATATTTTTATGAAAAAGATTTATAAACTTATTTAAGTTTCATAAAAACATTATTTAACTTAAGTAAAAATTCTTGGGGTTCACTGGTAGTAGTGGCCGGTGGCACGTCACTGGCTGACATGCGTGTGGCCGTGCCGTCAAATGAGAGCGAGAGAAAACAGGTAGCTTACTGAATGTTACACTCAGCGTAATACACTGCTCAATGAACAGTTATAACTGAAGTAATAATTGTTATTATAAACTACTTATTTTGTTAGTATTAATATCCCCATCCAAATCCGCCGAAATATGCAAATTTGTAATTTTAACGAGACCTAAGTAAATTAAGGAAGTGCATATTATATTTTGCAGTTGGGGGGGGCTTTTGCCCAAAGCCCCCCCCCCCATACGCCACTGGTTGTGTGTAGACAAATTTTAAGTTTAAGAGTTGTATAAAAGTGTCTTGTTAATTCTAACTGTAATTAAAGCTATAATTAGTGACTTTATCTGGTGTTAGTTATTCTGTCTCCTCTGTACACGCAATGATCTGTGTGATTGTCGATTGTCATAACCATACCATCAGAGTTATCAACATTCTTCCAAATGAAATAAAACTTTCTGGGTTGTTGAATTGTTGTTCAGTATACCATGCCAAATATTGCGACTGTTCCTATTATACGTAGTAATTCTTGGTATACTTGATGCATGACAGTTTCTTAAAGCATTTGCCATGGTGGTCTGGATATTTTTCTCAATAATCATGTTGATTGTAAATCTAGCCCACCTTGTCTTAACCAGTACCATAAACCAATATCAAATTTCATAGTATACCTTATTCTTCTTTCTTGTTTTTCGTGTCTGGATATATTTAAACTCAGGCACAAAAATGGGCAGTCCAATAGCTATCTTGCTTGCATTCCACATGTCTTCTAATGTGCGAGTAGCTGAACTATTTGCGCACACCAGATGTTTGGTGTCATAAAGCTTCCTGCATTCACATTTGTTGTCATTCACATCTTTAAGACCCCATTTAATTGGGTTTGACTTAGTGGGAGCCACATCGGTTCTTATTTGGTTGAGCATTTTCCAAGTTCCCACTCCAGCAGCGAACAATTAAGTAGACCTTCTTTTAATAGACAATAAAGATAATATCACCACTCTGTGCTGTTCCTCCTACAAACACTTTTATATACAGTCAGGGTGTCTACCAACTCATCATAAAAGAACTCCCTGATTTTTCCAGGATAAGTAAGAAAATTCCCTGAGTAACATAAGTGACCAAAATACAACGCATTTACAAAACAAAGAACTTGAGTGGACTACTGATGACCACACGATCAGCCACATTGTAGTCGTGAGCAACTAAAGGTCAACTGCACCGAACACATTTAGCTCAGTGCGCTAAGGTGTTACTTGTAGCGTGCAGGTTGTAGAAGGTTCGAATCCTGCCTCGGCCAACCCGAAGATGGTTTTCTGTTTTCAACACCAGGCAAATTCTGCGTCAGTACGCTAAGGACAAATTCCCCCCCCCCCAAATCCCTCCTATTTCTAACCATGGAGAATGTCACAAAACTGAGTGCATCCCGTAAAAGATGGATTAAAGAAAAAAAGCTCAACATTTTCAGCTTTTGTTACGGCTATTGACCGCTACATTGTGCAGTAAAGTGTTCCAAGACAAGACGAATGGAAGATTTGAAAACAGAGCTGAGTAGGTTATTTAGGTACCGTATTTATGGATATTCAGGGCTTCGCTTAAAATCATTTTAAATTTTTTCCCACCAAAGGTCAAACTGTGCCAATGTGTTCCATTTCACTCATCATATATGCTACAAGAGGAATCAACATTCAAAACTGCATTTATTTTAAAATATGTATTCATATGAGAGGGGCCTTTCACTAATGTCATGGCAATTTTTCACAATCATATTTTTCAGAATGACAAAAGTAACATGAACAAGTGGCCTGTGGCCGGGAGTATATGTAAGCGATTTTATGAGAAGGCATGAATATTTATTAATACCGGTTAATTGCCTTGAAGATGAACAATAATAGATGAAGATCGATTGACAACATTAAAAGCTATTAAAAAAATAAAATGATACTTACATCTTCCCCATCTACCCATCCAGAGCAGGAACTACTCAAATCCAGAGAAGCACGAGACGATTTACTCCGACTTCTATTCCACATATGCTACGCTAGATTGCAACTGGACAGGACCAAATAATTGTAAGCTCAGTGCTCTCACCAGATTGGCTGTACACGGCTTCCATCACAAGGCAAGCGTACAAAAAGATTCCATGAACGAAGTACCAGTGTTTATATGTTTTGTACCGGACTTTATGCGATCGTTTTTATTTTAGCATGTGCCGTGAAAGAAGTAAATCACTGATTGAGTATAGAGAATGTTAGATCAAATCAAACATATTTGTGTACGTAAGCTTATGGCCACTTGGCTGAAATAAATTCTTATCATCACCTTCTCCATGCCTTAATAATTCAAGGACAGTGTTTTTAAAGTTTTCAAATTCCTTTAAATTGCACGCACCACACAGCACTGTGCCTCACAAAATAGAAATAACAATAACACAATGTTTGTTTTAATTAAACACCAAGCACTTATTTACACTTATGTAAAATTGCAACAGAAGTCTGCTTCCATTTACTTGTTCGATTCTTCAGCCAACTTCTTGATGTTTTCTTCAAGCAGTTCCAGCTCCTTATCCTTTTCTTCCCTAAGTTTTGCTCTCTTGGCTTCCAACTCCATGATCTGCAGTTCAACCTGCCTTTTCTTTTTGAGCTTTAGCTGCCTTTCCTCATCTTCGGCTTTCTTTCTAGAAATTTCTTCCATATAGCGACTTCTTGCATTTTTCGTGGAATGTATCAAACTCTTATCGATCACGAGGTCCTGTACATTGGGGCCCACTATTGTGTTCACAGAGTCATACACCAATCGCCTTGCTACCAGGGTCTCGTTGGCCATGTTATCAATAAGATCTTCCTTATTAACAGAGAAACCTCGTTCTAAACTTGAATTACCATGGGAAATGACAAGAACCATTTTCATGACTTTTAGAATCCTCAATTCTGGACTGGACCTTCCAAAAAATCTCTCCAAAAGTGGTCTGCACGATCTGACAATCTATCGAATGATTTTAGTCTATCAGAGGCACTGGGCTGGGACACAAAGTTTGAGAATTCTCTCGCAGCTTGATCAGCAGTAGGACCATCGATCCATTTATTTTCCACTAAAATGGAGAGCAAGGTTTGTAATCTGCTCTCTGCCAATGATTTTGATGAACTAACTAATTGCGGGTCAAAGCAGGAGACAGCTTTTGTAAATTTATACGAAAGAGGCGAGCGAGTCACCAGTTTCTGACAGATTTTTACGAGACACTCTCTACAATCTCTTTTGAATATCATCACATCCAATTCCTTCAGTTTCTTTACCTTCTTCAGCTCTGCCATCGTGGCATATCCCACCTTCACGTGTTTCACTGGTAACAGATTTTCATTTTGAGTTACGTTGATGGAAGAAGGATTACTGGCTTCCTCCAATACTTCCTTCTTGACAAATCTGTCCATGATAATCCTCAGAGCCCCACACAATGCAGAATACAGAAATGGTATCATAGGGCGATTGCATTGGAATTCTGTCATAAAAGGTTCCAGATCCGATGCCACTGTCCTGAAGAACGCAAGTTTTGGTGCAAGCAAAGAATCCTGTAATGCTTTCTTCACTTCACCAAAGCTCATACAAGAGGGTGCAGAATTCCCTTGTTCAATTCCTCTCACGTACACTTTCACATTCGGGAGAATCTCTATTGCTCGTTGAGCTACATTTGCGCACTCTAGCCACCGGACCGCTGAAAATTTCAGTGGAAAGATGCTACTATTCGTTAGGCGTCTGTAGTCTGCGCGTCTAGCTGGAACATTTTTAAAAAGATTGAACAAAGCCCTCAGAAATTTCACCAACATCCATCCCGTTTCTTGAAATCCAGCTTTATAGGCACAATGCATTGTATGCAAGCCGCAACTTCCCACCTCAAGCAAAACAGGGCCTTCAATTTCCTTGATGGAAGCCTTGAAATCTCTTAAAAACTTAAAATTTTTATTAGGGCCATCCATTGATATATTAATTACCTTCTTCATAAAATGGGGCGGAATCTCCTTGTTGAATGCTGCAAGTAAATCACTTGCTGTTGTGTGACCAAGAAAAGCAGAGGACCAGTAGCGTACTACTACTTCATCCTTGGAATTGTCCCAATAGCGGATATCAATGTCCATCTGTTGCATCTGAGAAACTTTATTCAGCGATTCGTCAAAACCAACTGTTATAACATCCGCTAGCTCAATCTCGTGAAATAATCTGGTTTTGAAGTATGGAGCAATTCCATGAACAATTACATACCCCATTTTGTCTTTTTGGAGCTGAATCTTGGTTGCAATTTCACTATCGGAATACATCCATTTAAAAACACCAACATCCCTGGCAGCAGACCTCATGGTTCGGTGATTCATCACTACCTGAATACACCACAAAATTTCAGCCCTAGTGGAGTCTTCTTTAATCAAAAAATCATTCACTCTTGAATTTCTTCGAAGCAATGAAGAATCGTTTCCATCGTCGGTTGCAACAGGCTGAGAAGTGTTAGGCTCAGGGTTATTAAACTGCGGCTTAGCATCCACAGGTAAACTAAAATAATTAGTAATAGCGCCAGAATTTTTTGCAGCAATTTTATGTTTGGAGCCCTCAGCATGGCTACTAACTGCACGCCTGCCCATATTGCTTAATGAAAACGAATACCGACATAACCTACAACTCGCCCGAAAAGGGCTGTCTTTCACTGCTTCTAGCCATGATTTAAACTTTGGGTCATTCAACCACTCTGACTGAAAACGAGTTTTGCACGCCATAATAAAACGGAATTTTCAAACGACTTTGCACAGTCACGAATTTGGATGCCCACGTGTTTTTAACAACGAACGCACATCACACTAAAAGCATTTTAATCCGCACCACTAAAGAATTAAGAGCACGCAATTAATTGCAAAGCTTCTGCTTTAGATTTCGCGCACAACACAACAGATTTCAAGAATTTCAAATCACAATAACACACTCGCGCGCGAACGCAACACATACAGTAAGCACCGGTAAACAACAAATGAAGAGATGTAAACGCTATTACGGCGCGAAATCGCGAAAGTGTAGCCAACACTCAAAACTTTTCAACGTTGCGAAAATAGTTGAAATTCCGATAAAACTCTATATTCACAATACAGTAAACCTCTCTAATTCGGATTCTCTAATTCGGATTATATGGGGCGAAGCCTAGTCCGAATTAGAGAAAAATCCGAATTATAGAATATTTTATAGAAATTCATACTACAGTATAGGTAAAGTGCTGTAAAAATAAATATTAAAACTACCTAAATATTAATGGAAATTTAAATTGATTGTACTTACAAAATGGATAACTAAATTCACATAAACAACAATCTTTCACCATCAATGTTTTCAAGTTAAGTTCGCACGCAAAAAGTTTATAAGTAATGCACACCTGCAATTATTAATGTACGTAAATATTAATGGAAATTTAATTTTATTGTGAAATATTCGTCCATCGGCTAATACAACAAGCACAAGTATATAGTGGCACGTAATTTTTCATTTCCCGTAATCTACTGTTACAGATTTGGTTCCCTTTTGGTCCACCGTAAATAAAAAATAAAAATACGGGCGTTTCATCGGCATTTCCCATGTGTTCAAGTGAATAATTATACTTCTTGCGTAAATGAATGACACACCGCTGATACTGTAGGAGTTTTTCTTCGTAGTCACTCGGTAGTTTTAGCGCGAGTGATGTACGTCATTTAAGCGCAAAACCATTTCGCCGCATCATTCGTCTTATACACCCGAAGCTGGCTTTGAAACCGGAGACTTTTAATTCTGCGATTTCTAAAGCTTTTAATTTTAAAACATGTCTAATGACAGGGAGTCCTTCCCTTCTTAAAAGCCGTACGTATTCACAGATGCTGGACTCTACTGCTACAAAATGCCCAACTTGAGGTCCCGCGAATGCTCGTCGCGCAGTATTTGCATGTAAAAGTCGTTCCTTCTGTTTTCTCCATTGTCGGATTCATCAATATAGAATTTCCTTGCGGCTTCGCGATTGCACGTTTTTTCTACATTTTGAATCAGAATTAATTTATAATTCGCATCGTACGGGTTACGTTTAATTTGATTTGACCGCGTGCCTTTAGTCTCCACAATATCACTCATACCGCAAACGCACTACAAAAACGCCGAATGAAAACAAAGTACAGATAAGCGATGTTGTCGCTGTTACAATAGAAAACCACACTGTCAGTTTACCTGTTATTTAGAAACATGTTTCTCACACCCCCTCTACTCATCCTTTGTCTTGCTGCCTACAGAAGGGTGTGAGCACGCCCACGTGCGCCCGCACTTACACTTTATCTTCCTATTCTTTCTTCAGTTTGCTGTTACAACATTCGGTTGTAGTCATAAATCATAACGCCACCCGAGTTAACTACAGCCAGGCAAACTGCTGTTGCTTAGGCAGTAAACAACTCATAGATACCAAAAGCGTTCGTCCCGCCAGAAGTCAGTTATAACTTCGAATTTCGTTAGCGTGCGAATGCAAGCTGCAGGCCAAATTAGCGACCATGTTTTTAGGAGAAAAAGTGTGGCTTGTATTCGGAACAATACGGTATTTGCATGATATTAATAGTATTAAAATTTCAAATGTTATAGGCCTATTTGATTTAAATATATCCTCAAAAAACAAAATTTGCGATTTAACGGACTTTCGATTTTACGGACACCCCTCAGCCCCAATTAGTCCGTTAAATCGAGGGTTTACTGTATTTACCTCTAGCACTCATATTGTAATACAGTACTGTAAATTAATACCAAACAGTGTTTGAAGAAAATGCGGTTTGAAAAGCTGTACGCAACTAAGAAATAACTTCAGTACAATAGAACCTGAACGCACACGAATACAATAACAATGACGCACAACACTACCAAAGCAGCAGTTGAAACTGGACTAAACTGGGGGTGCGTATCGCACATTTTGCCAACATAACACTTTAATAATTCCCTAAAGGCAAATGTTTCACAAAGAATTCACAAAATTAATTTTTTTTGTGAATTATAATTTTTTTTTTAGGGAGTCCGAATTATCGTAAATTCCGAATTAGAGAAGTCCGAATTAGAGAGGTTTCACTGTAACAATATTCTTCCCGCTGTGGAAGGTCGAAAATCCATTAAATCCCTACACTTTCATTGTTAAATTTCCAAAACGTCCCCGCTAAACAAAAACTTAAATCTGCAAGATTGAGCGGGAAACCCGCTAAGTTGACAATACTGAACAGACAACCCGCGCAAGGTTGGGTCAAATACCAATCCGAGCTGGGAACCAATCAAATAGCATACTTCAGTCCCGCGCTGGGAACGAGTGTTCATTGGCTGACTATGGGAATCGAGTAGCGATCGATTACGTCCCGCGAAATTCGAAAGTATCGCTACTACGTTTACGGAGAGTAGCCCAAGAGGAAAATCCCTGATTAACGAAGAAATTCCCTGATTTTTCCCTGAATATTCCACAAATTCTTAATTCCCTGAAAATTCCCGGTTTTCCCGGGTCGTAGACACCCTGACAGTTCATCCCTAAAAGACCTAGAATTTGACTCATTATAAGTCTCTTGGAAGTTTTTTCTTTAGTTCATTGCTTGTGATTTTTCAAACCTTATCACTGTAAAATAGCGCTTATGGCATTCATATTGTAGCATGACAGATTATCCACTTAATAATGAATGAAATATGATCATAAATAAATATCAATTAAAATAACTATCAAAGAAAAATCCAAATGAAAACAAATAAACATCACAATAAAATACAATCATAACTGGAAGAAATAAAAATAAAGAAAAAATATATGCAACAAACATGTGTAATGAAAAATAAACACAAAAAACTAAAATAAAGTAAGGAAATACCCAGGTAGGATAGGAGTAAGTAAGGAAAATATCCAGAACAAACCAACGTACATAATAAAACTATATTGTAGTGAAGAAACAAAGAATGAGAATCAGTGAGTAAGGCAAAACCCAGAACAAACCGACACCCCTAAAATAAGGACTGTTTTTTCAAGAAACAAGATAGGATATGAATAAGGACGAAAATGCCCAGAACAAACCGAAATACCTAATAAACAGGAATGATTTTGAAGATACAAGATAGTAGGATAAGAGGACTACCAGAAATACCCAAGGGTAACCCAATAAGAAGAAAATAAAAACCCCAAAAGAGATTAAAAGTCACCAACGAAAGTATAACACCCAAAAACAGAAACTAATGTAAAGTAAATGTAAACAAAAGTGTTTAGAGGTATAAGTAAAAGTGCACCCATGAAAGTTATTTTATAATGAATAAAAACCAATCTTAAGAATCCTCTATAAATAAAATTCTTGATAATATAAAACTCATTAGTGATAGTATCAAGAAATAACAGGGGACCAGTGCAAGTTATTTTATTATAGTATATAAACTTCAAGAAAGTGCATTAAATGCTTAAACTAAGTAAATGTGTACCTTTGAACAACTTTAAAGTTTTTAATTTAACTTCATAAATACTATTTGGTAGAATAGTATTATGAAAATCAAATACTAATGTTTCCAAGAAAGTGCCACTATCTAACAACATTCACTAAAATGAGAAAGATAAATAGAGAGCTGGTAGTTAATAAGTGAAGTGACAAGGGAAACATCCCTAATATAAAATAAAAACAGATAAGACAACAAAAGTAATTTTAAGAAAAATTAAAAAATGAAGGATCAGATGTGTTATGTTTCTATTTAAGTAAATAAACTCTATACCTAAATGTTGGAAATAGAGTGTAATGTTTTATAATCCTAAAATATTTATTATGTTTAATAGTATTAATCAAGGATGAAATGTCTGAGTGTGGATACCATTCTTTTATTATAAAATATGTATTATGTGTTACTAGTAATAATCAAGACTAAAATGTCTGAGTTTAAATACCACTTTTTTAATATCAAATATTTGTGATGTATTAATAGTATGAATTCAATACTAAATGTTCTAATAGTTAAGTAAGGAAAATTCAATTAATATTGTATTAGAATAGAAGGTCAGAAGGGGTATAAACAAGCTGTATTATTCAAAAACGTTGTATGTAAAAACAGATAAAATCTAGGCCAAATGGTAAATCTCAACTACATTATAATTGATGAATCAAGTCCAGTAGACTAGTTAAACTGATGAATTTTATGTAAGGTAAATCAGTCACAGAGTAATATAATGTAAATTATACTTTAGAAAGATATTGTAAAAAGATAGGAAGAATTATTGGAAAAAATGCAAATGTAATAACTAAAAATTCAAAGGGGGGAGTCACAAATTAATGAATAATATTTAAAAAGATAACCTATTAATAAAATTACAAGAAATTAAGGGAAGATAAACCTTTTATTTCAATCTGAGATTTAGTACAATCATAAATATAACATATAAAATGGCAAACATTTTGAGAAGAACAGGAAGTAAATTTTGTAAAGCCTACTTTTTAAAAAATGAAGTAAATATAGCATTTTAGATAAAAAACTTTGTAAAAATATCTTATTTGGTATCAAATCAAGCAGAATGAACTAAAGAAAGAGATTTATGTATTTAGTATTAAATAAAATTAAATAACACCAAACATATATTCAGTAATATAATGTAATTTTTATACATGTAACGGAAGCGAAAAAGATTTAAAACAATGTATTGCTAATATTAAATTGGCTAAGATGTTTTCAGATGACGAAGGAAGTTAGAACAGTTGATTATTAGACTTTGTCAAGCACACTTGAACGAGATTTTAGCTTATATTAACCTATATAGCAGACAAGTATGGCATTCGTTCAGTAAGCCTAGTCTACAGTGAAAATCATAAATTTCTAAAAACTGAACTTAGACTTTAAATTCACTGAGAACATCTAATATCACCATTAAACTAAAGTAATATGGAACAGTAAATGAGTGACATAATTAATTACACATATAAAGCCAATAATTCTTAATAACGAGACGAGAAGTGCAATTTTCGACCTTACTGACCAAAGTGAATTATAACATTATCTAACACATTTAATCGAAGTGAATCACAAAACACTGAACCAGGACCACTCCACTAACACCAGAAGGAATAATCACAACTGCGGAGACGAGGAAACATTGAAAAGGCCACATTTATAGGAAGAAAATTTCATCGAGCCGACTTCATTTTAACAGATGCAGTCCTGAAGCCGCCATCTTGACTCCCACAATTCAAAGCGAGCTTTGCCAATCTAATCGTCCAGACGTCAATGGTTCGAATTTTACTTTTATAAACAATATATATTAAATAATAACTTTGTAATTTTTAATTCTTAAGATATTTACTTGTAAGTGTTATACTTTTCTGACCTTACCCTTCTCTGACTACATAATATAACCGTTCAAAGAACCCGAT
Source organism: Magicicada septendecula (assembly GCA_034769895.1). Lineage (NCBI taxonomy): Eukaryota > Metazoa > Arthropoda > Insecta > Hemiptera > Cicadidae > Magicicada > Magicicada septendecula. Next base: position 598,200,120 of record CM068367.1, on the reverse strand, counting down.
AATTAATATAAAATACAGATGTAAAAAATAATCGACAGCCCTGAGAAACGAGTCGATACTACTGTTGAATAATCGATTACCACTCGATATATAATAAAATTTGTTAATAAATCTGGAATTTCTGCAAATTGGTTTCTGTTTATTTATAAAATTAATAAATAGAATTAAAATAAAATAAATTTGAGATCACGGACTATCCGAAAGGCGGCCTTTACCAAAGTGGAAGGAGAATACACAATTAAGAAGAAGAACCGTCAATCGATTAGTGCTGGAGATAATACAATTAACGCAGAAATTAATTCTAAAAACTTAAAGTGATACAGTACACAGGAACAGAAAGAAGAGATTTAAATATTTACATAAAACAATTACAAAATTTATTTACTAAATACTGAAACAACAAAAACAATTAAAACAATATTTTAAACACAACAAAAATGTCTTTATTTTGTTAACAAATTTTTATATTTTGTTACAAAATTGGCGCTCACAACAGTGGGGCGTAAAACAAAATAAAGCAAACACAGCAGAAGGCTACGATTTTGTTACAAAATTGGCGTCCAACTAAGGGGCTTCAATTAGTGATTGATAGGCCAATATAATTTGCCCAATTCCTAATTGAAGCTTGGCAGCGGTTATCAAGTCTGAGAAGGACAATAAAAAGGCAACAACGATAAACAAAATGGCAGAACTTACACGAAAGGAGATGATGGAGATGCTCCTACAAATGAGAAATGATAGTAAACGGTGGAGTGAAGAATTAAGAAATGAGAGGACCAAAGAAAGAAAAAATGATAGCAAACCAGAAACAGAAGAAATACCAAACGAAAAAACAAAGGAACAAGTAGTGGTATTACCTGAAATTAAAACTAACAGAAACAAGGAATATATTAAACAAAGGGAAATGAAATCAAAGAAAATGAGAAGAATGTATCCAAGGAATTTAATAAAAACAAAGGAAGAATTTGAGATGATGAACAATGGGTTAATTAATGTACTGAATATCCCAATTACCAACAATAAAGAAATCATGAATGCCAGAGATTATGAAAGGAGATTAAAGGTAATTTCAGAAATGATTTACCACAAAACAGTAGCTTACCACTTGGAAAAGACCAGAGGTAAATGGAATACGACAAAAGTAGAAATACTTGGGAAAATATCGATGATATCATTAGTCATTGATGGACCAGTGTCATATTGGTGTAAGAAACAATATGATAGGTTGAGTCGAGTAAGCTTTGCAGAAAATGAAGGAATAACAGCAGGAAAAAGGAAGTACAAGGTAGAAGCAAGAGATGTCACAAGTACCGGAATAATTATGAAGAAAATGGTTGTCCGGACAACAAGGGGCAACTGAGATGATGGACCACGGTTAAATCAAATACCATACACAATCAAGAAAAGGGACGGATGTTATGATAACTGACTACGGCGAAAAAGCATTTAAAGGAGACGAGAAATAAGTACCATGGAGGAGAAATGATATGAATAACAAACAAAGAAACAAAACTGGGATTTATGAAAGAAGATTATTTAAGAAACTGAACCTTACAAATGAAAATATGAGCAACTGAGCGACATAAAGAAAATCATCAATACTGGGTATAAAAGAAAATATAACCATAAGAAGGAATAATAAAGAAAAGAAGGAAAATAAAGAAAAGAATTTTGAAGGTAAAATTAACAAAATTCAAAACATAGTAAGATCAACTTGCGACCAATTATTTATGAAACTCATTTTGGAAATCAAGAAAAAGAATTTTGAATTTAAATTAATCAACAAAATGTAAAAATGAAGTAAGAACACTTACAACCGATTATTTATGAGAAATAATTTGGAAGGGAAGAAATTGAATTTAGAATGACCACTACCACATAAGATCAACTTACCACAATTATTAACAGCATTTAATATGGAGTAGTTCTTGAATTACCCAAACTCTAAAAAACTATGAAAACTAATGATACAATTAAAATGAATAAAATTGTTTTGGAATAAAAATAAAAAACCTTTACGCAATACAAGGAGAAACAATGACCACATAAATATTATAATTAAAGAATTCATTTGGATAAAAAACAAGAGCGAAATAATTTTTGAAAAAGAAAAAAAGAAATATATATCTATAATGTAACTATGATCATAAAATAAATGTCAATTATAATAAAGACAATTAGAAGAATAATTGCAAGAACATGAAACCAGTGGAACCATTATAAGAACTAAGAAAAACAAAAATATATTAACATATATGCTACCAATAACCAGAAGAAGATTATAATAACAACAAAGGAATAACAGAGAATTCAAATAAAAAACTTTACACTTAATAACTAGTGATAATTATATTAAAAGAGCTTCCAACCCTAATAAGAAATAATATATCAGCAGAGCTAACAATTAAGAAGAATAACTGAGAAGAAAAATAACTGAGATAGAAATATTAACAACTCTGAGCAAATACGAAGTGAGGTATCCAAAGATATTTTTTAATATTCGTAAAATAGACTATTCTTATCTAATTTTTATTAATGACTGTCTGTAGATAATTCCAGCAGTATTATTATGTTTTGAGCAGAGATGAATTTCCTCTGATCTCAATGAGTAGTGTAGCATGGCCAGCAGAGTATGTAGCCAACAGTGCCTCTCTGAACTGCCCCAGCTCACATGTTAGGGAATGAATATCCCAAGGATAAAACACCAAGTTAAGAAAAAACGAAAATAAATAATAATAAACCTCAGATGACTATTACTATCAAGGAAAATCAACTTAAGAATAAAATATATGTAAGCTCAAATACGAAGAAGCAAGGATAGAAATGGGAAGGAAGTCAAGAAATGTAATTTATAATAAATATCATAAGCAATTATTTCAGACAAACTCAAAGTATGGTCTGAACTAATCACTTCTGGAGGAGAGCAATCTGTAGCATGACAGATTATCCACTTAATAATGAATGAAATATGATCATAAATAAATATCAATTAAAATAACTATCAAAGAAAAATCCAAATGAAAACAAATAAATATCACAATAAAATACAATCATAACTGGAAGAAATAAAAATAAAGGAAAAATATATGCAACAAACATGTGTAATGAAAAATAAACTCAAAAACTAAAATAAAGTAAGGAAATACCCAGGTAGGATAGGAGTAAGTAAGGAAAATACCCAGAACAAACCAACGTACATAATAAAACTATATTGTAGTGAAGAAACAAAGAATGAGAATCAGTGAGTAAGGCAAAACCCAGAACAAACCGACACCCCTAAAATAAGGACTGTTTTTCAAGAAACAAGATAGGATATGAATAAGGACGAAAATACCCAGAACAAACCGAAATACCTAATAAACAGGAATGATTTTGAAGATACAAGATAGTAGGATAAGGGGACTACAAGAAATACCCAAGGGTAACCCAATAAGAAGAAAATAAAAACCCCAAAAGAGATTAAAAGTCACCAACGAAAGTATAACACCCAAAAACAGAAACTAATGTAAAGTAAATGTAAACAAAAGTAATTATATATAATTTACCTTGTAATTTCCGTCCAGTGACGTCGAGCGTAATTTGTATGGTTACGCGTTTCAGGCCATGTGGCCCATCCTCAGACCATCACTCCGAGAGGAGCTCGTTAAACAATAAAATCCACACAAAACAAACACATAATAAATAACTACATAAAATATATTAAATAAACATATAAAAGCGTTCTATTACCCGAACACGGTGCACCGCGTGTAGCATGTCTGAACTGCGTCAATGGAACCTGTTATCTATTATTATCTGTAATCGATCGCAGCGCGGTATCATACAGTGGGTTGGACCTGAAGTTAAGTTTATCATTAAGTATGTCATCACACACATCGGGGTTATTATGACCTCTATATATCTCGAATTCCTCGAGTGCATCCATATAACGGCCTTTACCACAATAATGTAGGGGTATGAAGTTAGTGTTGAAATTAGTATAAGAATGATTACACGATATCAGATGCTTTGTAAAGTTAGATTTAATATTATCTATGGAAAAATCACCCCTGTTAAAATGGCTTTGTGGTGTGTGTTCACGGAATCTTTTGATAAACGGTCTACCCGTTTGGCCGATATAAAATCGGTCACAATCGTCACATATAAGCTTATAAATACCGGTTTTGGATTCAATGTTTATCTGAACGACTGGGCGAACCAAGTTCCGTAGACGGTTATTTGTTTTAAAAATGACAGTATAACCTAATTTACTTAAAGTGGATGTAAGGATCCTGGGCACCAACTCAGTGTATGTTGTTGTGATGTATTTGTTGTTAGGTGTATTATCATGTGTCTGTTTGGAACGACGGAATTTGTGTTTTCTAAGAATATTGTCAATCAATTGGGACTCATATCCGTTGGCCATAGCTATGTGTTTAATTATGTTGAGTTCACAATCGAAATCATCATTATTTAGGGGGATCATCAAAAGTCTGTGAATGAAACTGTTGTAGGCCACTAATTTTTGAGAGAAAGGGTGGTGTGAGTCCGCATGTATGGTCACGTTTGTGGTGGTAGGTTTTCTGTAAATTTTAAAGTTTAAGCTGTTAAGTTGCCTGGTGACAGTAAGATCGAGAAAGTCGAGTTCATTATTGGTTTCAGTTTCCATAGTATACTTCATTGCATAACGTGTTCCTGCGCAGGTCCGCGTCGGCCGCGTGTATCGTGTTTTCGTTCTGTTTTGTCTCGGTTTTAATATGTGTTAAATTATTTAAGTATTTTTGTTGTTATGTTTGTGTTGTTTTTATTATCTGACTGGATGTGCATACATCAAGAAATGTATTTTTAACTTATATTCATCGAGGATCTGAAGATGACACTTAATGTGTCGAAACTCGAGTAATCCTGTTTTCGGATTTCAAAAAGCGTGACGGTAGGTAATTAACCTGTTTTATAACAACATTCACTAAAATGAGAAAGATAAATAGAGAGCTGGTAGTTAATAAGTGAAGTGACAAGGGAAACATCCCTAATATAAAATAAAAACAGATAAAACTGTACAAAAGTAATTTTAAGAAAAATTAAAAAATGAAGGAACAGATGTGTTATGTTTCTATTTAAGTACAGTGGAAATCGGTTAACACGAAATGACGGGGACCAGTTATTTTTTTCGTGTAAACCGAATTTCGCGTTAAGCGAACAAAAAGTGAAACAAAATGAGGAAGTGAACAAATAGTGTACTGTAGATTATTTATTGTACTGTCTAGTAAAATGCAACAAATAGGCCTACAACCTTTTATTTATCCTCATGGTTTATTATTGTTAATTTTTCTTAAAATTATTATTAACTGTTCTAAATTTAGTCCCATGATTTAGGTTTTCTTATAGACTACTGTATGTCTTTCAACTTTACCGTAGTTTTCGTGTTTATCTTTATTTAAAATAATCCGTTATTTTCTTTTGCACACAATTTTGCACTATTTTATTTTCAACAAATTGTTCTAATTTATCAACGTGTTCAAACATTTCACCTTCCGAGTTGGCTTCAAAATATCGACGAACACAGCTCAGCAACGAAAGCATATCGGTAGCGGTAGGAACATTTTCACTATCATTTTCCGTGTCAAGTTTTCCGTGTCAATCGTGGATAACGTCGAGTTTGGTATACCGAATGTTTTACAGATTTCTGTTTTAGTTCGAATACCCTCATTAACAGCTTGGAGGAGTTCAACTTTTTTTTCTAAAGAGAGGGCACTTTGTTTACGCACTTTCTTCTCCATTTTACTTCCGGACTGCAAAAACGTAATTTACGAAAGCGTAACTTCACTTAACACGTACATGTCACACGCTTAACGTCACTTAACTGGCTGTAAAAGACTAAGAAGTTTGTACAGTAAAAAAGTAAACAGTTAATCCTCACAACTGAGTAAATTTTTTATAATAAAATGTTATCGGTACCGTACCGCAAACTTTACCACTGCTGTAGGCTACACGCACAGAATACAACTGAACTGAACTCACCACACCCTATAGAGTAGGTAGTTAATGTAAGCGATAACGGTTTACAGTATTTGCGGTCAATGAACAACACATTTGGTGCTGAAGGAGAGGCTATGGTTTCTCGTAAACAACGATACACTGTATACAGTACGTACTGTAAATACAACTTGGTACTGAAGACAAAACAAAACAGGTAGACAAAACAAACTATGGTCACTACCTGCTCTTTCTCTTTGAGAGATGAAGAATGGATTCCGTTACATCGAAAACAAGCTTTTGGGCGTACTTGTGTGGCATTATTTTGTATGCAGTTACTTAAAAGCCAGCCAAAAAAAAATTATTTTTAACAAAAATTTTTCGTGTTAACCGATATTTTTCAGGTAAACCTTTTGTGTTAACCGTACAAATAATACACTGTACATAACAAACGGCGATCGGTACCCGAGTGGTATTTCGTGTTAACCGATATTTTGTGGTAACCGTTTTCGCGTTAAACGATTTCCACTGTAAATGAACTCTGTATCTAAATGTTGGAAATAGAGTGTAATGTTTTATAATCCTAAAATATTTATTATGTTTAATAGTATTAATCAAGGATGAAATGTCTGAGTGTGGATACCATTCTTTTATTATAAAATATTTATTATGTGTTACTAGTAATAATCGAGACCAAAATGTCTGAGTTTAAATACCACTTTTTTAATATCAAATATTTGTGATGTATTAATAGTATGAATTCAATACTAAATGTTCTAATAGTTAAGTAAGGAAAATTCAATTAATATTGTATTAGAATAGAAGGTCAGAAGGGGTATAAACAAGCTGTATTATTCAAAAACTTTGTATGTAAAAACAGATAAAATCTAGGCCAAATGGTAAATCTCAACTACATTATAACTGATGAATCAAGTCCAGTAAACTAGTTAAACTGATGAATTTTATGTAAGGTAAATCAGTCACAGAGTAATATAATGTAAATTATACTTTAGAAAGATATTGTAAAAAGATAGGAAGAATTATTGGAAAAAATGCAAATGTAATAACTAAAAATTCAAAGGGGGGAGTCACAAATTAATGAATAATATTTAAAAAGATAACCAATTAATAAAATTATAAGAAATTAAGGGAAGATAAACCTTTTATTTCAATCTGAGATTTAGTACAATCATAAATATAACATATAAAATGGCAAACATTTTGAGAAGAACAGGAAGTAAATTTTTTAAAGCCTACTTTTTAAAAAATGAAGTAAATATAGCATTTTAGATAAAAAACTTTGTAAAAATATCTTATTTGGTATCAAATCAAGCAGAATGAACTAAAGAAAGAGATTTATGTATTTAGTATTAAATAAAATTAAATAACACCAAACATATATTCAGTAATATAATGTAATTTTTATACATGTAACGGAAGCGAAAAAGATTTAAAACAATGTATTGCTAATATTAAATTGGCTAAGATGTTTTCAGATGACGAAGGAAGTTAGAACAGTTGATTATTAGACTTTGTCAAGCACACTTGAACGAGATTTTAGCTTATATTATATTTTGTCTTATATAGCAGACAAGTATGGCGTTCATTCAGTAAGCCTAGTCTACAGTGAAAATCATAAATTTCTAAAAACTGAACTTAAACTTTAAATTCACTGAGAACAATTAATATCACCATTAAACTAAAGTAATACGGAACAGTAAATGAGTGACATAATTAATTAAACATATAAAGCCAATAATTCTTAATAACGAGACGAGAAGTGCAATTTTCGACCTTACTGACCAAAGTGAATTATAACATTATCTAACACATTTAATCGAAGTGAATCACAAAACACTGAACCAGGACCACTCCACTAACACCAGAAGGAATAATCACAACTGCGGAGACGAGGAAACATTGAAAAGGCCACATTTATTGGAAGAAAATTTCATCGAGCCGACTTCATTTTAACAGATGCAGTCCTGAAGCCGCCACCTTGACTCCCACAATTCAAAGCGAGCTTTGCCAATCTAATCATCCAGACGTCAATGGTTCGAATTTTACTTTTATAAACAATATATATTAAATAATAACTTTGTAATTTTTAATTCTTAAGATATTTACTTGTAAGTGTTATACTTTTCTGACCTTACCCTTCTCTGACTATATAATATAACCGTTCAAAGAACCCGATAATTAATATAAAATACAGATGTAAAAAATAATCGACAGCCCTGAGAAACGAGTCGATACTACTGTTGAATAATCGATTACCACTCGATATATAATAAAATATGTTAATAAATCTGGAATTTCTGCAAATTGGTTTCTGTTTATTTATAAAATTAATAAATAGAATTAAAATAAAATAAATTTGAGATCACGGACTATCCGAAAGGCAGCCTTTACCAAAGTGGAAGGAGAATACACAATTAAGAAGAACCGTCAATCGATTAGTGCTGGAGATAATACAATTAACGCAGAAATTAATTCTAAAAACTTAAAGTGATACAGTACACAGGAACAGAAAGAAGAGATTTAAATATTTACATAAAACAATTACAAAATTTATTTACTAAATACTGAAACAACAAAAACAATTAAAACAATATTTTAAACACAACAAAAATGTCTTTATTTTGTTAACAAATTTTTATATTTTGTTACAAAATTGGCGCTCACAACAGTGGGGCGTAAAACAAAATAAAGCAAACACAGCAGAAGGCTAAGATTTTGTTACACAATTGGCGTCCAACTAAGGGGCTTCAATTAGTGATTGATAGGCCAATATAATTTGCCCAATTCCTAATTGAAGCTTGGCAGCGGTTATCAAGTCTGAGAAGGACAATAAAAAGGCAACAACGATAAACAAAATGGCAGAACTTACACGAAAGGAGATGATGGAGATGCTCCTACAAATGAGAAATGATAGTAAACGGTGGAGTGAAGAATTAAGAAATGAGAGGACCAAAGAAAGAAAAAATGATAGCAAACCAGAAACAGAAGAAATACCAAACAAAAAAACAAAGGAACAAGTAGTGGTATTACCTGAAATTAAAACTAACAGAAACAAGGAAAATATTAAACAAAGGGAAATGAAATCAAAGAAAATGAGAAGAATGTATCCAAGGAATTTAATAAAAACAAAGGAAGAATTTGAGATGATGAACAATGTACTGAATATCCCAATTACCAACAATAAAGAAATCATGAATGCCAGAGATTATGGAAGGAGATTAAAGGTAATTTCAGAAATGATTTACCACAAAACAGTAGCTTACCACTTGGAAAAGACCAGAGGTAAATGGAATACGACAAAAGTAGAAATACTTGGGAAAATATCGATGATATCATTAGTCATTGATGGACCAGTGTCATATTGGTGTAAGAAACAATATGATAGGTTGAGTCGAGTAAGCTTTGCAGAAAATGAAGGAATAACAGCAGGAAAAAGGAAGTACAAGGTAGAAGCAAGAGATGTCACAAGTACCGGAATAATTATGAAGAAAATGGTTGTCCGGACAATAAGGGCAACTGAGATGATGGACCACGGTTAAATCAAATACCATACACAATCAAGAAAAGGGACGGATGTTATGATAACTGACTACGGCGAAAAACCATTTAAAGGAGACGAGAAATAAGTACCATGGAGGAGAAATGATATGAATAACAAACAAAGAAACAAAACTGGGATTTATGAAAGAAGATTATTTAAGAAACTGAACCTTACAAAAGAAAATATGAGCAACTGAGCGACATAAAGAAAATCATCAATACTGGGTATAAAAGAAAATATAACCATAAGAAGGAATAATAAAGAAAAGAAGGAAAATAAAGAAAAGAATTTTGAAGGTAAAATTAACAAAATTCAAAACATAGTAAGATCAACTTGCGACCAATTATTTATGAAACTCATTTTGGAAATCAAGAAAAAGCATTCTGAATTTAAATTAATCAACAAAATGTAAAAATGAAGTAAGAACACTTACAACCGATTATTTATGAGAAATAATTTGGAAGGGAAGAAATTGAATTTAGAATGACCACTACCACATAAGATCAACTTACCACAATTATTAACAGCATTTAATATGGAGTAGTTCTTGAATTACCCAAACTCTAAAAAACTATGAAAACTAATGATACAATTAAAATGAATAAAATTGTTTTGGAATAAAAATAAAAAACCTTTACGCAATACAAGGAGAAACAATGACCACATAAATATTATAATTAAAGAATTCATTTGGATAAAAAACAAGAGCGAAATAATTTTTGAAAAAGAAAAAAAAAGAAATATATATCTATAATGTAACTATGATCATAAAATAAATGTCAATTATAATAAAGACAATTAGAAGAATAACTGCAAGAACATGAAACCAGTGGAACCATTATAAGAACTAAGAAAAACAAAAATATATTAACATATATGCTACCAATAACCAGAAGAAGATTATAATAACAACAAAGGAATAACAGAGAATTCAAATAAAAAACTTTACACTTAATAACTAGTGATAATTATATTAAAAGAGCTTCCAACCATAATAAGAAATAATATATCAGCAGAGCTAACAATTAAGAAGAATAACTGAGAAGAAAAATAACTGAGATAGAAATATTAACAACTCTGAGCAAATACGAAGTGAGGTATCCAAAGATATTTTTTAATATTCGTAAAATAGACTATTCTTATCTAATTTTTATTAATGACTGTCTGTAGATAATTCCAGCAGTATTATTATGTTTTGAGCAGAGATGAATTTCCTCTGATCTCAATGAGTAGTGTAGCATGGCCAGCAGAGTATGTAGCCAACAGTGCCTCTCTGAACTGCCCCAGCTCACATGTTAGGGAATGAATATCCCAAGGATAAAACACCAAGTTAAGAAAAAACGAAAATAAATAATAATAAACCTCAGATGACTATTACTATCAAGGAAAATCAACTTAAGAATAAAATATATGTAAGCTCAAATACGAAGAAGCAAGGATAGAAATGGGAAGGAAGTCAAGAAATGTAATTTATAATAAATATCATAAGCAATTATTTCAGACAAACTCAAAGTATGGTCTGAACTAATCACTTCTGGAGGAGAGCAATCTGTAGCATGACAGATTATCCACTTAATAATGAATGAAATATGATCATAAATAAATATCAATTAAAATAACTATCAAAGAAAAATCCAAATGAAAACAAATAAATATCACAATAAAATACAATCATAACTGGAAGAAATAAAAATAAAGAAAAAATATATGCAACAAACATGTGTAATGAAAAATAAACCCAAAAAACTAAAATAAAGTAAGGAAATACCCAGGTAGGATAGGAGTAAGTAAGGAAAATACCCATAACAAACCAACGTACATAATAAAACTATATTGTAGTGAAGAAACAAAGAATGAGAATCAGTGAGTAAGGCAAAACCCAGAACAAACCGACACCCCTAAAATAAGGACTGTTTTTCAAGAAACAAGATAGGATATGAATAAGGACGAAAATACCCAGAACAAACCGAAATACCTAATAAACAGGAATGATTTTGAAGATACAAGATAGTAGGATAAGAGGACTACAAGAAATACCCAAGGGTAACCCAATAAGAAGAAAATAAAAACCCCAAAAGAGATTAAAAGTCACCAACGAAAGTATAACACCCAAAAACAGAAACTAATGTAAAGTAAATGTAAACAAAAGTAATTATACATAATTTACCTTGTAATTTCCGTCCAGTGACGTCGAGCGTAATTTGTATGGTTACGCGTTTCAGGCCATGTGGCCCATCCTCAGACCATCACTCCGAGAGGAGCTCGTTAAACAATAAAATCCACACAAAACAAACACATAATAAATAAATACATAAAATATATTAAATAAACATATAAAAGCGTTCTATTACCCGAACACGGTGCACCGCGTGTAGCATGTCTGAACTGCGTCAATGGAACCTGTTATCTACTATTATCTGTAATCGATCGCAGCGCGGTATCATACAGTGGGTTGGACCTGAAGTTAAGTTTATCATTAAGTATGTCATCACACACATCGGGGTTATTATGACCTCTATATATCTCGAATTCCTCGAGTGCATCCATATAACGGCCTTTACCACAATAATGTAGGGGTATGAAGTTAGTGTTGAAATTAGTATAAGAATGATTACACGAAATCAGATGCTTTGTAAAGTTAGATTTAATATTATCTATGGAAAAATCACCCCTGTTAAAATGGCTTTGTGGTGTGTGTTCACGGAATCTTTTGATAAACGGTCTACCCGTTTGGCCGATATAAAATCGGTCACAATCGTCACATATAAGCTTATAAATACCGGTTTTGTATTCAATGTTTGTCTGAACGACTGGGCGAACCAAGTTCCGTAGACGGTTATTTGTTTTAAAAATGACAGTATAACCTAATTTACTTAAAGTGGATGTAAGGATCCTGGGCACCAACTCAGTGTATGTTGTTGTGATGTATTTGTTGTTAGGTGTATTATCATGTGTCTGTTTGGAACGACGGAATTTGTGTTTTCTAAGAATATTGTCAATCAATTGGGACTCATATCCGTTGGCCATAGCTATGTGTTTAATTATGTTGAGTTCACAATCGAAATCATCATTATTTAGGGGGATCATCAAAAGTCTGTGAATGAAACTGTTGTAGGCCACTAATTTTTGAGAGAAAGGGTGGTGTGAGTCCGCATGTATGGTCACGTTTGTGGTGGTAGGTTTTCTGTAAATTTTAAAGTTTAAGCTGTTAAGTTGCCTGGTGACAGTAAGATCGAGAAAGTCGAGTTCATTATTGGTTTCAGTTTCCATAGTATACTTCATTGCATAACGTGTTCCTGCGCAGGTCCGCGTCGGCCGCGTGTATCGTGTTTTCGTTCTGTTTTGTCTCGGTTTTAATATGTGTTAAATTATTTAAGTATTTTTGTTGTTATGTTTGTGTTGTTTTTATTATCTGACTGGATGTGCATACATCAAGAAATGTATTTTTAACTTATATTCATCGAGGATCTGAAGATGACACTTAATGTGTCGAAACTCGAGTAATCCTGTTTTCGGATTTCAAAAAGCGTGACGGTAGGTAATTAACCTGTTTTATAACAACATTCACTAAAATGAGAAAGATAAATAGAGAGCTGGTAGTTAATAAGTGAAGTGACAAGGGAAACATCCCTAATATAAAATAAAAACAGATAAAACTGTACAAAAGTAATTTTAAGAAAAATTAAAAAATGAAGGAACAGATGTGTTATGTTTCTATTTAAGTACAGTGGAAATCGGTTAACACGAAATGACGGGGACCAGTTATTTTTTTCGTGTAAACCGAATTTCGCGTTAAGCGAACAAAAAGTGAAACAAAATGAGGAAGTGAACAAATAGTGTACTGTAGATTATTTATTGTACTGTCTAGTAAAATGCAACAAATAGGCCTACAACCTTTTATTTATCCTCATGGTTTATTATTGTTAATTTTTCTTAAAATTATTATTAACTGTTCTAAATTTAGTCCCATGATTTAGGTTTTCTTATAGACTACTGTATGTCTTTCAACTTTACCGTAGTTTTCGTGTTTATCTTTATTTAAAATAATCCGTTATTTTCTTTTGCACACAATTTTGCACTATTTTATTTTCAACAAATTGTTCTAATTTATCAACGTGTTCAAACATTTCACCTTCCGAGTTGGCTTCAAAATATCGACGAACACAGCTCAGCAACGAAAGCATATCGGTAGCGGTAGGAACATTTTCACTATCATTTTCCGTGTCAAGTTTTCCGTGTCAATCGTGGATAACGTCGAGTTTGGTATACCGAATGTTTTACAGATTTCTGTTTTAGTTCGAATACCCTCATTAACAGCTTGGAGGAGTTCAACTTTTTTTTCTAAAGAGAGGGCACTTTGTTTACGCACTTTCTTCTCCATTTTACTTCCGGACTGCAAAAACGTAATTTACGAAAGCGTAACTTCACTTAACACGTACATGTCACACGCTTAACGTCACTTAACTGGCTGTAAAAGACTAAGAAGTTTGTACAGTAAAAAAGTAAACAGTTAATCCTCACAACTGAGTAAATTTTTTATAATAAAATGTTATCGGTACCGTACCGCAAACTTTACCACTGCTGTAGGCTACACGCACAGAATACAACTGAACTGAACTCACCACACCCTATAGAGTAGGTAGTTAATGTAAGCGATAACGGTTTACAGTATTTGCGGTCAATGAACAACACATTTGGTGCTGAAGGAGAGGCTATGGTTTCTCGTAAACAACGATACACTGTATACAGTACGTACTGTAAATACAACTTGGTACTGAAGACAAAACAAAACAGGTAGACAAAACAAACTATGGTCACTACCTGCTCTTTCTCTTTGAGAGATGAAGAATGGATTCCGTTACATCGAAAACAAGCTTTTGGGCGTACTTGTGTGGCATTATTTTGTATGCAGTTACTTAAAAGCCAGCCAAAAAAAAATTATTTTTAACAAAAATTTTTCGTGTTAACCGATATTTTTCAGGTAAACCTTTTGTGTTAACCGTACAAATAATACACTGTACATAACAAACGGCGATCGGTACCCGAGTGGTATTTCGTGTTAACCGATATTTTGTGGTAACCGTTTTCGCGTTAAACGATTTCCACTGTAAATGAACTCTGTATCTAAATGTTGGAAATAGAGTGTAATGTTTTATAATCCTAAAATATTTATTATGTTTAATAGTATTAATCAAGGATGAAATGTCTGAGTGTGGATACCATTCTTTTATTATAAAATATTTATTATGTGTTACTAGTAATAATCGAGACTAAAATGTCTGAGTTTAAATACCACTTTTTTAATATCAAATATTTGTGATGTATTAATAGTATGAATTCAATACTAAATGTTCTAATAGTTAAGTAAGGAAAATTCAATTAATATTGTATTAGAATAGAAGGTCAGAAGGGGTATAAACAAGCTGTATTATTCAAAAACTTTGTATGTAAAAACAGATAAAATCTAGGCCAAATGGTAAATCTCAACTACATTATAACTGATGAATCAAGTCCAGTAAACTAGTTAAACTGATGAATTTTATGTAAGGTAAATCAGTCACAGAGTAATATAATGTAAATTATACTTTAGAAAGATATTGTAAAAAGATAGGAAGAATTATTGGAAAAAATGCAAATGTAATAACTAAAAATTCAAAGGGGGGAGTCACAAATTAATGAATAATATTTAAAAAGATAACCAATTAATAAAATTATAAGAAATTAAGGGAAGATAAACCTTTTATTTCAATCTGAGATTTAGTACAATCATAAATATAACATATAAAATGGCAAACATTTTGAGAAGAACAGGAAGTAAATTTTTTAAAGCCTACTTTTTAAAAAATGAAGTAAATATAGCATTTTAGATAAAAAACTTTGTAAAAATATCTTATTTGGTATCAAATCAAGCAGAATGAACTAAAGAAAGAGATTTATGTATTTAGTATTAAATAAAATTAAATAACACCAAACATATATTCAGTAATATAATGTAATTTTTATACATGTAACGGAAGCGAAAAAGATTTAAAACAATGTATTGCTAATATTAAATTGGCTAAGATGTTTTCAGATGACGAAGGAAGTTAGAACAGTTGATTATTAGACTTTGTCAAGCACACTTGAACGAGATTTTAGCTTATATTAACCTATATAGCAGACAAGTATGGCATTCGTTCAGTAAGCCTAGTCTACAGTGAAAATCATAAATTTCTAAAAACTGAACTTAGACTTTAAATTCACTGAGAACATCTAATATCACCATTAAACTAAAGTAATACGGAACAGTAAATGAGTGACATAATTAATTACACATATAAAGCCAATAATTCTTAATAACGAGACGAGAAGTGCAATTTTCGACCTTACTGACCAAAGTGAATTATAACATTATCTAACACATTTAATCGAAGTGAATCACAAAACACTGAACCAGGACCACTCCACTAACACCAGAAGGAATAATCACAACTGCGGAGACGAGGAAACATTGAAAAGGCCACATTTATTGGAAGAAAATTTCATCGAGCCGACTTCATTTTAACAGATGCAGTCCTGAAGCCGCCACTTGACTCCCACAATTCAAAGCGAGCTTTGCCAATCTAATCGTCCAGACGTCAATGGTTCGAATTTTACTTTTATAAACAATATATATTAAATAATAACTTTGTAATTTTTAATTCTTAAGATATTTACTTGTAAGTGTTATACTTTTCTGACCTTACCCTTCTCTGACTACATAAAATAACCGTTCAATGAACCCGATAATTAATATAAAATACAGATGTAAAACATAATCGACAGCCCTGAGAAACGAGTCGATACTACTGTTGAATAATCGATTACCACTCGATATATAATAAAATATGTTAATAAATCTGGAATTTCTGCAAATTGGTTTCTGTTTATTTATAAAATTAATAAATAGAATTAAAATAAAATAAATTTGAGATCACGGACTATCCGAAAGGCGGCCTTTACCAAAGTGGAAGGAGAATACACAATTAAGAAGAAGAACCGTCAATCGATTAGTGCTGGAGATAATACAATTAACGCAGAAATTAATTCTAAAAACTTAAAGTGATACAGTACACAGGAACAGAAAGTAGAGATTTAAATATTTACATAAAACAATTACAAAATTTATTTACTAAATACTGAAACAACAAAAACAATTAAAACAATATTTTAAACACAACAAAAATGTCTTTATTTTGTTAACAAATTTTTATATTTTGTTACAAAATTGGCGCTCACAACAGTGGGGCGTAAAACAAAATAAAGCAAACACAGCAGAAGGCTACGATTTTGTTACAAAATTGGCGTCCAACTAAGGGGCTTCAATTAGTGATTGATAGGCCAATATAATTTGCCCAATTCCTAATTGAAGCTTGGCAGCGGTTATCAAGTCTGAGAAGGACAATAAAAAGGCAACAACGATAAACAAAATGGCAGAACTTACACGAAAGGAGATGATGGAGATGCTCCTACAAATGAGAAATGATAGTAAACGGTGGAGTGAAGAATTAAGAAATGAGAGGACCAAAGAAAGAAAAAATGATAGCAAACCAGAAACAGAAGAAATACCAAACGAAAAAACAAAGGAACAAGTAGTGGTATTACCTGAAATTAAAACTAACAGAAACAAGGAATATATTAAACAAAGGGAAATGAAATCAAAGAAAATGAGAAGAATGTATCCAAGGAATTTAATAAAAACAAAGGAAGAATTTGAGATGATGAACAATGGGTTAATTAATGTACTGAATATCCCAATTACCAACAATAAAGAAATCATGAATGCCAGAGATTATGAAAGGAGATTAAAGGTAATTTCAGAAATGATTTACCACAAAACAGTAGCTTACCACTTGGAAAAGACCAGAGGTAAATGGAATACGACAAAAGTAGAAATACTTGGGAAAATATCGATGATATCATTAGTCATTGATGGACCAGTGTCATATTGGTGTAAGAAACAATATGATAGGTTGAGTCGAGTAAGCTTTGCAGAAAATGAAGGAATAACAGCAGGAAAAAGGAAGTACAAGGTAGAAGCAAGAGATGTCACAAGTACCGGAATAATTATGAAGAAAATGGTTGTCCGGACAATAAGGGGCAACTGAGATGATGGACCACGGTTAAATCAAATACCATACACAATCAAGAAAAGGGACGGATGTTATGATAACTGACTACGGCGAAAAACCATTTAAAGGAGACGAGAAATAAGTACCATGGAGGAGAAATGATATGAATAACAAACAAAGAAACAAAACTGGGATTTATGAAAGAAGATTATTTAAGAAACTGAACCTTACAAATGAAAATATGAGCAACTGAGCGACATAAAGAAAATCATCAATACTGGGTATAAAAGAAAATATAACCATAAGAAGGAATAATAAAGAAAAGAAGGAAAATAAAGAAAAGAATTTTGAAGGTAAAATTAACAAAATTCAAAACATAGTAAGATCAACTTGCGACCAATTATTTATGAAACTCATTTTGGAAATCAAGAAAAAGCATTCTGAATTTAAATTAATCAACAAAATGTAAAAATGAAGTAAGAACACTTACAACCGATTATTTATGAGAAATAATTTGGAAGGGAAGAAATTGAATTTAGAATGACCACTACCACATAAGATCAACTTACCACAATTATTAACAGCATTTAATATGGAGTAGTTCTTGAATTACCCAAACTCTAAAAAACTATGAAAACTAATGATACAATTAAAATGAATAAAATTGTTTTGGAATAAAAATAAAAAACCTTTACGCAATACAAGGAGAAACAATGACCACATAAATATTATAATTAAAGAATTCATTTGGATAAAAAACAAGAGCGAAATAATTTTTGAAAAAGAAAAAAAAAGAAATATATATCTATAATGTAACTATGATCATAAAATAAATGTCAATTATAATAAAGACAATTAGAAGAATAATTGCAAGAACATGAAACCAGTGGAACCATTATAAGAACTAAGAAAAACAAAAATATATTAACATATATGCTACCAATAACCAGAAGAAGATTATAATAACAACAAAGGAATAACAGAGAATTCAAATAAAAAACTTTACACTTAATAACTAGTGATAATTATATTAAAAGAGCTTCCAACCATAATAAGAAATAATATATCAGCAGAGCTAACAATTAAGAAGAATAACTGAGAAGAAAAATAACTGAGATAGAAATATTAACAACTCTGAGCAAATACGAAGTGAGGTATCCAAAGATATTTTTTAATATTCGTAAAATAGACTATTCTTATCTAATTTTTATTAATGACTGTCTGTAGATAATTCCAGCAGTATTATTATGTTTTGAGCAGAGATGAATTTCCTCTGATCTCAATGAGTAGTGTAGCATGGCCAGCAGAGTATGTAGCCAACAGTGCCTCTCTGAACTGCCCCAGCTCACATGTTAGGGAATGAATATCCCAAGGATAAAACACCAAGTTAAGAAAAAACGAAAATAAATAATAATAAACCTCAGATGACTATTACTATCAAGGAAAATCAACTTAAGAATAAAATATATGTAAGCTCAAATACGAAGAAGCAAGGATAGAAATGGGAAGGAAGTCAAGAAATGTAATTTATAATAAATATCATAAGCAATTATTTCAGACAAACTCAAAGTATGGTCTGAACTAATCACTTCTGGAGGAGAGCAATCTGTAGCATGACAGATTATCCACTTAATAATGAATGAAATATGATCATAAATAAATATCAATTAAAATAACTATCAAAGAAAAATCCAAATGAAAACAAATAAATATCACAATAAAATACAATCATAACTGGAAGAAATAAAAATAAAGAAAAAATATATGCAACAAACATGTGTAATGAAAAATAAACCCAAAAAACTAAAATAAAGTAAGGAAATACCCAGGTAGGATAGGAGTAAGTAAGGAAAATACCCAGAACAAACCAACGTACATAATAAAACTATATTGTAGTGAAGAAACAAAGAATGAGAATCAGTGAGTAAGGCAAAACCCAGAACAAACCGACACCCCTAAAATAAGGACTGTTTTTCAAGAAACAAGATAGGATATGAATAAGGACGAAAATACCCAGAACAAACCGAAATACCTAATAAACAGGAATGATTTTGAAGATACAAGATAGTAGGATAAGAGGACTACAAGAAATACCCAAGGGTAACCCAATAAGAAGAAAATAAAAACCCCAAAAGAGATTAAAAGTCACCAACGAAAGTATAACACCCAAAAACAGAAACTAATGTAAAGTAAATGTAAACAAAAGTAATTATACATAATTTACCTTGTAATTTCCGTCCAGTGACGTCGAGCGTAATTTGTATGGTTACGCGTTTCAGGCCATGTGGCCCATCCTCAGACCATCACTCCGAGAGGAGCTCGTTAAACAATAAAATCCACACAAAACAAACACATAATAAATAAATACATAAAATATATTAAATAAACATATAAAAGCGTTCTATTACCCGAACACGGTGCACCGCGTGTAGCATGTCTGAACTGCGTCAATGGAACCTGTTATCTACTATTATCTGTAATCGATCGCAGCGCGGTATCATACAGTGGGTTGGACCTGAAGTTAAGTTTATCATTAAGTATGTCATCACACACATCGGGGTTATTATGACCTCTATATATCTCGAATTCCTCGAGTGCATCCATATAACGGCCTTTACCACAATAATGTAGGGGTATGAAGTTAGTGTTGAAATTAGTATAAGAATGATTACACGAAATCAGATGCTTTGTAAAGTTAGATTTAATATTATCTATGGAAAAATCACCCCTGTTAAAATGGCTTTGTGGTGTGTGTTCACGGAATCTTTTGATAAACGGTCTACCCGTTTGGCCGATATAAAATCGGTCACAATCGTCACATATAAGCTTATAAATACCGGTTTTGTATTCAATGTTTGTCTGAACGACTGGGCGAACCAAGTTCCGTAGACGGTTATTTGTTTTAAAAATGACAGTATAACCTAATTTACTTAAAGTGGATGTAAGGATCCTGGGCACCAACTCAGTGTATGTTGTTGTGATGTATTTGTTGTTAGGTGTATTATCATGTGTCTGTTTGGAACGACGGAATTTGTGTTTTCTAAGAATATTGTCAATCAATTGGGACTCATATCCGTTGGCCATAGCTATGTGTTTAATTATGTTGAGTTCACAATCGAAATCATCATTATTGTCATCATAAGTCATCAAGATCATCAAAAGTCTGTGAATGAAACTGTTGTAGGCCACTAATTTTTGAGAGAAAGGGTGGTGTGAGTCCGCATGTATGGTCACGTTTGTGGTGGTAGGTTTTCTGTAAATTTTAAAGTTTAAGCTGTTAAGTTGCCTGGTGACAGTAAGATCGAGAAAGTCGAGTTCATTATTGGTTTCAGTTTCCATAGTATACTTCATTGCATAACGTGTTCCTGCGCAGGTCCGCGTCGGCCGCGTGTATCGTGTTTTCGTTCTGTTTTGTCTCGGTTTTAATATGTGTTAAATTATTTAAGTATTTTTGTTGTTATGTTTGTGTTGTTTTTATTATCTGACTGGATGTGCATACATCAAGAAATGTATTTTTAACTTATATTCATCGAGGATCTGAAGATGACACTTAATGTGTCGAAACTCGAGTAATCCTGTTTTCGGATTTCAAAAAGCGTGACGGTAGGTAATTAACCTGTTTTATAACAACATTCACTAAAATGAGAAAGATAAATAGAGAGCTGGTAGTTAATAAGTGAAGTGACAAGGGAAACATCCCTAATATAAAATAAAAACAGATAAAACTGTACAAAAGTAATTTTAAGAAAAATTAAAAAATGAAGGAACAGATGTGTTATGTTTCTATTTAAGTACAGTGGAAATCGGTTAACACGAAATGACGGGGACCAGTTATTTTTTTCGTGTAAACCGAATTTCGCGTTAAGCGAACAAAAAGTGAAACAAAATGAGGAAGTGAACAAATAGTGTACTGTAGATTATTTATTGTACTGTCTAGTAAAATGCAACAAATAGGCCTACAACCTTTTATTTATCCTCATGGTTTATTATTGTTAATTTTTCTTAAAATTATTATTAACTGTTCTAAATTTAGTCCCATGATTTAGGTTTTCTTATAGACTACTGTATGTCTTTCAACTTTACCGTAGTTTTCGTGTTTATCTTTATTTAAAATAATCCGTTATTTTCTTTTGCACACAATTTTGCACTATTTTATTTTCAACAAATTGTTCTAATTTATCAACGTGTTCAAACATTTCACCTTCCGAGTTGGCTTCAAAATATCGACGAACACAGCTCAGCAACGAAAGCATATCGGTAGCGGTAGGAACATTTTCACTATCATTTTCCGTGTCAAGTTTTCCGTGTCAATCGTGGATAACGTCGAGTTTGGTATACCGAATGTTTTACAGATTTCTGTTTTAGTTCGAATACCCTCATTAACAGCTTGGAGGAGTTCAACTTTTTTTTCTAAAGAGAGGGCACTTTGTTTACGCACTTTCTTCTCCATTTTACTTCCGGACTGCAAAAACGTAATTTACGAAAGCGTAACTTCACTTAACACGTACATGTCACACGCTTAACGTCACTTAACTGGCTGTAAAAGACTAAGAAGTTTGTACAGTAAAAAAGTAAACAGTTAATCCTCACAACTGAGTAAATTTTTTATAATAAAATGTTATCGGTACCGTACCGCAAACTTTACCACTGCTGTAGGCTACACGCACAGAATACAACTGAACTGAACTCACCACACCCTATAGAGTAGGTAGTTAATGTAAGCGATAACGGTTTACAGTATTTGCGGTCAATGAACAACACATTTGGTGCTGAAGGAGAGGCTATGGTTTCTCGTAAACAACGATACACTGTATACAGTACGTACTGTAAATACAACTTGGTACTGAAGACAAAACAAAACAGGTAGACAAAACAAACTATGGTCACTACCTGCTCTTTCTCTTTGAGAGATGAAGAATGGATTCCGTTACATCGAAAACAAACTTTTGGGCGTACTTGTGTGGCATTATTTTGTATGCAGTTACTTAAAAGCCAGCCAAAAAAAAATTATTTTTAACAAAAATTTTTCGTGTTAACCGATATTTTTCAGGTAAACCTTTTGTGTTAACCGTACAAATAATACACTGTACATAACAAACGGCGATCGGTACCCGAGTGGTATTTCGTGTTAACCGATATTTTGTGGTAACCGTTTTCGCGTTAAACGATTTCCACTGTAAATGAACTCTGTATCTAAATGTTGGAAATAGAGTGTAATGTTTTATAATCCTAAAATATTTATTATGTTTAATAGTATTAATCAAGGATGAAATGTCTGAGTGTGGATACCATTCTTTTATTATAAAATATTTATTATGTGTTACTAGTAATAATCGAGACTAAAATGTCTGAGTTTAAATACCACTTTTTTAATATCAAATATTTGTGATGTATTAATAGTATGAATTCAATACTAAATGTTCTAATAGTTAAGTAAGGAAAATTCAATTAATATTGTATTAGAATAGAAGGTCAGAAGGGGTATAAACAAGCTGTATTATTCAAAAACTTTGTATGTAAAAACAGATAAAATCTAGGCCAAATGGTAAATCTCAACTACATTATAACTGATGAATCAAGTCCAGTAAACTAGTTAAACTGATGAATTTTATGTAAGGTAAATCAGTCACAGAGTAATATAATGTAAATTATACTTTAGAAAGATATTGTAAAAAGATAGGAAGAATTATTGGAAAAAATGCAAATGTAATAACTAAAAATTCAAAGGGGGGAGTCACAAATTAATGAATAATATTTAAAAAGATAACCAATTAATAAAATTATAAGAAATTAAGGGAAGATAAACCTTTTATTTCAATCTGAGATTTAGTACAATCATAAATATAACATATAAAATGGCAAACATTTTGAGAAGAACAGGAAGTAAATTTTTTAAAGCCTACTTTTTAAAAAATGAAGTAAATATAGCATTTTAGATAAAAAACTTTGTAAAAATATCTTATTTGGTATCAAATCAAGCAGAATGAACTAAAGAAAGAGATTTATGTATTTAGTATTAAATAAAATTAAATAACACCAAACATATATTCAGTAATATAATGTAATTTTTATACATGTAACGGAAGCGAAAAAGATTTAAAACAATGTATTGCTAATATTAAATTGGCTAAGATGTTTTCAGATGACGAAGGAAGTTAGAACAGTTGATTATTAGACTTTGTCAAGCACACTTGAACGAGATTTTAGCTTATATTAACCTATATAGCAGACAAGTATGGCATTCGTTCAGTAAGCCTAGTCTACAGTGAAAATCATAAATTTCTAAAAACTGAACTTAGACTTTAAATTCACTGAGAACATCTAATATCACCATTAAACTAAAGTAATACGGAACAGTAAATGAGTGACATAATTAATTACACATATAAAGCCAATAATTCTTAATAACGAGACGAGAAGTGCAATTTTCGACCTTACTGACCAAAGTGAATTATAACATTATCTAACACATTTAATCGAAGTGAATCACAAAACACTGAACCAGGACCACTCCACTAACACCAGAAGGAATAATCACAACTGCGGAGACGAGGAAACATTGAAAAGGCCACATTTATTGGAAGAAAATTTCATCGAGCCGACTTCATTTTAACAGATGCAGTCCTGAAGCCGCCACTTGACTCCCACAATTCAAAGCGAGCTTTGCCAATCTAATCGTCCAGACGTCAATGGTTCGAATTTTACTTTTATAAACAATATATATTAAATAATAACTTTGTAATTTTTAATTCTTAAGATATTTACTTGTAAGTGTTATACTTTTCTGACCTTACCCTTCTCTGACTACATAAAATAACCGTTCAATGAACCCGATAATTAATATAAAATACAGATGTAAAACATAATCGACAGCCCTGAGAAACGAGTCGATACTACTGTTGAATAATCGATTACCACTCGATATATAATAAAATTTGTTAATAAATCTGGAATTTCTGCAAATTGGTTTCTGTTTATTTATAAAATTAATAAATAGAATTAAAATAAAATAAATTTGAGATCACGGACTATCCGAAAGGCGGCCTTTACCAAAGTGGAAGGAGAATACACAATTAAGAAGAAGAACCGTCAATCGATTAGTGCTGGAGATAATACAATTAACGCAGAAATTAATTCTAAAAACTTAAAGTGATACAGTACACAGGAACAGAAAGTAGAGATTTAAATATTTACATAAAACAATTACAAAATTTATTTACTAAATACTGAAACAACAAAAACAATTAAAACAATATTTTAAACACAACAAAAATGTCTTTATTTTGTTAACAAATTTTTATATTTTGTTACAAAATTGGCGCTCACAACAGTGGGGCGTAAAACAAAATAAAGCAAACACAGCAGAAGGCTACGATTTTGTTACAAAATTGGCGTCCAACTAAGGGGCTTCAATTAGTGATTGATAGGCCAATATAATTTGCCCAATTCCTAATTGAAGCTTGGCAGCGGTTATCAAGTCTGAGAAGGACAATAAAAAGGCAACAACGATAAACAAAATGGCAGAACTTACACGAAAGGAGATGATGGAGATGCTCCTACAAATGAGAAATGATAGTAAACGGTGGAGTGAAGAATTAAGAAATGAGAGGACCAAAGAAAGAAAAAATGATAGCAAACCAGAAACAGAAGAAATACCAAACGAAAAAACAAAGGAACAAGTAGTGGTATTACCTGAAATTAAAACTAACAGAAACAAGGAATATATTAAACAAAGGGAAATGAAATCAAAGAAAATGAGAAGAATGTATCCAAGGAATTTAATAAAAACAAAGGAAGAATTTGAGATGATGAACAATGGGTTAATTAATGTACTGAATATCCCAATTACCAACAATAAAGAAATCATGAATGCCAGAGATTATGAAAGGAGATTAAAGGTAATTTCAGAAATGATTTACCACAAAACAGTAGCTTACCACTTGGAAAAGACCAGAGGTAAATGGAATACGACAAAAGTAGAAATACTTGGGAAAATATCGATGATATCATTAGTCATTGATGGACCAGTGTCATATTGGTGTAAGAAACAATATGATAGGTTGAGTCGAGTAAGCTTTGCAGAAAATGAAGGAATAACAGCAGGAAAAAGGAAGTACAAGGTAGAAGCAAGAGATGTCACAAGTACCGGAATAATTATGAAGAAAATGGTTGTCCGGACAATAAGGGGCAACTGAGATGATGGACCACGGTTAAATCAAATACCATACACAATCAAGAAAAGGGACGGATGTTATGATAACTGACTACGGCGAAAAACCATTTAAAGGAGACGAGAAATAAGTACCATGGAGGAGAAATGATATGAATAACAAACAAAGAAACAAAACTGGGATTTATGAAAGAAGATTATTTAAGAAACTGAACCTTACAAATGAAAATATGAGCAACTGAGCGACATAAAGAAAATCATCAATACTGGGTATAAAAGAAAATATAACCATAAGAAGGAATAATAAAGAAAAGAAGGAAAATAAAGAAAAGAATTTTGAAGGTAAAATTAACAAAATTCAAAACATAGTAAGATCAACTTGCGACCAATTATTTATGAAACTCATTTTGGAAATCAAGAAAAAGCATTCTGAATTTAAATTAATCAACAAAATGTAAAAATGAAGTAAGAACACTTACAACCGATTATTTATGAGAAATAATTTGGAAGGGAAGAAATTGAATTTAGAATGACCACTACCACATAAGATCAACTTACCACAATTATTAACAGCATTTAATATGGAGTAGTTCTTGAATTACCCAAACTCTAAAAAACTATGAAAACTAATGATACAATTAAAATGAATAAAATTGTTTTGGAATAAAAATAAAAAACCTTTACGCAATACAAGGAGAAACAATGACCACATAAATATTATAATTAAAGAATTCATTTGGATAAAAAACAAGAGCGAAATAATTTTTGAAAAAGAAAAAAAAAGAAATATATATCTATAATGTAACTATGATCATAAAATAAATGTCAATTATAATAAAGACAATTAGAAGAATAATTGCAAGAACATGAAACCAGTGGAACCATTATAAGAACTAAGAAAAACAAAAATATATTAACATATATGCTACCAATAACCAGAAGAAGATTATAATAACAACAAAGGAATAACAGAGAATTCAAATAAAAAACTTTACACTTAATAACTAGTGATAATTATATTAAAAGAGCTTCCAACCATAATAAGAAATAATATATCAGCAGAGCTAACAATTAAGAAGAATAACTGAGAAGAAAAATAACTGAGATAGAAATATTAACAACTCTGAGCAAATACGAAGTGAGGTATCCAAAGATATTTTTTAATATTCGTAAAATAGACTATTCTTATCTAATTTTTATTAATGACTGTCTGTAGATAATTCCAGCAGTATTATTATGTTTTGAGCAGAGATGAATTTCCTCTGATCTCAATGAGTAGTGTAGCATGGCCAGCAGAGTATGTAGCCAACAGTGCCTCTCTGAACTGCCCCAGCTCACATGTTAGGGAATGAATATCCCAAGGATAAAACACCAAGTTAAGAAAAAACGAAAATAAATAATAATAAACCTCAGATGACTATTACTATCAAGGAAAATCAACTTAAGAATAAAATATATGTAAGCTCAAATACGAAGAAGCAAGGATAGAAATGGGAAGGAAGTCAAGAAATGTAATTTATAATAAATATCATAAGCAATTATTTCAGACAAACTCAAAGTATGGTCTGAACTAATCACTTCTGGAGGAGAGCAATCTGTAGCATGACAGATTATCCACTTAATAATGAATGAAATATGATCATAAATAAATATCAATTAAAATAACTATCAAAGAAAAATCCAAATGAAAACAAATAAATATCACAATAAAATACAATCATAACTGGAAGAAATAAAAATAAAGAAAAAATATATGCAACAAACATGTGTAATGAAAAATAAACCCAAAAAACTAAAATAAAGTAAGGAAATACCCAGGTAGGATAGGAGTAAGTAAGGAA
This sequence comes from Magicicada septendecula, assembly GCA_034769895.1. NCBI lineage: Eukaryota > Metazoa > Arthropoda > Insecta > Hemiptera > Cicadidae > Magicicada > Magicicada septendecula. Next base: position 598,172,502 of record CM068367.1, on the reverse strand, counting down.
AATACCCAGAACAAACCAACGTACATAATAAAACTATATTGTAGTGAAGAAACAAAGAATGAGAATCAGTGAGTAAGGCAAAACCCAGAACAAACCGACACCCCTAAAATAAGGACTGTTTTTCAAGAAACAAGATAGGATATGAATAAGGACGAAAATACCCAGAACAAACCGAAATACCTAATAAACAGGAATGATTTTGAAGATACAAGATAGTAGGATAAGAGGACTACAAGAAATACCCAAGGGTAACCCAATAAGAAGAAAATAAAAACCCCAAAAGAGATTAAAAGTCACCAACGAAAGTATAACACCCAAAAACAGAAACTAATGTAAAGTAAATGTAAACAAAAGTAATTATACATAATTTACCTTGTAATTTCCGTCCAGTGACGTCGAGCGTAATTTGTATGGTTACGCGTTTCAGGCCATGTGGCCCATCCTCAGACCATCACTCCGAGAGGAGCTCGTTAAACAATAAAATCCACACAAAACAAACACATAATAAATAAATACATAAAATATATTAAATAAACATATAAAAGCGTTCTATTACCCGAACACGGTGCACCGCGTGTAGCATGTCTGAACTGCGTCAATGGAACCTGTTATCTACTATTATCTGTAATCGATCGCAGCGCGGTATCATACAGTGGGTTGGACCTGAAGTTAAGTTTATCATTAAGTATGTCATCACACACATCGGGGTTATTATGACCTCTATATATCTCGAATTCCTCGAGTGCATCCATATAACGGCCTTTACCACAATAATGTAGGGGTATGAAGTTAGTGTTGAAATTAGTATAAGAATGATTACACGAAATCAGATGCTTTGTAAAGTTAGATTTAATATTATCTATGGAAAAATCACCCCTGTTAAAATGGCTTTGTGGTGTGTGTTCACGGAATCTTTTGATAAACGGTCTACCCGTTTGGCCGATATAAAATCGGTCACAATCGTCACATATAAGCTTATAAATACCGGTTTTGTATTCAATGTTTGTCTGAACGACTGGGCGAACCAAGTTCCGTAGACGGTTATTTGTTTTAAAAATGACAGTATAACCTAATTTACTTAAAGTGGATGTAAGGATCCTGGGCACCAACTCAGTGTATGTTGTTGTGATGTATTTGTTGTTAGGTGTATTATCATGTGTCTGTTTGGAACGACGGAATTTGTGTTTTCTAAGAATATTGTCAATCAATTGGGACTCATATCCGTTGGCCATAGCTATGTGTTTAATTATGTTGAGTTCACAATCGAAATCATCATTATTTAGGGGGATCATCAAAAGTCTGTGAATGAAACTGTTGTAGGCCACTAATTTTTGAGAGAAAGGGTGGTGTGAGTCCGCATGTATGGTCACGTTTGTGGTGGTAGGTTTTCTGTAAATTTTAAAGTTTAAGCTGTTAAGTTGCCTGGTGACAGTAAGATCGAGAAAGTCGAGTTCATTATTGGTTTCAGTTTCCATAGTATACTTCATTGCATAACGTGTTCCTGCGCAGGTCCGCGTCGGCCGCGTGTATCGTGTTTTCGTTCTGTTTTGTCTCGGTTTTAATATGTGTTAAATTATTTAAGTATTTTTGTTGTTATGTTTGTGTTGTTTTTATTATCTGACTGGATGTGCATACATCAAGAAATGTATTTTTAACTTATATTCATCGAGGATCTGAAGATGACACTTAATGTGTCGAAACTCGAGTAATCCTGTTTTCGGATTTCAAAAAGCGTGACGGTAGGTAATTAACCTGTTTTATAACAACATTCACTAAAATGAGAAAGATAAATAGAGAGCTGGTAGTTAATAAGTGAAGTGACAAGGGAAACATCCCTAATATAAAATAAAAACAGATAAAACTGTACAAAAGTAATTTTAAGAAAAATTAAAAAATGAAGGAACAGATGTGTTATGTTTCTATTTAAGTACAGTGGAAATCGGTTAACACGAAATGACGGGGACCAGTTATTTTTTTCGTGTAAACCGAATTTCGCGTTAAGCGAACAAAAAGTGAAACAAAATGAGGAAGTGAACAAATAGTGTACTGTAGATTATTTATTGTACTGTCTAGTAAAATGCAACAAATAGGCCTACAACCTTTTATTTATCCTCATGGTTTATTATTGTTAATTTTTCTTAAAATTATTATTAACTGTTCTAAATTTAGTCCCATGATTTAGGTTTTCTTATAGACTACTGTATGTCTTTCAACTTTACCGTAGTTTTCGTGTTTATCTTTATTTAAAATAATCCGTTATTTTCTTTTGCACACAATTTTGCACTATTTTATTTTCAACAAATTGTTCTAATTTATCAACGTGTTCAAACATTTCACCTTCCGAGTTGGCTTCAAAATATCGACGAACACAGCTCAGCAACGAAAGCATATCGGTAGCGGTAGGAACATTTTCACTATCATTTTCCGTGTCAAGTTTTCCGTGTCAATCGTGGATAACGTCGAGTTTGGTATACCGAATGTTTTACAGATTTCTGTTTTAGTTCGAATACCCTCATTAACAGCTTGGAGGAGTTCAACTTTTTTTTCTAAAGAGAGGGCACTTTGTTTACGCACTTTCTTCTCCATTTTACTTCCGGACTGCAAAAACGTAATTTACGAAAGCGTAACTTCACTTAACACGTACATGTCACACGCTTAACGTCACTTAACTGGCTGTAAAAGACTAAGAAGTTTGTACAGTAAAAAAGTAAACAGTTAATCCTCACAACTGAGTAAATTTTTTATAATAAAATGTTATCGGTACCGTACCGCAAACTTTACCACTGCTGTAGGCTACACGCACAGAATACAACTGAACTGAACTCACCACACCCTATAGAGTAGGTAGTTAATGTAAGCGATAACGGTTTACAGTATTTGCGGTCAATGAACAACACATTTGGTGCTGAAGGAGAGGCTATGGTTTCTCGTAAACAACGATACACTGTATACAGTACGTACTGTAAATACAACTTGGTACTGAAGACAAAACAAAACAGGTAGACAAAACAAACTATGGTCACTACCTGCTCTTTCTCTTTGAGAGATGAAGAATGGATTCCGTTACATCGAAAACAAACTTTTGGGCGTACTTGTGTGGCATTATTTTGTATGCAGTTACTTAAAAGCCAGCCAAAAAAAAATTATTTTTAACAAAAATTTTTCGTGTTAACCGATATTTTTCAGGTAAACCTTTTGTGTTAACCGTACAAATAATACACTGTACATAACAAACGGCGATCGGTACCCGAGTGGTATTTCGTGTTAACCGATATTTTGTGGTAACCGTTTTCGCGTTAAACGATTTCCACTGTAAATGAACTCTGTATCTAAATGTTGGAAATAGAGTGTAATGTTTTATAATCCTAAAATATTTATTATGTTTAATAGTATTAATCAAGGATGAAATGTCTGAGTGTGGATACCATTCTTTTATTATAAAATATTTATTATGTGTTACTAGTAATAATCGAGACTAAAATGTCTGAGTTTAAATACCACTTTTTTAATATCAAATATTTGTGATGTATTAATAGTATGAATTCAATACTAAATGTTCTAATAGTTAAGTAAGGAAAATTCAATTAATATTGTATTAGAATAGAAGGTCAGAAGGGGTATAAACAAGCTGTATTATTCAAAAACTTTGTATGTAAAAACAGATAAAATCTAGGCCAAATGGTAAATCTCAACTACATTATAACTGATGAATCAAGTCCAGTAAACTAGTTAAACTGATGAATTTTATGTAAGGTAAATCAGTCACAGAGTAATATAATGTAAATTATACTTTAGAAAGATATTGTAAAAAGATAGGAAGAATTATTGGAAAAAATGCAAATGTAATAACTAAAAATTCAAAGGGGGGAGTCACAAATTAATGAATAATATTTAAAAAGATAACCAATTAATAAAATTATAAGAAATTAAGGGAAGATAAACCTTTTATTTCAATCTGAGATTTAGTACAATCATAAATATAACATATAAAATGGCAAACATTTTGAGAAGAACAGGAAGTAAATTTTTTAAAGCCTACTTTTTAAAAAATGAAGTAAATATAGCATTTTAGATAAAAAACTTTGTAAAAATATCTTATTTGGTATCAAATCAAGCAGAATGAACTAAAGAAAGAGATTTATGTATTTAGTATTAAATAAAATTAAATAACACCAAACATATATTCAGTAATATAATGTAATTTTTATACATGTAACGGAAGCGAAAAAGATTTAAAACAATGTATTGCTAATATTAAATTGGCTAAGATGTTTTCAGATGACGAAGGAAGTTAGAACAGTTGATTATTAGACTTTGTCAAGCACACTTGAACGAGATTTTAGCTTATATTAACCTATATAGCAGACAAGTATGGCATTCGTTCAGTAAGCCTAGTCTACAGTGAAAATCATAAATTTCTAAAAACTGAACTTAGACTTTAAATTCACTGAGAACATCTAATATCACCATTAAACTAAAGTAATACGGAACAGTAAATGAGTGACATAATTAATTACACATATAAAGCCAATAATTCTTAATAACGAGACGAGAAGTGCAATTTTCGACCTTACTGACCAAAGTGAATTATAACATTATCTAACACATTTAATCGAAGTGAATCACAAAACACTGAACCAGGACCACTCCACTAACACCAGAAGGAATAATCACAACTGCGGAGACGAGGAAACATTGAAAAGGCCACATTTATTGGAAGAAAATTTCATCGAGCCGACTTCATTTTAACAGATGCAGTCCTGAAGCCGCCACTTGACTCCCACAATTCAAAGCGAGCTTTGCCAATCTAATCGTCCAGACGTCAATGGTTCGAATTTTACTTTTATAAACAATATATATTAAATAATAACTTTGTAATTTTTAATTCTTAAGATATTTACTTGTAAGTGTTATACTTTTCTGACCTTACCCTTCTCTGACTACATAAAATAACCGTTCAATGAACCCGATAATTAATATAAAATACAGATGTAAAACATAATCGACAGCCCTGAGAAACGAGTCGATACTACTGTTGAATAATCGATTACCACTCGATATATAATAAAATTTGTTAATAAATCTGGAATTTCTGCAAATTGGTTTCTGTTTATTTATAAAATTAATAAATAGAATTAAAATAAAATAAATTTGAGATCACGGACTATCCGAAAGGCGGCCTTTACCAAAGTGGAAGGAGAATACACAATTAAGAAGAAGAACCGTCAATCGATTAGTGCTGGAGATAATACAATTAACGCAGAAATTAATTCTAAAAACTTAAAGTGATACAGTACACAGGAACAGAAAGTAGAGATTTAAATATTTACATAAAACAATTACAAAATTTATTTACTAAATACTGAAACAACAAAAACAATTAAAACAATATTTTAAACACAACAAAAATGTCTTTATTTTGTTAACAAATTTTTATATTTTGTTACAAAATTGGCGCTCACAACAGTGGGGCGTAAAACAAAATAAAGCAAACACAGCAGAAGGCTACGATTTTGTTACAAAATTGGCGTCCAACTAAGGGGCTTCAATTAGTGATTGATAGGCCAATATAATTTGCCCAATTCCTAATTGAAGCTTGGCAGCGGTTATCAAGTCTGAGAAGGACAATAAAAAGGCAACAACGATAAACAAAATGGCAGAACTTACACGAAAGGAGATGATGGAGATGCTCCTACAAATGAGAAATGATAGTAAACGGTGGAGTGAAGAATTAAGAAATGAGAGGACCAAAGAAAGAAAAAATGATAGCAAACCAGAAACAGAAGAAATACCAAACGAAAAAACAAAGGAACAAGTAGTGGTATTACCTGAAATTAAAACTAACAGAAACAAGGAATATATTAAACAAAGGGAAATGAAATCAAAGAAAATGAGAAGAATGTATCCAAGGAATTTAATAAAAACAAAGGAAGAATTTGAGATGATGAACAATGGGTTAATTAATGTACTGAATATCCCAATTACCAACAATAAAGAAATCATGAATGCCAGAGATTATGAAAGGAGATTAAAGGTAATTTCAGAAATGATTTACCACAAAACAGTAGCTTACCACTTGGAAAAGACCAGAGGTAAATGGAATACGACAAAAGTAGAAATACTTGGGAAAATATCGATGATATCATTAGTCATTGATGGACCAGTGTCATATTGGTGTAAGAAACAATATGATAGGTTGAGTCGAGTAAGCTTTGCAGAAAATGAAGGAATAACAGCAGGAAAAAGGAAGTACAAGGTAGAAGCAAGAGATGTCACAAGTACCGGAATAATTATGAAGAAAATGGTTGTCCGGACAATAAGGGGCAACTGAGATGATGGACCACGGTTAAATCAAATACCATACACAATCAAGAAAAGGGACGGATGTTATGATAACTGACTACGGCGAAAAACCATTTAAAGGAGACGAGAAATAAGTACCATGGAGGAGAAATGATATGAATAACAAACAAAGAAACAAAACTGGGATTTATGAAAGAAGATTATTTAAGAAACTGAACCTTACAAATGAAAATATGAGCAACTGAGCGACATAAAGAAAATCATCAATACTGGGTATAAAAGAAAATATAACCATAAGAAGGAATAATAAAGAAAAGAAGGAAAATAAAGAAAAGAATTTTGAAGGTAAAATTAACAAAATTCAAAACATAGTAAGATCAACTTGCGACCAATTATTTATGAAACTCATTTTGGAAATCAAGAAAAAGCATTCTGAATTTAAATTAATCAACAAAATGTAAAAATGAAGTAAGAACACTTACAACCGATTATTTATGAGAAATAATTTGGAAGGGAAGAAATTGAATTTAGAATGACCACTACCACATAAGATCAACTTACCACAATTATTAACAGCATTTAATATGGAGTAGTTCTTGAATTACCCAAACTCTAAAAAACTATGAAAACTAATGATACAATTAAAATGAATAAAATTGTTTTGGAATAAAAATAAAAAACCTTTACGCAATACAAGGAGAAACAATGACCACATAAATATTATAATTAAAGAATTCATTTGGATAAAAAACAAGAGCGAAATAATTTTTGAAAAAGAAAAAAAAAGAAATATATATCTATAATGTAACTATGATCATAAAATAAATGTCAATTATAATAAAGACAATTAGAAGAATAATTGCAAGAACATGAAACCAGTGGAACCATTATAAGAACTAAGAAAAACAAAAATATATTAACATATATGCTACCAATAACCAGAAGAAGATTATAATAACAACAAAGGAATAACAGAGAATTCAAATAAAAAACTTTACACTTAATAACTAGTGATAATTATATTAAAAGAGCTTCCAACCATAATAAGAAATAATATATCAGCAGAGCTAACAATTAAGAAGAATAACTGAGAAGAAAAATAACTGAGATAGAAATATTAACAACTCTGAGCAAATACGAAGTGAGGTATCCAAAGATATTTTTTAATATTCGTAAAATAGACTATTCTTATCTAATTTTTATTAATGACTGTCTGTAGATAATTCCAGCAGTATTATTATGTTTTGAGCAGAGATGAATTTCCTCTGATCTCAATGAGTAGTGTAGCATGGCCAGCAGAGTATGTAGCCAACAGTGCCTCTCTGAACTGCCCCAGCTCACATGTTAGGGAATGAATATCCCAAGGATAAAACACCAAGTTAAGAAAAAACGAAAATAAATAATAATAAACCTCAGATGACTATTACTATCAAGGAAAATCAACTTAAGAATAAAATATATGTAAGCTCAAATACGAAGAAGCAAGGATAGAAATGGGAAGGAAGTCAAGAAATGTAATTTATAATAAATATCATAAGCAATTATTTCAGACAAACTCAAAGTATGGTCTGAACTAATCACTTCTGGAGGAGAGCAATCTGTAGCATGACAGATTATCCACTTAATAATGAATGAAATATGATCATAAATAAATATCAATTAAAATAACTATCAAAGAAAAATCCAAATGAAAACAAATAAATATCACAATAAAATACAATCATAACTGGAAGAAATAAAAATAAAGAAAAAATATATGCAACAAACATGTGTAATGAAAAATAAACCCAAAAAACTAAAATAAAGTAAGGAAATACCCAGGTAGGATAGGAGTAAGTAAGGAAAATACCCAGAACAAACCAACGTACATAATAAAACTATATTGTAGTGAAGAAACAAAGAATGAGAATCAGTGAGTAAGGCAAAACCCAGAACAAACCGACACCCCTAAAATAAGGACTGTTTTTCAAGAAACAAGATAGGATATGAATAAGGACGAAAATACCCAGAACAAACCGAAATACCTAATAAACAGGAATGATTTTGAAGATACAAGATAGTAGGATAAGAGGACTACAAGAAATACCCAAGGGTAACCCAATAAGAAGAAAATAAAAACCCCAAAAGAGATTAAAAGTCACCAACGAAAGTATAACACCCAAAAACAGAAACTAATGTAAAGTAAATGTAAACATAAGTAATTATACATAATTTACCTTGTAATTTCCGTCCAGTGACGTCGAGCGTAATTTGTATGGTTACGCGTTTCAGGCCATGTGGCCCATCCTCAGACCATCACTCCGAGAGGAGCTCGTTAAACAATAAAATCCACACAAAACAAACACATAATAAATAAATACATAAAATATATTAAATAAACATATAAAAGCGTTCTATTACCCGAACACGGTGCACCGCGTGTAGCATGTCTGAACTGCGTCAATGGAACCTGTTATCTACTATTATCTGTAATCGATCGCAGCGCGGTATCATACAGTGGGTTGGACCTGAAGTTAAGTTTATCATTAAGTATGTCATCACACACATCGGGGTTATTATGACCTCTATATATCTCGAATTCCTCGAGTGCATCCATATAACGGCCTTTACCACAATAATGTAGGGGTATGAAGTTAGTGTTGAAATTAGTATAAGAATGATTACACGAAATCAGATGCTTTGTAAAGTTAGATTTAATATTATCTATGGAAAAATCACCCCTGTTAAAATGGCTTTGTGGTGTGTGTTCACGGAATCTTTTGATAAACGGTCTACCCGTTTGGCCGATATAAAATCGGTCACAATCGTCACATATAAGCTTATAAATACCGGTTTTGTATTCAATGTTTGTCTGAACGACTGGGCGAACCAAGTTCCGTAGACGGTTATTTGTTTTAAAAATGACAGTATAACCTAATTTACTTAAAGTGGATGTAAGGATCCTGGGCACCAACTCAGTGTATGTTGCTGTGATGTATTTGTTGTTAGGTGTATTATCATGTGTCTGTTTGGAACGACGGAATTTGTGTTTTCTAAGAATATTGTCAATCAATTGGGACTCATATCCGTTGGCCATAGCTATGTGTTTAATTATGTTGAGTTCACAATCGAAATCATCATTATTTAGGGGGATCATCAAAAGTCTGTGAATGAAACTGTTGTAGGCCACTAATTTTTGAGAGAAAGGGTGGTGTGAGTCCGCATGTATGGTCACGTTTGTGGTGGTAGGTTTTCTGTAAATTTTAAAGTTTAAGCTGTTAAGTTGCCTGGTGACAGTAAGATCGAGAAAGTCGAGTTCATTATTGGTTTCAGTTTCCATAGTAAACTTCATTGCATAACGTGTTCCTGCGCAGGTCCGCGTCGGCCGCGTGTATCGTGTTTTCGTTCTGTTTTGTCTCGGTTTTAATATGTGTTAAATTATTTAAGTATTTTTGTTGTTATGTTTGTGTTGTTTTTATTATCTGACTGGATGTGCATACATCAAGAAATGTATTTTTAACTTATATTCATCGAGGATCTGAAGATGACACTTAATGTGTCGAAACTCGAGTAATCCTGTTTTCGGATTTCAAAAAGCGTGACGGTAGGTAATTAACCTGTTTTATAACAACATTCACTAAAATGAGAAAGATAAATAGAGAGCTGGTAGTTAATAAGTGAAGTGACAAGGGAAACATCCCTAATATAAAATAAAAACAGATAAAACTGTACAAAAGTAATTTTAAGAAAAATTAAAAAATGAAGGAACAGATGTGTTATGTTTCTATTTAAGTACAGTGGAAATCGGTTAACACGAAATGACGGGGACCAGTTATTTTTTTCGTGTAAGCCGAATTTCGCGTTAAGCGAACAAAAAGTGAAACAAAATGAGGAAGTGAACAAATAGTGTACTGTAGATTATTTATTGTACTGTCTAGTAAAATGCAACAAATAGGCCTACAACCTTTTATTTATCCTCATGGTTTATTATTGTTAATTTTTCTTAAAATTATTATTAACTGTTCTAAATTTAGTCCCATGATTTAGGTTTTCTTATAGACTACTGTATGTCTTTCAACTTTACCGTAGTTTTCGTGTTTATCTTTATTTAAAATAATCCGTTATTTTCTTTTGCACACAATTTTGCACTATTTTATTTTCAACAAATTGTTCTAATTTATCAACGTGTTCAAACATTTCACCTTCAGAGTTGGCTTCAAAATATCGACGAACACGGCTCAGCAACGAAAGCATATCGGTAGCGGTAGGAACATTTTCACTATCATTTTCCGTGTCAAGTTTTCCGTGTCAATCGTGGATAACGTCGAGTTTGGTATACCGAATGTTTTACAGATTTCTGTTTTAGTTCGAATACCCTCATTAACAGCTTGGAGGAGTTCAACTTTTTTTTCTAAAGAGAGGGCACTTTGTTTACGCACTTTCTTCTCCATTTTACTTCCGGACTGCAAAAACGTAATTTACGAAAGCGTAACTTCACTTAACACGTACATGTCACACGCTTAACGTCACTTAACTGGCTGTAAAAGACTAAGAAGTTTGTACAGTAAAAAAGTAAACAGTTAATCCTCACAACTGAGTAAATTTTTTATAATAAAATGTTATCGGTACCGTACCGCAAACTTTACCACTGCTGTAGGCTACACGCACAGAATACAACTGAACTGAACTCACCACACCCTATAGAGTAGGTAGTTAATGTAAGCGATAACGGTTTACAGTATTTGCGGTCAATGAACAACACATTTGGTGCTGAAGGAGAGGCTATGGTTTCTCGTAAACAACGATACACTGTATACAGTACGTACTGTAAATACAACTTGGTACTGAAGACAAAACAAAACAGGTAGACAAAACAAACTATGGTCACTACCTGCTCTTTCTCTTTGAGAGATGAAGAATGGATTCCGTTACATCGAAAACAAGCTTTTGGGCGTACTTGTGTGGCATTATTTTGTATGCAGTTACTTAAAAGCCAGCCAAAAAAAAATTATTTTTAACAAAAATTTTTTGTGTTAACCGATATTTTTCAGGTAAACCTTTTGTGTTAACCGTACAAATAATACACTGTACATAACAAACGGCGATCGGTACCCGAGTGGTATTTCGTGTTAACCGATATTTTGTGGTAACCGTTTTCGCGTTAAACGATTTCCACTGTAAATGAACTCTGTATCTAAATGTTGGAAAAAGAGTGTAATGTTTTATAATCCTAAAATATTTATTATGTTTAATAGTATTAATCAAGGATGAAATGTCTGAGTGTGGATACCATTCTTTTATTATAAAATATTTATTATGTGTTACTAGTAATAATCAAGACTAAAATGTCTGAGTTTAAATACCACTTTTTTAATATCAAATATTTGTGATGTATTAATAGTATGAATTCAATACTAAATGTTCTAATAGTTAAGTAAGGAAAATTCAATTAATATTGTATTAGAATAGAAGGTCAGAAGGGGTATAAACAAGCTGTATTATTCAAAAACTTTGTATGTAAAAACAGATAAAATCTAGGCCAAATGGTAAATCTCAACTACATTATAACTGATGAATCAAGTCCAGTAAACTAGTTAAACTGATGAATTTTATGTAAGGTAAATCAGTCACAGAGTAATATAATGTAAATTATACTTTAGAAAGATATTGTAAAAAGATAGGAAGAATTATTGGAAAAAATGCAAATGTAATAACTAAAAATTCAAAGGGGGGAGTCACAAATTAATGAATAATATTTAAAAAGATAACCAATTAATAAAATTATAAGAAATTAAGGGAAGATAAACCTTTTATTTCAATCTGAGATTTAGTACAATCATAAATATAACATATAAAATGGCAAACATTTTGAGAAGAACAGGAAGTAAATTTTGTAAAGCCTACTTTTTAAAAAATGAAGTAAATATAGCATTTTAGATAAAAAACTTTGTAAAAATATCTTATTTGGTATCAAATCAAGCAGAATGAACTAAAGAAAGAGATTTATGTATTTAGTATTAAATAAAATTAAATAATAGCAAACATATATTCAGTAATATAATGTAATTGTTATACATGTAACGGAAGCGAAAAAGATTTAAAACAATGTATTGCTAATATTAAATTGGCTAAGATGTTTTCAGATGACGAAGGAAGTTAGAACAGTTGATTATTAGACTTTGTCAAGCACACTTGAACGAGATTTTAGCTTATATTATATTTTGTCTTATATAGCAGACAAGTATGGCGTTCATTCAGTAAGCCTAGTCTACAGTGAAAATCATAAATTTCTAAAAACTGAACTTAAACTTTAAATTCACTGAGAACAATTAATATCACCATTAAACTAAAGTAATACGGAACAGTAAATGAGTGACATAATTAATTAAACATATAAAGCCAATAATTCTTAATAACGAGACGAGAAGTGCAATTTTCGACCTTACTGACCAAAGTGAATTATAACATTATCTAACACATTTAATCGAAGTGAATCACAAAACACTGAACCAGGACCACTCCACTAACACCAGAAGGAATAATCACAACTGCGGAGACGAGGAAACATTGAAAAGGCCACATTTATTGGAAGAAAATTTCATCGAGCCGACTTCATTTTAACAGATGCAGTCCTGAAGCCGCCATCTTGACTCCCACAATTCAAAGCGAGCTTTGCCAATCTAATCATCCAGACGTCAATGGTTCGAATTTTACTTTTATAAACAATATATATTAAATAATAACTTTGTAATTTTTCATTCTTAAGATATTTACTTGTAAGTGTTATACTTTTCTGACCTTACCCTTCTCTGACTATATAATATAACCGTTCAAAGAACCCGATAATTAATATAAAATACAGATGTAAAAAATAATCGACAGCCCTGAGAAACGAGTCGATACTACTGTTGAATAATCGATTACCACTCGATATATAATAAAATTTGTTAATAAATCTGGAATTTCTGCAAATTGGTTTCTGTTTATTTATAAAATTAATAAATAGAATTAAAATAAAATAAATTTGAGATCACGGACTATCCGAAAGGCAGCCTTTACCAAAGTGGAAGGAGAATACACAATTAAGAAGAACCGTCAATCGATTAGTGCTGGAGATAATACAATTAACGCAGAAATTAATTCTAAAAACTTAAAGTGATACAGTACACAGGAACAGAAAGAAGAGATTTAAATATTTACATAAAACAATTACAAAATTTATTTACTAAATACTGAAACAACAAAAACAATTAAAACAATATTTTAAACACAACAAAAATGTCTTTATTTTGTTAACAAATTTTTATATTTTGTTACAAAATTGGCGCTCACAACAGTGGGGCGTAAAACAAAATAAAGCAAACACAGCAGAAGGCTAAGATTTTGTTACACAATTGGCGTCCAACTAAGGGGCTTCAATTAGTGATTGATAGGCCAATATAATTTGCCCAATTCCTAATTGAAGCTTGGCAGCGGTTATCAAGTCTGAGAAGGACAATAAAAAGGCAACAACGATAAACAAAATGGCAGAACTTACACGAAAGGAGATGATGGAGATGCTCCTACAAATGAGAAATGATAGTAAACGGTGGAGTGAAGAATTAAGAAATGAGAGGACCAAAGAAAGAAAAAATGATAGCAAACCAGAAACAGAAGAAATACCAAACAAAAAAACAAAGGAACAAGTAGTGGTATTACCTGAAATTAAAACTAACAGAAACAAGGAAAATATTAAACAAAGGGAAATGAAATCAAAGAAAATGAGAAGAATGTATCCAAGGAATTTAATAAAAACAAAGGAAGAATTTGAGATGATGAACAATGTACTGAATATCCCAATTACCAACAATAAAGAAATCATGAATGCCAGAGATTATGGAAGGAGATTAAAGGTAATTTCAGAAATGATTTACCACAAAACAGTAGCTTACCACTTGGAAAAGACCAGAGGTAAATGGAATACGACAAAAGTAGAAATACTTGGGAAAATATCGATGATATCATTAGTCATTGATGGACCAGTGTCATATTGGTGTAAGAAACAATATGATAGGTTGAGTCGAGTAAGCTTTGCAGAAAATGAAGGAATAACAGCAGGAAAAAGGAAGTACAAGGTAGAAGCAAGAGATGTCACAAGTACCGGAATAATTATGAAGAAAATGGTTGTCCGGACAATAAGGGCAACTGAGATGATGGACCACGGTTAAATCAAATACCATACACAATCAAGAAAAGGGACGGATGTTATGATAACTGACTACGGCGAAAAACCATTTAAAGGAGACGAGAAATAAGTACCATGGAGGAGAAATGATATGAATAACAAACAAAGAAACAAAACTGGGATTTATGAAAGAAGATTATTTAAGAAACTGAACCTTACAAATGAAAATATGAGCAACTGAGCGACATAAAGAAAATCATCAATACTGGGTATAAAAGAAAATATAACCATAAGAAGGAATAATAAAGAAAAGAAGGAAAATAAAGAAAAGAATTTTGAAGGTAAAATTAACAAAATTCAAAACATCGTAAGATCAACTTGCGACCAATTATTTATGAAACTCATTTTGGAAATCAAGAAAAAGCATTCTGAATTTAAATTAATCAACAAAATGTAAAAATGAAGTAAGAACACTTACAACCGATTATTTATGAGAAATAATTTGGAAGGGAAGAAATTGAATTTAGAATGACCACTACCACATAAGATCAACTTACCACAATTATTAACAGCATTTAATATGGAGTAGTTCTTGAATTACCCAAACTCTAAAAAACTATGAAAACTAATGATACAATTAAAATGAATAAAATTGTTTTGGAATAAAAATAAAAAACCTTTACGCAATACAAGGAGAAACAATGACCACATAAATATTATAATTAAAGAATTCATTTGGATAAAAAACAAGAGCGAAATAATTTTTGAAAAAGAAAAAAAGAAATATATAGCTATAATATAACTATGATCATAAAATAAATGTCAATTATAATAAAGACGATTAGAAGAATAATTGCAGGAACATGAAACCAGTGGAACCATTATAAGAACTAAGAAAAACAAAAATATATTAACATATATGCTACCAATAACCAGAAGAAGATTATAATAACAACAAAGGAATAACAGAGAATTCAAATAAAAAACTTTACACTTAATAACTAGTGATAATTATATTAAAAGAGCTTCCAACCATAATAAGAAATAATATATCAGCAGAGCTAACAATTAAGAAGAATAACTGAGAAGAAAAATAACTGAGATAGAAATATTAACAACTCTGAGCAAATACGAAGTGAGGTATCCAAAGATATTTTTTAATATTCGTAAAATAGACTATTCTTATCTAATTTTTATTAATGACTGTCTGTAGATAATTCCAGCAGTATTATTATGTTTTGAGCAGAGATGAATTTCCTCTGATCTCAATGAGTAGTGTAGCATGGCCAGCAGAGTATGTAGCCAACAGTGCCTCTCTGAACTGCCCCAGCTCACATGTTAGGGAATGAATATCCCAAGGATAAAACACCAAGTTAAGAAAAAACGAAAATAAATAATAATAAACCTCAGATGACTATTACTATCAAGGAAAATCAACTTAAGAATAAAATATATGTAAGCTCAAATACGAAGAAGCAAGGATAGAAATGGGAAGGAAGTGAAGAAATGTAATTTATAATAAATATCATAAGCAATTATTTCAGACAAACTCAAAGTATGGTCTGAACTAATCACTTCTGGAGGAGAGCAATCTGTAGCATGACAGATTATCCACTTAATAATGAATGAAATATGATCATAAATAAATATCAATTAAAATAACTATCAAAGAAAAATCCAAATGAAAACAAATAAATATCACAATAAAATACAATCATAACTGGAAGAAATAAAAATAAAGAAAAAATATATGCAACAAACATGTGTAATGAAAAATAAACCCAAAAAACTAAAATAAAGTAAGGAAATACCCAGGTAGGATAGGAGTAAGTAAGGAAAATACCCAGAACAAACCAACGTACATAATAAAACTATATTGTAGTGAAGAAACAAAGAATGAGAATCAGTGAGTAAGGCAAAACCCAGAACAAACCGACACCCCTAAAATAAGGACTGTTTTTCAAGAAACAAGATAGGATATGAATAAGGACGAAAATACCCAGAACAAACCGAAATACCTAATAAACAGGAATGATTTTGAAGATACAAGATAGTAGGATAAGAGGACTACAAGAAATACCCAAGGGTAACCCAATAAGAAGAAAATAAAAACCCCAAAAGAGATTAAAAGTCACCAACGAAAGTATAACACCCAAAAACAGAAACTAATGTAAAGTAAATGTAAACAAAAGTAATTATATATAATTTACCTTGTAATTTCCGTCCAGTGACGTCGAGCGTAATTTGTATGGTTACGCGTTTCAGGCCATGTGGCCCATCCTCAGACCATCACTCCGAGAGGAGCTCGTTAAACAATAAAATCCACACAAAACAAACACATAATAAATAAATACATGAAATATATTAAATAAACATATAAAAGCGTTCTATTACCCGAACACGGTGCACCGCGTGTAGCATGTCTGAACTGCGTCAATGGAACCTGTTATCTATTATTATCTGTAATCGATCGCAGCGCGGTATCATACAGTGGGTTGGACCTGAAGTTAAGTTTATCATTAAGTATGTCATCACACACATCGGGGTTATTATGACCTCTATATATCTCGAATTCCTCGAGTGCATCCATATAACGGCCTTTACCACAATAATGTAGGGGTATGAAGTTAGTGTTGAAATTAGTATAAGAATGATTACACGAAATCAGATGCTTTTTAAAGTTAGATTTAATATTATCTATGGAAAAATCACCCCTGTTAAAATGGCTTTGTGGTGTGTGTTCACGGAATCTTTTGATAAACGGTCTACCCGTTTGGCCGATATAAAATCGGTCACAATCGTCACATATAAGCTTATAAATACCGGTTTTGTATTCAATGTTTGTCTGAACGACTGGGCGAACCAAGTTCCGTACACGGTTATTTGTTTTAAAAATGACAGTATAACCTAATTTACTTAAAGTGGATGTAAGGATCCTGGGCACCAACTCAGTGTATGTTGTTGTGATGTATTTGTTGTTAGGTGTATTATCATGTGTCTGTTTGGAACGACGGAATTTGTGTTTTCTAAGAATATTGTCAATCAATTGGGACTCATATCCGTTGGCCATAGCTATGTGTTTAATTATGTTGAGTTCACAATCGAAATCATCATTATTTAGGGGGATCATCAAAAGTCTGTGAATGAAACTGTTGTAGGCCACTAATTTTTGAGAGAAAGGGTGGTGTGAGTCCGCATGTATGGTCACGTTTGTGGTGGTAGGTTTTCTGTAAATTTTAAAGTTTAAGCTGTTAAGTTGCCTGGTGACAGTAAGATCGAGAAAGTCGAGTTCATTATTGGTTTCAGTTTCCATAGTAAACTTCATTGCATAACGTGTTCCTGCGCAGGTCCGCGTCGGCCGCGTGTATCGTGTTTTCGTTCTGTTTTGTCTCGGTTTTAATATGTGTTAAATTATTTAAGTATTTTTGTTGTTATGTTTGTGTTGTTTTTATTATCTGACTGGATGTGCATACATCAAGAAATGTATTTTTAACTTATATTCATCGAGGATCTGAAGATGACACTTAATGTGTCGAAACTCGAGTAATCCTGTTTTCAGATTTCAAAAAGCGTGACGGTAGGTAATTAACCTGTTTTATAACAACATTCACTAAAATGAGAAAGATAAATAGAGAGCTGGTAGTTAATAAGTGAAGTGACAAGGGAAACATCCCTAATATAAAATAAAAACAGATAAAACTGTACAAAAGTAATTTTAAGAAAAATTAAAAAATGAAGTAACAGATGTGTTATGTTTCTATTTAAGTACAGTGGAAATCGGTTAACACGAAATGACGGGGACCAGTTATTTTTTTCGTGTAAACCGAATTTCGCGTTAAGCGAACAAAAAGTGAAACAAAATGAGGAAGTGAACAAATAGTGTACTGTAGATTATTTATTGTACTGTCTAGTAAAATGCAACAAATAGGCCTACAACCTTTTATTTATCCTCATGGTTTATTATTGTTAATTTTTCTTAAAATTATTATTAACTGTTCTAAATTTAGTCCCATGATTTAGGTTTTCTTATAGACTACTGTATGTCTTTCAACTTTACCGTAGTTTTCGTGTTTATCTTTATTTAAAATAATCCGTTATTTTCTTTTGCACACAATTTTGCACTATTTTATTTTCAACAAATTGTTCTAATTTATCAACGTGTTCAAACATTTCACCTTCCGAGTTGGCTTCAAAATATCGACGAACACGGCTCAGCAACGAAAGCATATCGGTAGCGGTAGGAACATTTTCACTATCATTTTCCGTGTCAAGTTTTCCGTGTCAATCGTGGATAACGTCGAGTTTGGTATACCGAATGTTTTACAGATTTCTGTTTTAGTTCGAATACCCTCATTAACAGCTTGGAGGAGTTCAACTTTTTTTTCTAAAGAGAGGGCACTTTGTTTACGCACTTTCTTCTCCATTTTACTTCCGGACTGCAAAAACGTAATTTACGAAAGCGTAACTTCACTTAACACGTACATGTCACACGCTTAACGTCACTTAACTGGCTGTAAAAGACTAAGAAGTTTGTACAGTAAAAAAGTAAACAGTTAATCCTCACAACTGAGTACATTTTTTATAATAAAATGTTATCGGTACCGTACCGCAAACTTTACCACTGCTGTAGGCTACACGCACAGAATACAACTGAACTGAACTCACCACACCCTATAGAGTAGGTAGTTAATGTAAGCGATAACGGTTTACAGTATTTGCGGTCAATGAACAACACATTTGGTGCTGAAGGAGAGGCTATGGTTTCTCGTAAACAACGATACACTGTATACAGTACGTACTGTAAATACAACTTGGTACTGAAGACAAAACAAAACAGGTAGACAAAACAAACTATGGTCACTACCTGCTCTTTCTCTTTGAGAGATGAAGAATGGATTCCGTTACATCGAAAACAAGCTTTTGGGCGTACTTGTGTGGCATTATTTTGTATGCAGTTACTTAAAAGCCAGCCAAAAAAAAATTATTTTTAACAAAAATTTTTCGTGTTAACCGATATTTTTCAGGTAAACCTTTTGTGTTAACCGTACAAATAATACACTGTACATAACAAACGGCGATCGGTACCCGAGTGGTACTTCGTGTTAACCGATATTTTGTGGTAACCGTTTTCGCGTTAAACGATTTCCACTGTAAATGAACTCTGTATCTAAATGTTGGAAAAAGAGTGTAATGTTTTATAATCCTAAAATATTTATTATGTTTAATAGTATTAATCAAGGATGAAATGTCTGAGTGTGGATACCATTCTTTTATTATAAAATATTTATTATGTGTTACTAGTAATAATCAAGACTAAAATGTCCGAGTTTAAATACCACTTTTTTAATATCAAATATTTGTGATGTATTAATAGTATGAATTCAATACTAAATGTTCTAATAGTTAAGTAAGGAAAATTCAATTAATATTGTATTAGAATAGAAGGTCAGAAGGGGTATAAACAAGCTGTATTATTCAAAAACTTTGTATGTAAAAACAGATAAAATCTAGGCCAAATGGTAAATCTCAACTACATTATAACTGATGAATCAAGTCCAGTAAACTAGTTAAACTGATGAATTTTATGTAAGTTAAATCAGTCACAGAGTAATATAATGTAAATTATACTTTAGAAAGATATTGTAAAAAGATAGGAAGAATTATTGGAAAAAATGCAAATGTAATAACTAAAAATTCAAAGGGGGGAGTCACAAATTAATGAATAATATTTAAAAAGATAACCAATTAATAAAATTATAAGAAATTAAGGGAAGATAAACCTTTTATTTCAATCTGAGATTTAGTACAATCATAAATATAACATATAAAATGGCAAACATTTTGAGAAGAACAGGAAATAAATTTTGTAAAGCCTACTTTTTAAAAAATGAAGTAAATATAGCATTTTAGATAAAAAACTTTGTAAAAATATCTTATTTGGTATCAAATCAAGCAGAATGAACTAAAGAAAGAGATTTATGTATTTAGTATTAAATAAAATTAAATAATAGCAAACATATATTCAGTAATATAATGTAATTGTTATACATGTAACGGAAGCGAAAAAGATTTAAAACAATGTATTGCTAATATTAAATTGGCTAAGATGTTTTCAGATGACGAAGGAAGTTAGAACAGTTGATTATTAGACTTTGTCAAGCACACTTGAACGAGATTTTAGCTTATATTATATTTTGTCTTATATAGCAGACAAGTATGGCGTTCATTCAGTAAGCCTAGTCTACAGTGAAAATCATAAATTTCTAAAAACTGAACTTAAACTTTAAATTCACTGAGAACAATTAATATCACCATTAAACTAAAGTAATACGGAACAGTAAATGAGTGACATAATTAATTAAACATATAAAGCCAATAATTCTTAATAACGAGACGAGAAGTGCAATTTTCGACCTTACTGACCAAAGTGAATTATAACATTATCTAACACATTTAATCGAAGTGAATCACAAAACACTGAACCAGGACCACTCCACTAACACCAGAAGGAATAATCACAACTGCGGAGACGAGGAAACATTGAAAAGGCCACATTTATTGGAAGAAAATTTCATCGAGCCGACTTCATTTTAACAGATGCAGTCCTGAAGCCGCCATCTTGACTCCCACAATTCAAAGCGAGCTTTGCCAATCTAATCATCCAGACGTCAATGGTTCGAATTTTACTTTTATAAACAATATATATTAAATAATAACTTTGTAATTTTTAATTCTTAAGATATTTACTTGTAAGTGTTATACTTTTCTGACCTTACCCTTCTCTGACTATATAATATAACCGTTCAAAGAACCCGATAATTAATATAAAATACAGATGTAAAAAATAATCGACAGCCCTGAGAAACGAGTCGATACTACTGTTGAATAATCGATTACCACTCGATATATAATAAAATTTGTTAATAAATCTGGAATTTCTGCAAATTGGTTTCTGTTTATTTATAAAATTAATAAATAGAATTAAAATAAAATAAATTTGAGATCACGGACTATCCGAAAGGCAGCCTTTACCAAAGTGGAAGGAGAATACACAATTAAGAAGAACCGTCAATCGATTAGTGCTGGAGATAATAC
The DNA here is from genome assembly GCA_034769895.1 of Magicicada septendecula. NCBI lineage: Eukaryota > Metazoa > Arthropoda > Insecta > Hemiptera > Cicadidae > Magicicada > Magicicada septendecula. The sequence continues at coordinate 598,150,961 of CM068367.1, read as the reverse complement.
AATTAACACAGAAATTAATTCTAAAAACTTAAAGTGATACAGTACACAGGAACAGAAAGAAGAGATTTAAATATTTACATAAAACAATTACAAAATTTATTTACTAAATACTGAAACAACAAAAACAATTAAAACAATATTTTAAACACAACAAAAATGTCTTTATTTTGTTAACAAATTTTTATATTTTGTTACAAAATTGGCGCTCACAACAGTGGGGCGTAAAACAAAATAAAGCAAACACAGCAGAAGGCTAAGATTTTGTTACACAATTGGCGTCCAACTAAGGGGCTTCAATTAGTGATTGATAGGCCAATATAATTTGCCCAATTCCTAATTGAAGCTTGGCAGCGGTTATCAAGTCTGAGAAGGACAATAAAAAGGCAACAACGATAAACAAAATGGCAGAACTTACACGAAAGGAGATGATGGAGATGCTCCTACAAATGAGAAATGATAGTAAACGGTGGAGTGAAGAATTAAGAAATGAGAGGACCAAAGAAAGAAAAAATGATAGCAAACCAGAAACAGAAGAAATACCAAACAAAAAAACAAAGGAACAAGTAGTGGTATTACCTGAAATTAAAACTAACAGAAACAAGGAAAATATTAAACAAAGGGAAATGAAATCAAAGAAAATGAGAAGAATGTATCCAAGGAATTTAATAAAAACAAAGGAAGAATTTGAGATGATGAACAATGTACTGAATATCCCAATTACCAACAATAAAGAAATCATGAATGCCAGAGATTATGGAAGGAGATTAAAGGTAATTTCAGAAATGATTTACCACAAAACAGTAGCTTACCACTTGGAAAAGACCAGAGGTAAATGGAATACGACAAAAGTAGAAATACTTGGGAAAATATCGATGATATCATTAGTCATTGATGGACCAGTGTCATATTGGTGTAAGAAACAATATGATAGGTTGAGTCGAGTAAGCTTTGCAGAAAATGAAGGAATAACAGCAGGAAAAAGGAAGTACAAGGTAGAAGCAAGAGATGTCACAAGTACCGGAATAATTATGAAGAAAATGGTTGTCCGGACAATAAGGGCAACTGAGATGATGGACCACGGTTAAATCAAATACCATACACAATCAAGAAAAGGGACGGATGTTATGATAACTGACTACGGCGAAAAACCATTTAAAGGAGACGAGAAATAAGTACCATGGAGGAGAAATGATATGAATAACAAACAAAGAAACAAAACTGGGATTTATGAAAGAAGATTATTTAAGAAACTGAACCTTACAAATGAAAATATGAGCAACTGAGCGACATAAAGAAAATCATCAATACTGGGTATAAAAGAAAATATAACCATAAGAAGGAATAATAAAGAAAAGAAGGAAAATAAAGAAAAGAATTTTGAAGGTAAAATTAACAAAATTCAAAACATAGTAAGATCAACTTGCGACCAATTATTTATGAAACTCATTTTGGAAATCAAGAAAAAGCATTCTGAATTTAAATTAATCAACAAAATGTAAAAATGAAGTAAGAACACTTACAACCGATTATTTATGAGAAATAATTTGGAAGGGAAGAAATTGAATTTAGAATGACCACTACCACATAAGATCAACTTACCACAATTATTAACAGCATTTAATATGGAGTAGTTCTTGAATTACCCAAACTCTAAAAAACTATGAAAACTAATGATACAATTAAAATGAATAAAATTGTTTTGGAATAAAAATAAAAAACCTTTACGCAATACAAGGAGAAACAATGACCACATAAATATTATAATTAAAGAATTCATTTGGATAAAAAACAAGAGCGAAATAATTTTTGAAAAAGAAAAAAAGAAATATATAGCTATAATATAACTATGATCATAAAATAAATGTCAATTATAATAAAGACGATTAGAAGAATAATTGCAGGAACATGAAACCAGTGGAACCATTATAAGAACTAAGAAAAACAAAAATATATTAACATATATGCTACCAATAACCAGAAGAAGATTATAATAACAACAAAGGAATAACAGAGAATTCAAATAAAAAACTTTACACTTAATAACTAGTGATAATTATATTAAAAGAGCTTCCAACCATAATAAGAAATAATATATCAGCAGAGCTAACAATTAAGAAGAATAACTGAGATAGAAATATTAACAACTCTGAGCAAATACGAAGTGAGGTATCCAAAGATATTTTTTAATATTCGTAAAATAGACTATTCTTATCTAATTTTTATTAATGACTGTCTGTAGATAATTCCAGCAGTATTATTATGTTTTGAGCAGAGATGAATTTCCTCTGATCTCAATGAGTAGTGTAGCATGGCCAGCAGAGTATGTAGCCAACAGTGCCTCTCTGAACTGCCCCAGCTCACATGTTAGGGAATGAATATCCCAAGGATAAAACACCAAGTTAAGAAAAAACGAAAATAAATAATAATAAACCTCAGATGACTATTACTATCAAGGAAAATCAACTTAAGAATTAAATATATGTAAGCTCAAATATGAAGAAGCAAGGATAGAAATGGGAAGGAAGTCAAGAAATGTAATTTATAATAAATATCATAAGCAATTATTTCAGACAAACTCAAAGTATGGTCTGAACTAATCACTTCTGGAGGAGAGCAATCTGTAGCATGACAGATTATCCACTTAATAATGAATGAAATATGATCATAAATAAATATCAATTAAAATAACTATCAAAGAAAAATCCAAATGAAAACAAATAAATATCACAATAAAATACAATCATAACTGGAAGAAATAAAAATAAAGAAAAAATATATGCAACAAACGTGTAATGAAAAATAAACCCAAAAAACTAAAATAAAGTAAGGAAATACCCAGGTAGGATAGGAGTAAGTAAGGAAAATACCCAGAACAAACCAACGTACATAATAAAACTATATTGTAGTGAAGAAACAAAGAATGAGAATCAGTGAGTAAGGCAAAACCCAGAACAAACCGACACCCCTAAAATAAGGACTGTTTTTCAAGAAACAAGATAGGATATGAATAAGGACGAAAATACCCAGAACAAACCGAAATACCTAATAAACAGGAATGATTTTGAAGATACAAGATAGTAGGATAAGAGGACTACAAGAAATACCCAAGGGTAACCCAATAAGAAGAAAATAAAAACCCCAAAAGAGATTAAAAGTCACCAACGAAAGTATAACACCCAAAAACAGAAACTAATGTAAAGTAAATGTAAACAAAAGTAATTATATATAATCTACCTTGTAATTTCCGTCCAGTGACGTCGAGCGTAATTTGTATGATTACGCGTTTCAGGCCATGTGGCCCATCCTCAGACCATCACTCCGAGAGGAGCTCGTTAAACAATAAAATCCACACAAAACAAACACATAATAAATAAATACATAAAATATATTAAATAAACATATAAAAGCGTTCTATTACCCGAACACGGTGCACCGCGTGTAGCATGTCTGAACTGCGTCAATGGAACCTGTTATCTATTATTATCTGTAATCGATCGCAGCGCGGTATCATACAGTGGGTTGGACCTGAAGTTAAGTTTATCATTAAGTATGTCATCACACACATCGGGGTTATTATGACCTCTATATATCTCGAATTCCTCGAGTGCATCCATATAACGGCCTTTACCACAATAATGTAGGGGTATGAAGTTAGTGTTGAAATTAGTATAAGAATGATTACACGAAATCAGATGCTTTGTAAAGTTAGATTTAATATTATCTATGGAAAAATCACCCCTGTTAAAATGGCTTTGTGGTGTGTGTTCACGGAATCTTTTGATAAACGGTCTACCCGTTTGGCCGATATAAAATCGGTCACAATAGTCACATATAAGCTTATAAATACCGGTTTTGGATTCAATGTTTGTCTGAACGACTGGGCGAACCAAGTTCCGTACACGGTTATTTGTTTTAAAAATGACAGTATAACCTAATTTACTTAAAGTGGATGTAAGGATCCTGGGCACCAACTCACTGTATGTTGTTGTGATGTATTTGTTGTTAGGTGTATTATCATGTGTCTGTTTGGAACGACGGGATTTGTGTTTTCTAAGAATATTGTCAATCAATTGGGACTCATATCCGTTGGCCATAGCTATGTGTTTAATTATGTTGAGTTCACAATCGAAATCATCATTATTTAGGGGGATCGTCAAAAGTCTGTGAATGAAACTGTTGTAGGCCGCTAATTTTTGAGAGAAAGGGTGGTGTGAGTCCGCATGTATGGTCACGTTTGTGGTGGTAGGTTTTCTGTATATTTTAAAGTTTAAGCTGTTAAGTTGCCTGGTGACAGTAAGATCGAGAAAGTTGAGTTCATTATTGGTTTCAGTTTCCATAGTAAACTTCATTGCATAACGTGTTCCTGCGCAGGTCCACGTCGGCCGCGTGTATCGTGTTTTCGTTCTGTTTTGTCTCGGTTTTAATATGTGTTAAATTATTTAAGTATTTTTGTTGTTATGTTTGTGTTGTTTTTATTATCTGACTGGATGTGCATACATCAACAAATGTATTTTTAACTTATATTCATCGAGGATCTGAAGATGACACTTAATGTGTCGAAACTCGAGTAATCCTGTTTTCGGATTTCAAAAAGCGTGACGGTAGGTAATTAACCTGTTTTATAACAACATTCACTAAAATGAGAAAGATAAATAGAGAGCTGGTAGTTAATAAGTGAAGTGACAAGGGAAACATCCCTAATATAAAATAAAAACAGATAAGACTGTACAAAAGTAATTTTAAGAAAAATTAAAAAAAGAAGGAACAGATGTGTTATGTTTCTATTTAAGTAAATGAAATCTGTATCTAAATGTTGGATATAGAGTGTAATGTTTTATAATCCTAAAATATTTATTATGTTTAATAGTATTAATCAAGGATGAAATGTCTGAGTGAGGATACCATTCTTTTATTATAAAATATTTATTATGTGTTACTAGTAATAATCAAGACTAAAATGTCTGAGTTTAAATACCACTTTTTTAATATCAAATATTTGTGATGTATTAATAGTATGAATTCAATACTAAATGTTCTAATAGTTAAGTAAGGAAAATTCAATTAATATTGTATTAGAATAGAAGGTCAGAAGGGGTATAAACAAGCTGTATTATTCAAAAACTTTGTATGTAAAAACAGATAAAATCTAGGCCAAATGATAAATCTCAACTACATTATAACTGATGAATCAAGTCCAGTAAACTAGTTAAACTGATGAATTTTATGTAAGGTAAATCAGTCACAGAGTAATATAATGTAAATTATACTTTAGAAAGATATTGTAAAAAGATAGGAAGAATTATTAGAAAAAATGCAAATGTAATAACTAAAAATTCAAAGGGGGGAGTCACAAATTAATGAATAATATTTAAAAAGATAACCAATTAATAAAATTACAAGAAATTAAGGGAAGATAAACCTTTTATTTCAATCTGAGATTTAGTACAATCATAAATATAACATATAAAATGGCAAACATTTTGAGAAGAACAGGAAGTAAATTTTGTAAAGCCTACTTTTTAAAAAATGAAGTAAATATAGCATTTTAGATAAAAAACTTTGTAAAAATATCTTATTTGGTATCAAATCAAGCAGAATGAACTAGAGAAAGAGATTGATGTATTTAGTATTAAATAATAGCAAACATATATTCAGTAATATAATGTAATTTTTATACATGTAACGGAAGCGAAAAAGATTTAAAACAATGTATTGCTAATATTAAATTGGCTAAGATGTTTTCAGATGACGAAGGAAGTTAGAACAGTTGATTATTAGACTTTGTCAAGCACACTTGAACGAGATTTTAGCTTATATTATATTTTGTCTTATATAGCAGACAAGTATGGCGTTCATTCAGTAAGCCTAGTCTACAGTGAAAATCATAAATTTCTAAAAACTGAACTTAAACTTTAAATTCACTGAGAACAACTAATATCACCATTAAACTAAAGTAATACGGAACAGTAAATGAGTGACATAATTAATTAAACATATAAAGCCAATAATTCTTAATAACGAGACGAGAAGTGCAATTTTTGACCTTACTGACCAAAGTGAATTATAACATTATCTAACACATTTAATCGAAGTGAATCACAAAACACTGAACCAGGACCACTCCACTAACACCAGAAGGAATAATCACAACTGCGGAGACGAGGAAACATTGAAAAGGCCACATTTATTGGAAGAAAATTTCATCGAGCCGACTTCATTTTAACAGATGCAGTCCTGAAGCCGCCATCTTGACTCCCACAATTCAAAGCGAGCTTTGCCAATCTAATCGTCCAGACGTCAATGGTTCGAATTTTACTTTTATAAACAATATATATTAAATAATAACTTTGTAATTTTTAATTCCTAAGATATTTACTTGTAAGTGTTATACTTTTCTGACCTTACCCTTCTCTGACTATATAATATAACCATTCAAAGAACCCGATAATTAATATAAAATACAGATGTAAAAAATAAACGACAGCCATGAGAAACGAGTCGATACTACTGTTGAATAATCGATTACCACTCGATATATAATAAAATTTGTTAATAAATCTGGAATTTCTGCAAATTGGTTTCTGTTTATTTATAAAATTAATAAATAGAATTAAAATAAAATAAATTTGAGATCACGGACTATCCGAAAGGCAGCCTTTACCAAAGTGGAAGGAGAATACACAATTAAGAAGAACCGTCAATCGATTAGTGCTGGAGATAATACAATTAACGCAGAAATTAATTCTAAAAACTTAAAGTGATACAGTACACAGGAACAGAAAGAAGAGATTTAAATATTTACATAAAACAATTACAAAATTTATTTACTAAATTCTGAAACAACAAAAACAATTAAAACAATATTTTAAACACAACAAAAATGTCTTTATTTTGTTAACAAATTTTTATATTTTGTTACAAAATTGGCGCTCACAACAGTGGGGCGTAAAACAAAATAAAGCAAACACAGCAGAAGGCTAAGATTTTGTTACACAATTGGCGTCCAACTAAGGGGCTTCAATTAGTGATTGATAGGCCAATATAATTTGCCCAATTCCTAATTGAAGCTTGGCAGCGGTTATCAAGTCTGAGAAGGACAATAAAAAGGCAACAACGATAAACAAAATGGCAGAACTTACACGAAAGGAGATGATGGAGATGCTCCTACAAATGAGAAATGATAGTAAACGGTGGAGTGAAGGATTAAGAAATGAGAGGACCAAAGAAAGAAAAAATGATAGCAAACCAGAAACAGAAGAAATACCAAACGAAAAAACAAAGGAACAAGTAGTGGTATTACCTGAAATTAAAACTAACAGAAACAAGGAAAATATTAAACAAAGGGAAATGAAATAAAAGAAAATGAGAAGAATGTATCCAAGGAATTTAATAAAAACAAAGGAAGAATTTGAGATGATGAACAATGTACTGAATATCCCAATTACCAACAATAAAGAAATCATGAACGCCAGAGATTATGGAAGGAGATTAAAGGTAATTTCAGAAATGATTTACCACAAAACAGTAGCTTACCACTTGGAAAAGACCAGAGGTAAATGGAATACGACAAAAGTAGAAATACTTGGGAAAATATCGATGATATCATTAGTCATTGATGGACCAGTGCCATATTGGTGTAAGAAACAATATGATAGGGTGAGTCGAGTAAGCTTTGCAAAAAATGAAGGAATAACAGCAGGAAAAAGGAAGTACAAGGTAGAAGCAAGAGATGTCACAAGTACCGGAATAATTATGAAGAAAATGGTTGTCCGGACAATAAGGGCAACAGAGATGATGGACCACGGTTAAATCAAATACCATACACAATCAAGAAAAGGGACGGATGTTATGATAACTGACTACGGCGAAAAACCATTTAAAGGAGACGAGAAATAAGTACCATGGAGGAGAAATGATATGAATAACAAACAAAGAAACAAAACTGGGATTTATGAAAGAAGATTATTTAAGAAACTGAACCTTACAAATGAAAATATGAGCAACTGAGCGACATAAAGAAAATCATCAATACTGGGTATAAAAGAAAATATAACCATAAGAAGGAATAATAAAGAAAAGAAGGAAAATAAAGAAAAGAATTTTGAAGGTAAAATTAACAAAATTCAAAACATAGTAAGATCAACTTGCAACCAATTATTTATGAAACTCATTTTGGAAATCAAGAAAAAGCATTCTGAATTTAAATTAATCAACAAAATGTAAAAATGAAGTAAGAACACTTACAACCGATTATTTATGAGAAATAATTTGGAAGGGAAGAAATTGAATTTAGAATGACCACTACCACATAAGATCAACTTACCACAATTATTAACAGCATTTAATATGGAGTAGTTCTTGAATTACCCAAACTCTAAAAAACTATGAAAACTAATGATACAATTAAAATGAATAAAATTGTTTTGGAATAAAAATAAAAAACCTTTACGCAATACAAGGAGAAACAATGACCACATAAATATTATAATTAAAGAATTCATTTGGATAAAAAACAAGAGCGAAATAATTTTTGAAAAAGAAAAAAAGAAATATATAGCTATAATATAACTATGATCATAAAATAAATGTCAATTATAATAAAGACGATTAGAAGAATAATTGCAGGAACATGAAACCAGTGGAACCATTATAAGAACTAAGAAAAACAAAAATATATTAACATATATGCTACCAATAACCAGAAGAAGATTATAATAACAACAAAGGAATAACAGAGAATTCAAATAAAAAACTTTACACTTAATAACTAGTGATAATTATATTAAAAGAGCTTCCAACCATAATAAGAAATAATATATCAGCAGAGCTAACAATTAAGAAGAATAACTGAGAAGAAAAATAACTGAGATAGAAATATTAACAACTCTGAGCAAATACGAAGTGAGGTATCCAAAGATATTTTTTAATATTCGTAAAATAGACTATTCTTATCTAATTTTTATTAATGACTGTCTGTAGATAATTCCAGCAGTATTATTACGTTTTGAGCAGAGATGAATTTCCTCTGATCTCAATGAGTAGTGTAGCATGGCCAGCAGAGTATGTAGCCAACAGTGCCTCTCTGAACTGCCCCAGCTCACATGTTAGGGAATGAATATCCCAAGGATAAAACACCAAGTTAAGAAAAAACGAAAATAAATAATAATAAACCTCAGATGACTATTACTATCAAGGAAAATCAACTTAAGAATAAAATATATGTAAGCTCAAATACGAAGAAGCAAGGATAGAAATGGGAAGGAAGTCAAGAAATGTAATTTATAATAAATATCATAAGCAATTATTTCAGACAAACTCAAAGTATGGTCTGAACTAATCACTTCTGGAGGAGAGCAATCTGTAGCATGACAGATTATCCACTTAATAATGAATGAAATATGATCATAAATAAATATCAATTAAAATAACTATCAAAGAAAAATCCAAATGAAAACAAATAAATATCACAATAAAATACAATCATAACTGGAAGAAATAAAAATAAAGAAAAAATATATGCAACAAACATGTGTAATGAAAAATAAACCCAAAAAACTAAAATAAAGTAAGGAAATACCCAGGTAGGATAGGAGTAAGTAAGGAAAATACCCAGAACAAACCAACGTACATAATAAAACTATATTGTAGTGAAGAAACAAAGAATGAGAATCAGTGAGTAAGGCAAAACCCAGAACAAACCGACACCCCTAAAATAAGGACTGTTTTTCAAGAAACAAGATAGGATATGAATAAGGACGAAAATACCCAGAACAAACCGAAATACCTAATAAACAGGAATGATTTTGAAGATACAAGATAGTAGGATAAGAGGACTACAAGAAATACCCAAGGGTAACCCAATAAGAAGAAAATAAAAACCCCAAAAGAGATTAAAAGTCACCAACGAAAGTATAACACCCAAAAACAGAAACTAATGTAAAGTAAATGTAAATAAAAGTAATTGTATATAATCTACCTTGTAATTTCCGTCCAGTGACGTCGAGCGTAATTTGTATGGTTACGCGTTTCAGGCCATGTGGCCCATCCTCAGACCATCACTCCGAGAGGAGCTCGTTAAACAATAAAATCCACACAAAACAAACACATAATAAATAAATACATAAAATATATTAAATAAACATATAAAAGCGTTCTATTACCCGAACACGGTGCACCGCGTGTAGCATGTCTGAACTGCGTCAATGGAACCTGTTATCTACTATTATCTGTAATCGATCGCAGCGCGGTATCATACAGTGGGTTGGACCTGAAGTTAAGTTTATCATTAAGTATGTCATCACACACATCGGGGTTATTATGACCTCTATATATCTCGAATTCCTCGAGTGCATCCATATAACGGCCTTTACCACAATAATGTAGGGGTATGAAGTTAGTGTTGAAATTAGTATAAGAATGATTACACGAAATCAGATGCTTTGTAAAGTTAGATTTAATATTATCTATGGAAAAATCACCCCTGTTAAAATGGCTTTGTGGTGTGTGTTCACGGAATCTTTTGATAAACGGTCTACCCGTTTGGCCGATATAAAATCGGTCACAATCGTCACATATAAGCTTATAAATACCGGTTTTGGATTCAATGTTTGTCTGAACGACTGGGCGAACCAAGTTCCGTACACGGTTATTTGTTTTAAAAATGACAGTATAACCTAATTTACTTAAAGTGGATGTAAGGATCCTGGGCACCAACTCACTGTATGTTGTTGTGATGTATTTGTTGTTAGGTGTATTATCATGTGTCTGTTTGGAACGACGGGATTTGTGTTTTCTAAGAATATTGTCAATCAATTGGGACTCATATCCGTTGGCCATAGCTATGTGTTTAATTATGTTGAGTTCACAATCGAAATCATCATTATTTAGGGGGATCGTCAAAAGTCTGTGAATGAAACTGTTGTAGGCCGCTAATTTTTGAGAGAAAGGGTGGTGTGAGTCCGCATGTATGGTCACGTTTGTGGTGGTAGGTTTTCTGTAAATTTTAAAGTTTAAGCTGTTAAGTTGCCTGGTGACAGTAAGATCGAGAAAGTTGAGTTCATTATTGGTTTCAGTTTCCATAGTAAACTTCATTGCATAACGTGTTCCTGCGCAGGTCCGCGTCGGCCGCGTGTATCGTGTTTTCGTTCTGTTTTGTCTCGGTTTTAATATGTGTTAAATTATTTAAGTATTTTTGTTGTTATGTTTGTGTTGTTTTTATTATCTGACTGGATGTGCATACATCAACAAATGTATTTTTAACTTATATTCATCGAGGATCTGAAGATGACACTTAATGTGTCGAAACTCGAGTAATCCTGTTTTCGGATTTCAAAAAGCGTGACGGTAGGTAATTAACCTGTTTTATAACAACATTCACTAAAATGAGAAAGATAAATAGAGAGCTGGTAGTTAATAAGTGAAGTGACAAGGGAAACATCCCTAATATAAAATAAAAACAGATAAGACTGTACAAAAGTAATTTTAAGAAAAATTAAAAAAAGAAGGAACAGATGTGTTATGTTTCTATTTAAGTAAATGAACTCTGTATCTAAATGTTGGAAATAGAGTGTAATGTTTTATAATCCTAAAATATTTATTATGTTTAATAGTATTAATCAAGGATGAAATGTCTGAGTGTGGATACCATTCTTTTATTATAAAATATTTATTATGTGTTACTAGTAATAATCAAGACTAAAATGTCTGAGTTTAAGTACCACTTTTTTAATATCAAATATTTGTGATGTATTAATAGTATGAATTCAATACTAAATGTTCTAATAGTTAAGTAAGGAAAATTCAATTAATATTGTATTAGAATAGAAGGTCAGAAGGGGTATAAACAAGCTGTATTATTCAAAAACTTTGTATGTAAAAACAGATAAAATCTAGGCCAAATGATAAATCTCAACTACATTATAACTGATGAATCAAGTCCAGTAAACTAGTTAAACTGATGAATTTTATGTAAGGTAAATCAGTCACAGAGTAATATAATGTAAATTATACTTTAGAAAGATATTGTAAAAAGATAGGAAGAATTATTGGAAAAAATGCAAATGTAATAACTAAAAATTCAAAGGGGGGAGTCACAAATTAATGAATAATATTTAAAAAGATAACCAATTAATAAAATTACAAGAAATTAAGGGAAGATAAACCTTTTATTTCAATCTGAGATTTAGTACAATCATAAATATAACATATAAAATGGCAAACATTTTGAGAAGAACAGGAAGTAAAATTTGTACTTTTTAAAAAATGAAGTAAATATAGCATTTTAGATAAAAAACTTTGTAAAAATATCTTATTTGGTATCAAATCAAGCAGAATGAACTAGAGAAAGAGATTTATGTATTTAGTATTAAATAAAATTAAATAATAGCAAACATATATTCAGTAATATAACGTAATTTTTATACATGTAACGGAAGCGAAAAAGATTTAAAACAATGTATTGCTAATATTAAATTGGCTAAGATGTTTTCAGATGACGAAGGAAGTTAGAACAGTTGATTATTAGACTTTGTCAAGCACACTTGAACGAGATTTTAGCTTATATTATATTTTGTCTTATATAGCAGACAAGTATGGCATTCATTCAGTAAGCCTAGTCTACAGTGAAAATCATAAATTTCTAAAAACTGAACTTAAACTTTAAATTCACTGAGAACAACTAATATCACCATTAAACTAAAGTAATACGGAACAGTAAATGAGTGACATAATTAATTAAACATATAAAGCCAATAATTCTTAATAACGAGACGAGAAGTGCAATTTTCGACCTTACTGACCAAAGTGAATTATAACATTATCTAACACATTTAATCGAAGTGAATCACAAAACACTGAACCAGGACCACTCCACTAACACCAGAAGGAATAATCACAACTTCGGAGACGAGGAAACATTGAAAAGGCCACATTTATTGGAAGAAAATTTCATCGAGCCGACTTCATTTTAACAGATGCAGTCCTGAAGCACAATGCATCCTGATGGAATGAAGTCCTGATGCATCTTGACTCCCACAATTCAAAGCGAGCTTTGCCAATCTAATCGTCCAGACGTCAATGGTTCGAATTTTACTTTTATAAACAATATATATTAAATAATAACTTTGTAATTTTTAATTCTTAAGATATTTACTTGTAAGTGTTATACTTTTCTGACCTTACCCTTCTCTGACTATATAATATAACCATTCAAAGAACCCGATAATTAATATAAAATACAGATGTAAAAAATAAACGACAGCCATGAGAAACGAGTCGATACTACTGTTGAATAATCGATTACCACTCGATATATAATAAAATTTGTTAATAAATCTGGAATTTCTGCAAATTGGTTTCTGTTTATTTATAAAATTAATAAATAGAATTAAAATAAAATAAATTTGAGATCACGGACTATCCGAAAGGCAGCCTTTACCAAAGTGGAAGGAGAATACACAATTAAGAAGAACCGTCAATCGATTAGTTCCGGAGATAATACAATTAACGCAGAAATTAATTCTAAAAACTTAAAGTGATACAGTACACAGGAACAGAAAGAAGAGATTTAAATATTTACATAAAACAATTACAAAATTTATTTACTAAATACTGAAACAACAAAAACAATTAAAACAATATTTTAAAGACAACAAAAATGTCTTTATTTTGTTAACAAATTTTTATATTTTGTTACAAAATTGGCGCTCACAACAGTGGGGCGTAAAACAAAACAAAGCAAACACAGCAGAAGGCTAAGATTTTGTTACACAATTGGCGTCCAACTAAGGGGCTTCAATTAGTGATTGATAGGCCAATATAATTTGCCCAATTCCTAATTGAAGCTTGGCAGCGGTTATCAAGTCTGAGAAGGACAATAAAAAGGCAACAACGATAAACAAAATGGCAGAACTTACACGAAAGGAGATGATAGAGATGCTCCTACAAATGAGAAATGATAGTAAACGGTGGAGTGAAGAATTAAGAAATGAGAGGACCAAAGAAAGAAAAAATGATAGCAAACCAGAAACAGAAGAAATACCAAACGAAAAAACAAAGGAACAAGTAGTGGTATTACCTGAAATTAAAACTAACAGAAACAAGGAAAATATTAAACAAAGGGAAATGAAATAAAAGAAAATGAGAAGAATGTATCCAAGGAATTTAATAAAAACAAAGGAAGAATTTGAGATGATGAACAATGTACTGAATATCCCAATTACCAACAATAAAGAAATCATGAATGCCAGAGATTATGGAAGGAGATTAAAGGTAATTTCAGAAATGATTTACCACAAAACAGTAGCTTACCACTTGGAAAAGACCAGAGGTAAATGGAATACGACAAAAGTAGAAATACTTGGGAAAATATCGATGATATCATTAGTCATTGATGGACCAGTGCCATATTGGTGTAAGAAACAATATGATAGGGTGAGTCGAGTAAGCTTTGCAAAAAATGAAGGAATAACAGCAGGAAAAAGGAAGTACAAGGTAGAAGCAAGAGTTGTCACAAGTACCGGAATAATTATGAAGAAAATGGTTGTCCGGACAATAAGGGCAACTGAGATGATGGACCACGGTTAAATCAAATACCATACACAATCAAGAAAAGGGACGGATGTTATGATAACTGACTACGGCGAAAAACCATTTAAAGGAGACGAGAAATAAGTACCATGGAGGAGAAATGATATGAATAACAAACAAAGAAACAAAACTGGGATTTATGAAAGAAGATTATTTAAGAAACTGAACCTTACAAATGAAAATATGAGCAACTGAGCGACATAAAGAAAATCATCAATACTGGGTATAAAAGAAAATATAACCATAAGAAGGAATAATAAAGAAAAGAAGGAAAATAAAGAAAAGAATTTTGAAGGTAAAATTAACAAAATTCAAAACATAGTAAGATCAACTTGCGCCCATTATTTATGAAACTCATTTTGGAAATCAAGAAAAAGAATTTTGAATTTAAATTAATCAACTAAATGTAAAAATGAAGTAAGAACACTTACAACCGATTATTTATGAGAAATAATTTGGAAGGGAAGAAATTGAATTTAGAATGACCACTACCACATAAGATCAACTTACCACAATTATTAACAGCATTTAATATGGACTAGTTCTTGAATTACCCAAACTCTAAAAAACTATGAAAACTAATGATACAATTAAAATGAATAAAATTGTTTTGGAATAAAAATAAAAAACCTTTACGCAATACAAGGAGAAACAATGACCACATAAATATTATAATTAAAGAATTCATTTGGATAAAAAACAAGAGCGAAATAATTTTTGAAAAAGAAAAAAAAGAAATATATATCTATAATATAACTATGATGATAAAACAAATTTCAATTATAATAAAGACAATTAGAAGAATAATTGCAAGAACATGAAACCAGTGGAACCATTATAAGAACTAAGAAAAACAAAAATATATTAACATATATGCTACCAATAACCAGAAGAAGATTATAATAACAACAAAGGAATAACAGAGAATTCAAATAAAAAACTTTACACTTAATAACTAGTGATAATTATATTAAAAGAGTTTCCAACCATAATAAGAAATAATATATCAGCAGAGCTAACAATTAAGAAGAATAACTGAGAAGAAAAATAACTGAGATAGAAATATTAACAACTCTGAGCAAATACGAAGTGAGGTATCCAAAGATATTTTTTAATATTCGTAAAATAGACTATTCTTATCTAATTTTTATTAATGACTGTCTGTAGATAATTCCAGCAGTATTATTATGTTTTGAGCAGAGATGAATTTCCTCTGATCTCAATGAGTAGTGTAGCATGGCCAGCAGAGTATGTAGCCAACAGTGCCTCTCTGAACTGCCCCAGCTCACATGTTAGGGAATGAATATCCCAAGGATAAAACACCAAGTTAAGAAAAAACGAAAATAAATAATAATAAACCTCAGATGACTATTACTATCAAGGAAAATCAACTTAAGAATAAAATATATGTAAGCTCAAATACGAAGAAGCAAGGATAGAAATGGGAAGGAAGTCAAGAAATGTAATTTATAATAAATATCATAAGCAATTATTTCAGACAAACTCAAAGTATGGTCTGAACTAATCACTTCTGGAGGAGAGCAATCTGTAGCATGACAGATTATCCACTTAATAATGAATGAAATATGATCATAAATAAATATCAATTAAAATAACTATCAAAGAAAAATCCAAATGAAAACAAATAAATATCACAATAAAATACAATCATAACTGGAAGAAATAAAAATAAAGAACAAATATATGCAACAAACATGTGTAATGAAAAATAAACCCAAAAAACTAAAATAAAGTAAGGAAATACGCAGGTAGGATAGGAGTAAGTAAGGAAAATACCCAGAACAAACCAACGTACATAATAAAACTATATTGTAGTGAAGAAACAAAGAATGAGAATCAGTGAGT
This sequence comes from Magicicada septendecula, assembly GCA_034769895.1. Lineage (NCBI taxonomy): Eukaryota > Metazoa > Arthropoda > Insecta > Hemiptera > Cicadidae > Magicicada > Magicicada septendecula. The sequence continues at coordinate 598,134,509 of CM068367.1, read as the reverse complement.
AAGGCAAAACCCAGAACAAACCGACACCCCTAAAATAAGGACTGTTTTTCAAGAAACAAGATAGGATATGAATAAGGACGAAAATACCCAGAACAAACCGAAATACCTAATAAACAGGAATGATTTTGAAGATACAAGATAGTAGGATAAGAGGACTACAAGAAATACCCAAGGGTAACCCAATAAGAAGAAAATAAAAACCCCAAAAGAGATTAAAAGTCACCAACGAAAGTATAACACCCAAAAACAGAAACTAATGTAAAGTAAATGTAAATAAAAGTAATTGTATATAATCTACCTTGTAATTTCCGTCCAGTGACGTCGAGCGTAATTTGTATGGTTACGCGTTTCAGGCCATGTGGCCCATCCTCAGACCATCACTCCGAGAGGAGCTCGTTAAACAATAAAATCCACACAAAACAAACACATAATAAATAAATACATAAAATATATTAAATAAACATATAAAAGCGTTCTATTACCCGAACACGGTGCACCGCGTGTAGCATGTCTGAACTGCGTCAATGGAACCTGTTATCTACTATTATCTGTAATCGATCGCAGCGCGGTATCATACAGTGGGTTAAACCTGAAGTTAAGTTTATCATTAAGTATGTCATCACACACATCGGGGTTATTATGACCTCTATATATCTCGAATTCCTCTAGTGCATCCATATAACGGCCTTTACCACAATAATGTAGGGGTATGAAGTTAGTGTTGAAATTAGTATAAGAATGATTACACGAAATCAGAAGCTTTGTAAAGTTAGATTTAATATTATCTATGGAAAAATCACCCCTGTTAAAATGGCTTTGTGGTGTGTGTTCACGGAATCTTTTGATAAACGGTCTACCCGTTTGGCCGATATAAAATCGGTCACAATCGTCACATATAAGCTTATAAATACCGGTTTTGGATTCAATGTTTGTCTGAACGACTGGGCGAACCAAGTTCCGTACACGGTTATTTGTTTTAAAAATGACAGTATAACCTAATTTACTTAAAGTGGATGTAAGGATCCTGGGCACCAACTCACTGTATGTTGTTGTGATGTATTTGTTGTTAGGTATATTATCATGTGTCTGTTAGGAACGACGGGATTTGTGTTTTCTAAGAATATTGTCAATCAATTGGGACTCATATCCGTTGGCCATAGCTATGTGTTTAATTATGTTGAGTTCACAATCGAAATCATCATTATTTAGGGGGATCGTCAAAAGTCTGTGAATGAAACTGTTGTAGGCCGCTAATTTTTGAGAGAAAGGGTGGTGTGAGTCCGCATGTATGGTCACGTTTGTGGTGGTAGGTTTTCTGTAAATTTTAAAGTTTAAGCTGTTAAGTTGCCTGGTGACAGTAAGATCGAGAAAGTTGAGTTCATTATTGGTTTCAGTTTCCATAGTAAACTTCATTGCATAACGTGTTCCTGCGCAGGTCCGCGTCGGCCGCGTGTATCGTGTTTTCGTTCGGTTTTGTCTCGGTTTTAATATGTGTTAAATTATTTAAGTATTTTTGTTGTTATGTTTGTGTTGTTTTTATTATCTGACTGGATGTGCATACATCAACAAATGTATTTTTAACTTATATTCATCGAGGATCTGAAGATGACACTTAATGTGTCGAAACTCGAGTAATCCTGTTTTCGGATTTCAAAAAGCGTGACGGTAGGTAATTAACCTGTTTTATAACAACATTCACTAAAATGAGAAAGATAAATAGAGAGCTGGTAGTTAATAAGTGAAGTGACAAGGGAAACATCCCTAATATAAAATAAAAACAGATAAGACTGTACAAAAGTAATTTTAAGAAAAATTAAAAAAAGAAGGAACAGATGTGTTATGTTTCTATTTAAGTAAATGAACTCTGTATCTAAATGTTGGAAATAGAGTGTAATGTTTTATAATCCTAAAATATTTATTATGTTTAATAGTATTAATCAAGGATGAAATGTCTGAGTGTGGATACCATTCTTTTATTATAAAATATTTATTATGTGTTACTAGTAATAATCAAGACTAAAATGTCTGAGTTTAAATACCACTTTTTTAATATCAAATATTTGTGATGTATTAATAGTATGAATTCAATACTAAATGTTCTAATAGTTAAGTAAGGAAAATTCAATTAATACTGTATTAGAATAGAAGGTCAGAAGGGCTATAAACAAGCTGTATTATTCAAAAACTTTGTATGTAAAAACAGATAAAATCTAGGCCAAATGGTAAATCTCAACTACATTATAACTGATGAATCAAGTCCAGTAAACTAGTTAAACTGATGAATTTTATGTAAGGTAAATCAGTCACAGAGTAATATAATGTAAATTATACTTTAGAAAGATATTGTAAAAAGATAGGAAGAATTATTGGAAAAAATGCAAATGTAATAACTAAAAATTCAAAGGGGGGAGTCACAAATTAATGAATAATATTTAAAAAGATAACCAATTAATAAAATTACAAGAAATTAAGGGAAGATAAACCTTTTATTTCAATCTGAGATTTAGTACAATGATAAATATAACATATAAAATGGCAAACATTTTGAGAAGAACAGGAAGTAAATTTTATAAAGCCTACTTTTTAAAAAATGAAGTAAATATAGCATTTTAGATAAAAAACTTTGTAAAAATATCTTATTTGGTATCAAATCAAGCAGAATGAACTAAAGAAAGAGATTTATGTATTTAGTATTAAATAAAATTAAATAATAGCAAACATATATTCAGTAATATAATGTAATTTTTATACATGTAACGGAAGCGAAAAAGATTTAAAACAATGTATTGCTAATATTAAATTGGCTAAGATGTTTTCAGATGACGAAGGAAGTTAGAACAGTTGATTATTAGACTTTGTCAAGCACACTTGAACGAGATTTTAGCTTATATTATATTTTGTCTTATATAGCAGACAAGTATGGCGTTCATTCAGTAAGCCTAGTCTACAGTGAAAATCATAAATTTCTAAAAACTGAACTTAAACTTTAAATTCACTGAGAACAACTAATATCACCATTAAACTAAAGTAATACGGAACAGTAAATGAGTGACATAATTAATTAAACATATAAAGCCAATAATTCTTAATAACGAGACGAGAAGTGCAATTTTCGACCTTACTGACCAAAGTGAATTATAACATTATCTAACACATTTAATCGAAGTGAATCACAAAACACTGAACCAGGACCACTCCACTAACACCAGAAGGAATAATCACAACTGCGGAGACGAGGAAACATTGAAAAGGCCACATTTATTGGAAGAAAATTTCATCGAGCCGACTTCATTTTAACAGATGCAGTCCTGAAGCCGCCATCTTGACTCCCACAATTCAAAGCGAGCTTTGCCAATCTAATCGTCCAGACGTCAATGGTTCGAATTTTACTTTTATAAACAATATATATTAAATAATAACTTTGTAATTTTTAATTCTTAAGATATTTACTTGTAAGTGTTATACTTTTCTGACCTTACCCTTCTCTGACTATATAATATAACCGTTCTAAGAACCCGATAATTAATATAAAATACAGATGTAAAAAATAATCGACAGCCCTGAGAAACGAGTCGATACTACTGTTGAATAATCGATTACCACTCGATATATAATAAAATTTGTTAATAAATCTGGAATTTCTGCAAATTGGTTTCTGTTTATTTATAAAATTAATAAATAGAATTAAAATAAAATAAATTTGAGATCACGGACTATCCGAAAGGCAGCCTTTACCAAAGTGGAAGGAGAATACACAATTAAGAAGAACCGTCAATCGATTAGTGCTGGAGATAATACAATTAACGCAGAAATTAATTCTAAAAACTTAAAGTGATACAGTACACAGGAACAGAAAGAAGAGATTTAAATATTTACATAAAACAATTACAAAATTTATTTACTAAATACTGAAACAACAAAAACAATTAAAACAATATTTTAAACACAACAAAAATGTCTTTATTTTGTTAACAAATTTTTATATTTTGTTACAAAATTGGCGCTCACAACAGTGGGGCGTAAAACAAAATAAAGCAAACACAGCAGAAGGCTACGATTTTGTTACAAAATTGGCGTCCAACTAAGGGGCTTCAATTAGTGATTGATAGGCCAATATAATTTGCCCAATTCCTAATTGAAGCTTGGCAGCAGTTATCAAGTCTGAGAAGGACAATAAAAAGGCAACAACGATAAACAAAATGGCAGAACTTACACGAAAGGAGATGATGGAGATGCTCCTACAAATGAGAAATGATAGTAAACGGTGGAGTGAAGAATTAAGAAATGAGAGGACTAAAGAAAGAAAAAATGATAGCAAACCAGAAACAGAAGAAATACCAAACGAAAAAACAAAGGAACAAGTAGTGGTATTACCTGAAATTAAAACTAACAGAAACAAGGAAAATATTAAACAAAGGGAAATGAAATCAAAGAAAATGAGAAGAATGTATCCAAGGAATTTAATAAAAACAAAGGAAGAATTTGAGATGATGAACACTGTACTGAATATCCCAATTACCAACAATAAAGAAATCATGAATGCCAGAGATTATGGAAGGAGATTAAAGGTAATTTCAGAAATGATTTACCACAAAACAGTAGCTTACCACTTGGAAAAGACCAGAGGTAAATGGAATACGACAAAAGTAGAAATACTTGGGAAAATATCGATGATATCATTAGTCATTGATGGACCAGTGTCATATTGGTGTAAGAAACAATATGATAGGGTGAGTCGAGTAAGCTTTGCAAAAAATGAAGGAATAACAGCAGGAAAAAGGAAGTACAAGGTAGAAGCAAGAGATGTCACAAGTACCGGAATAATTATGAAGAAAATGGTTGTCCGGACAATAAGGGCAACTGAGATGATGGACCACGGTTAAATCAAATACCATACACAATCAAGAAAAGGGACGGATGTTATGATAACTGACTACGGCGAAAAACCATTTAAAGGAGACGAGAAATAAGTACCATGGAGGAGAAATGATATGAATAACAAACAAAGAAACAAAACTGGGATTTATGAAAGAAGATTATTTAAGAAACTGAACCTTACAAATGAAAATATGAGCAACTGAGCGACATAAAGAAAATCATCAATACTGGGTATAAAAGAAAATATAACCATAAGAAGGAATAATAAAGAAAAGAAGGAAAATAAAGAAAAGAATTTTGAAGGTAAAATTAACAAAATTCAAAACATAGTAAGATCAACTTGCGACCAATTATTTATGAAACTCATTTTGGAAATCAAGAAAAAGAATTTTGAATTTAAATTAATCAACAAAATGTAAAAATGAAGTAAGAACACTTACAACCGATTATTTATGAGAAATAATTTGGAAGGGAAGAAATTGAATTTAGAATGACCACTACCACATAAGATCAACTTACCACAATTATTAACAGCATTTAATATGGAGTAGTTCTTGAATTACCCAAACTCTAAAAAACCATGAAAAATAATGATACAATTAAAATGAATAAAATTGTTTTGGAATAAAAATAAAAAACCTTTACGCAATACAAGGAGAAACAATGACCACATAAATATTATAATTAAAGAATTCATTTGGATAAAAAACAAGAGCGAAATAATTTTTGAAAAAGAAAAAAAAGAAATATATATCTATAATATAACTATGATCATAAAATAAATGTCAATTATAATAAAGACAATTAGAAGAATAATTGCAAGAACATGAAACCAGTGGAACCATTATAAGAACTAAGAAAAACAAAAACATATTAACATATATGCTACCAATAACCAGAAGAAGATTATAATAACAACAAAGGAATAACAGAGAATTCAAATAAAAAACTTTACACTTAATAACTAGTGATAATTATATTAAAAGAGCTTCCAACCATAATAAGAAATAATATATCAGCAGAGCTAACAATTAAGAAGAATAACTGAGAAGAAAAATAACTGAGATAGAAATATTAACAACTCTGAGCAAATACGAAGTGAGGTATCCACAGATATTTTTTAATATTCGTAAAATAGACTATTCTTATCTAATTTTTATTAATGACTGTCTGTAGATAATTCCAGCAGTATTATTATGTTTTGAGCAGAGATGAATTTCCTCTGATCTCAATGAGTAGTGTAGCATGGCCAGCAGAGTATGTAGCCAACAGTGCCTCTCTGAACTGCCCCAGCTCACATGTTAGGGAATGAATATCCCAAGGATAAAACACCAAGTTAAGAAAAAACGAAAATAAATAATAATAAACCTCAGATGACTATTACTATCAAGGAAAATCAACTTAAGAATTAAATATATGTAAGCTCAAATACGAAGAAGCACGGATAGAAATGGGAAGGAAGTCAAGAAATGTAATTTATAATAAATATCATAAGCAATTATTTCAGACAAACTCAAAGTATGGTCTGAACTAATCACTTCTGGAGGAGAGCAATCTGTAGCATGACAGATTATCCACTTAATAATGAATGAAATATGATCATAAATAAATATCAATTAAAATAACTATCAAAGAAAAATCCAAATGAAACAAATAAATATCACAATAAAATACAATCATAACTGGAAGAAATAAAAATAAAGAACAAATATATGCAACAAACATGTGTAATGAAAAATAAACCCAAAAAACTAAAATAAAGTAAGGAAATACCCAGGTAGGATAGGAGTAAGTAAGGGAAATACCCAGAACAAACCAACGTACATAATAAAACTATATTGTAGTGAAGAAACAAAGAATGAGAATCAGTGAGTAAGGCAAAACCCAGAACATACCGACACCCCTAAAATAAGGACTGTTTTTCAAGAAACAAGATAGGATATGAATAAGGACGAAAATACCCAGAACAAACCGAAATACCTAATAAACAGGAATGATTTTGAAGATACAAGATAGTAGGATAAGAGGACTACAAGAAATACCCAAGGGTAACCCAATAAGAAGAAAATAAAAACCCCAAAAGAGATTAAAAGTCACCAACGAAAGTATAACACCCAAAAACAGAAACTAATGTAAAGTAAATGTAAACAAAAGTAATTATATATAATCTACCTTGTAATTTCCGTCCAGTGACGTCGAGCGTAATTTGTATGGTTACGCGTTTCAGGCCATGTGGCCCATCCTCAGACCATCACTCCGAGAGGAGCTCGTTAAACAATAAAATCCACACAAAACAAACACATAATAAATAAATACATAAAATATATTAAATAAACATATAAAAGCGTTCTATTACCCGAACACGGTGCACCGCGTGTAGCATGTCTGAACTGCGTCAATGGAACCTGTTATCTATTATTATCTGTAATCGATCGCAGCGCGGTATCATACAGTGGGTTGGACCTGAAGTTAAGTTTATCATTAAGTATGTCATCACACACATCGGGGTTATTATGACCTCTATATATCTCGAATTCCTCGAGTGCATCCATATAACGGCCTTTACCACAATAATGTAGGGGTATGAAGTTAGTGTTGAAATTAGTATAAGAATGATTACACGAAATCAGATGCTTTGTAAAGTTATATTTAATAGTATCTATGGAAAAATCACCCCTGTTAAAATGGCTTTGTGGTGTGTGTTCACGGAATCTTTTGATAAACGGTCTACCCGTTTGGCCGATATAAAATCGGTCACAATCGTCACATATAAGCTTATAAATACCGGTTTTGGATTCAATGTTTGTCTGAACGACTGGGCGAACCAAGTTCCGTACACGGTTATTTGTTTTAAAAATGACAGTATAACCTAATTTACTTAAAGTGGATGTAAGGATCCTGGGCACCAACTCACTGTATGTTGTTGTGATGTATTTGTTGTTAGGTGTATTATCATGTGTCTGTTTGGAACGACGGGATTTGTGTTTTCTAAGAATATTGTCAATCAATTGGGACTCATATCCGTTGGCCATAGCTATGTGTTTAATTATGTTGAGTTCACAATCGAAATCATCATTACTTAGGGGGATCGTCAAAAGTCTGTGAATGAAACTGTTGTAGGCCGCTAATTTTTGAGAGAAAGGGTGGTGTGAGTCCGCATGTATGGTCACGTTTGTGGTGGTAGGTTTTCTGTAAATTTTAAAGTTTAAGCTGTTAAGTTGCCTGGTGACAGTAAGATCGAGAAAGTTGAGTTCATTATTGGTTTCAGTTTCCATAGTAAACTTCATTGCATAACGTGTTCCTGCGCAGGTCCGCGTCGGCCGCGTGTATTGTGTTTTCGTTCTGTTTTGTCTCGGTTTTAATATGTGTTAAATTATTTAAGTATTTTTGTTGTTATGTTTGTGTTGTTTTTATTATCTGACTGGATGTGCATACATCAACAAATGTATTTTTAACTTATATTCATCGAGGATCTGAAGATGACACTTAATGTGTCGAAACTCGAGTAATCCTGTTTTCGGATTTCAAAAAGCGTGACGGTAGGTAATTAACTTGTTTTATAACAACATTCACTAAAATGAGAAAGATAAATAGAGAGCTGGTAGTTAATAAGTGAAGTGACAAGGGAAACATCCCTAATATAAAATAAAAACAGATAAGACTGTACAAAAGTAATTTTAAGAAAAATTAAAAAAAGAAGGAACAGATGTGTTATGTTTCTATTTAAGTAAATGAACTCTGTATCTAAATGTTGGAAATAGAGTGTAATGTTTTATAATCCTAAAATATTTATTATGTTTAATAGTATTAATCAAGGATGAAATGTCTGAGTGTGGATACCATTCTTTTATTATAAAATATTTATTATGTGTTACTAGTAATAATCAAGACTAAAATGTCTGAGTTTAAATACCACTTTTTTAATATCAAATATTTGTGATGTATTAATAGTATGAATTCAATACTAAATGTTCTAATAGTTAAGTAAGGAAAATTCAATTAATATTGTATTAGAATAGAAGGTCAGAAGGGGTATAAACAAGCTGTATTATTCAAAAACTTTGTATGTAAAAACAGATAAAATCTAGGCCAAATGGTAAATCTCAACTACATTATAACTGATGAATCAAGTCCAGTAAACTAGTTAAACTGATGAATTTTATGTAAGGTAAATCAGTCACAGAGTAATATAATGTAAATTATACTTTAGAAAGATATTGTAAAAGATAGGAAGAATTATTGGAAAAAATGCAAATGTAATAACTAAAAATTCAAAGGGGGGAGTCACAAATTAATGAATAATATTTAAAAAGATAACCAATTAATAAAATTACAAGAAATTAAGGGAAGATAAACCTTTTATTTCAATCTGAGATTTAGTACAATGATAAATATAACATATAAAATGGCAAACATTTTGAGAAGAACAGGAAGTAAATTTTATAAAGCCTACTTTTTAAAAAATGAAGTAAATATAGCATTTTAGATAAAAAACTTTGTAAAAATATCTTATTTGGTATCAAATCAAGCAGAATGAACTAAAGAAAGAGATTTATGTATTTAGTATTAAATAAAATTAAATAATAGCAAACATATATTCAGTAATATAATGTAATTTTTATACATGTAACGGAAGCGAAAAAGATTTAAAACAATGTATTGCTAATATTAAATTGGCTAAGATGTTTTCAGATGACGAAGGAAGTTAGAACAGTTGATTATTAGACTTTGTCAAGCACACTTGAACGAGATTTTAGCTTATATTATATTTTGTCTTATATAGCAGACAAGTATGGCGTTCATTCAGTAAGCCTAGTCTACAGTGAAAATCATAAATTTCTAAAAACTGAACTTAAACTTTAAATTCACTGAGAACAACTAATATCACCATTAAACTAAAGTAATACGGAACAGTAAATGAGTGACATAATTAATTAAACATATAAAGCCAATAATTCTTAATAACGAGACGAGAAGTGCAATTTTCGACCTTACTGACCAAAGTGAATTATAACATTATCTAACACATTTAATCGAAGTGAATCACAAAACACTGAACCAGGACCACTCCACTAACACCAGAAGGAATAATCACAACTGCGGAGACGAGGAAACATTGAAAAGGCCACATTTATTGGAAGAAAATTTCATCGAGCCGACTTCATTTTAACAGATGCAGTCCTGAAGCCGCCATCTTGACTCCCACAATTCAAAGCGAGCTTTGCCAATCTAATCGTCCAGACGTCAATGGTTCGAATTTTACTTTTATAAACAATATATATTAAATAATAACTTTGTAATTTTTAATTCTTAAGATATTTACTTGTAAGTGTTATACTTTTCTGACCTTACCCTTCTCTGACTATATAATATAACCGTTCTAAGAACCCGATAATTAATATAAAATACAGATGTAAAAAATAATCGACAGCCCTGAGAAACGAGTCGATACTACTGTTGAATAATCGATTACCACTCGATATATAATAAAATTTGTTAATAAATCTGGAATTTCTGCAAATTGGTTTCTGTTTATTTATAAAATTAATAAATAGAATTAAAATAAAATAAATTTGAGATCACGGACTATCCGAAAGGCAGCCTTTACCAAAGTGGAAGGAGAATACACAATTAAGAAGAACCGTCAATCGATTAGTGCTGGAGATAATACAATTAACGCAGAAATTAATTCTAAAAACTTAAAGTGATACAGTACACAGGAACAGAAAGAAGAGATTTAAATATTTACATAAAACAATTACAAAATTTATTTACTAAATACTGAAACAACAAAAACAATTAAAACAATATTTTAAACACAACAAAAATGTCTTTATTTTGTTAACAAATTTTTATATTTTGTTACAAAATTGGCGCTCACAACAGTGGGGCGTAAAACAAAATAAAGCAAACACAGCAGAAGGCTACGATTTTGTTACAAAATTGGCGTCCAACTAAGGGGCTTCAATTAGTGATTGATAGGCCAATATAATTTGCCCAATTCCTAATTGAAGCTTGGCAGCAGTTATCAAGTCTGAGAAGGACAATAAAAAGGCAACAACGATAAACAAAATGGCAGAACTTACACGAAAGGAGATGATGGAGATGCTCCTACAAATGAGAAATGATAGTAAACGGTGGAGTGAAGAATTAAGAAATGAGAGGACTAAAGAAAGAAAAAATGATAGCAAACCAGAAACAGAAGAAATACCAAACGAAAAAACAAAGGAACAAGTAGTGGTATTACCTGAAATTAAAACTAACAGAAACAAGGAAAATATTAAACAAAGGGAAATGAAATCAAAGAAAATGAGAAGAATGTATCCAAGGAATTTAATAAAAACAAAGGAAGAATTTGAGATGATGAACACTGTACTGAATATCCCAATTACCAACAATAAAGAAATCATGAATGCCAGAGATTATGGAAGGAGATTAAAGGTAATTTCAGAAATGATTTACCACAAAACAGTAGCTTACCACTTGGAAAAGACCAGAGGTAAATGGAATACGACAAAAGTAGAAATACTTGGGAAAATATCGATGATATCATTAGTCATTGATGGACCAGTGTCATATTGGTGTAAGAAACAATATGATAGGGTGAGTCGAGTAAGCTTTGCAAAAAATGAAGGAATAACAGCAGGAAAAAGGAAGTACAAGGTAGAAGCAAGAGATGTCACAAGTACCGGAATAATTATGAAGAAAATGGTTGTCCGGACAATAAGGGCAACTGAGATGATGGACCACGGTTAAATCAAATACCATACACAATCAAGAAAAGGGACGGATGTTATGATAACTGACTACGGCGAAAAACCATTTAAAGGAGACGAGAAATAAGTACCATGGAGGAGAAATGATATGAATAACAAACAAAGAAACAAAACTGGGATTTATGAAAGAAGATTATTTAAGAAACTGAACCTTACAAATGAAAATATGAGCAACTGAGTGACATAAAGAAAATCATCAATACTGGGTATAAAAGAAAATATAACCATAAGAAGGAATAATAAAGAAAAGAAGGAAAATAAAGAAAAGAATTTTGAAGGTAAAATTAACAAAATTCAAAACATAGTAAGATCAACTTGCGACCAATTATTTATGAAACTCATTTTGGAAATCAAGAAAAAGAATTTTGAATTTAAATTAATCAACAAAATGTAAAAATGAAGTAAGAACACTTACAACCGATTATTTATGAGAAATAATTTGGAAGGGAAGAAATTGAATTTAGAATGACCACTACCACATAAGATCAACTTACCACAATTATTAACAGCATTTAATATGGAGTAGTTCTTGAATTACCCAAACTCTAAAAAACCATGAAAAATAATGATACAATTAAAATGAATAAAATTGTTTTGGAATAAAAATAAAAAACCTTTACGCAATACAAGGAGAAACAATGACCACATAAATATTATAATTAAAGAATTCATTTGGATAAAAAACAAGAGCGAAATAATTTTTGAAAAAGAAAAAAAAGAAATATATATCTATAATATAACTATGATCATAAAATAAATGTCAATTATAATAAAGACAATTAGAAGAATAATTGCAAGAACATGAAACCAGTGGAACCATTATAAGAACTAAGAAAAACAAAAACATATTAACATATATGCTACCAATAACCAGAAGAAGATTATAATAACAACAAAGGAATAACAGAGAATTCAAATAAAAAACTTTACACTTAATAACTAGTGATAATTATATTAAAAGAGCTTCCAACCATAATAAGAAATAATATATCAGCAGAGCTAACAATTAAGAAGAATAACTGAGAAGAAAAATAACTGAGATAGAAATATTAACAACTCTGAGCAAATACGAAGTGAGGTATCCACAGATATTTTTTAATATTCGTAAAATAGACTATTCTTATCTAATTTTTATTAATGACTGTCTGTAGATAATTCCAGCAGTATTATTATGTTTTGAGCAGAGATGAATTTCCTCTGATCTCAATGAGTAGTGTAGCATGGCCAGCAGAGTATGTAGCCAACAGTGCCTCTCTGAACTGCCCCAGCTCACATGTTAGGGAATGAATATCCCAAGGATAAAACACCAAGTTAAGAAAAAACGAAAATAAATAATAATAAACCTCAGATGACTATTACTATCAAGGAAAATCAACTTAAGAATTAAATATATGTAAGCTCAAATACGAAGAAGCACGGATAGAAATGGGAAGGAAGTCAAGAAATGTAATTTATAATAAATATCATAAGCAATTATTTCAGACAAACTCAAAGTATGGTCTGAACTAATCACTTCTGGAGGAGAGCAATCTGTAGCATGACAGATTATCCACTTAATAATGAATGAAATATGATCATAAATAAATATCAATTAAAATAACTATCAAAGAAAAATCCAAATGAAACAAATAAATATCACAATAAAATACAATCATAACTGGAAGAAATAAAAATAAAGAACAAATATATGCAACAAACATGTGTAATGAAAAATAAACCCAAAAAACTAAAATAAAGTAAGGAAATACCCAGGTAGGATAGGAGTAAGTAAGGGAAATACCCAGAACAAACCAACGTACATAATAAAACTATATTGTAGTGAAGAAACAAAGAATGAGAATCAGTGAGTAAGGCAAAACCCAGAACATACCGACACCCCTAAAATAAGGACTGTTTTTCAAGAAACAAGATAGGATATGAATAAGGACGAAAATACCCAGAACAAACCGAAATACCTAATAAACAGGAATGATTTTGAAGATACAAGATAGTAGGATAAGAGGACTACAAGAAATACCCAAGGGTAACCCAATAAGAAGAAAATAAAAACCCCAAAAGAGATTAAAAGTCACCAACGAAAGTATAACACCCAAAAACAGAAACTAATGTAAAGTAAATGTAAACAAAAGTAATTATATATAATCTACCTTGTAATTTCCGTCCAGTGACGTCGAGCGTAATTTGTATGGTTACGCGTTTCAGGCCATGTGGCCCATCCTCAGACCATCACTCCGAGAGGAGCTCGTTAAACAATAAAATCCACACAAAACAAACACATAATAAATAAATACATAAAATATATTAAATAAACATATAAAAGCGTTCTATTACCCGAACACGGTGCACCGCGTGTAGCATGTCTGAACTGCGTCAATGGAACCTGTTATCTATTATTATCTGTAATCGATCGCAGCGCGGTATCATACAGTGGGTTGGACCTGAAGTTAAGTTTATCATTAAGTATGTCATCACACACATCGGGGTTATTATGACCTCTATATATCTCGAATTCCTCGAGTGCATCCATATAACGGCCTTTACCACAATAATGTAGGGGTATGAAGTTAGTGTTGAAATTAGTATAAGAATGATTACACGAAATCAGATGCTTTGTAAAGTTATATTTAATAGTATCTATGGAAAAATCACCCCTGTTAAAATGGCTTTGTGGTGTGTGTTCACGGAATCTTTTGATAAACGGTCTACCCGTTTGGCCGATATAAAATCGGTCACAATCGTCACATATAAGCTTATAAATACCGGTTTTGGATTCAATGTTTGTCTGAACGACTGGGCGAACCAAGTTCCGTACACGGTTATTTGTTTTAAAAATGACAGTATAACCTAATTTACTTAAAGTGGATGTAAGGATCCTGGGCACCAACTCACTGTATGTTGTTGTGATGTATTTGTTGTTAGGTGTATTATCATGTGTCTGTTTGGAACGACGGGATTTGTGTTTTCTAAGAATATTGTCAATCAATTGGGACTCATATCCGTTGGCCATAGCTATGTGTTTAATTATGTTGAGTTCACAATCGAAATCATCATTACTTAGGGGGATCGTCAAAAGTCTGTGAATGAAACTGTTGTAGGCCGCTAATTTTTGAGAGAAAGGGTGGTGTGAGTCCGCATGTATGGTCACGTTTGTGGTGGTAGGTTTTCTGTAAATTTTAAAGTTTAAGCTGTTAAGTTGCCTGGTGACAGTAAGATCGAGAAAGTTGAGTTCATTATTGGTTTCAGTTTCCATAGTAAACTTCATTGCATAACGTGTTCCTGCGCAGGTCCGCGTCGGCCGCGTGTATTGTGTTTTCGTTCTGTTTTGTCTCGGTTTTAATATGTGTTAAATTATTTAAGTATTTTTGTTGTTATGTTTGTGTTGTTTTTATTATCTGACTGGATGTGCATACATCAACAAATGTATTTTTAACTTATATTCATCGAGGATCTGAAGATGACACTTAATGTGTCGAAACTCGAGTAATCCTGTTTTCGGATTTCAAAAAGCGTGACGGTAGGTAATTAACTTGTTTTATAACAACATTCACTAAAATGAGAAAGATAAATAGAGAGCTGGTAGTTAATAAGTGAAGTGACAAGGGAAACATCCCTAATATAAAATAAAAACAGATAAGACTGTACAAAAGTAATTTTAAGAAAAATTAAAAAAAGAAGGAACAGATGTGTTATGTTTCTATTTAAGTAAATGAACTCTGTATCTAAATGTTGGAAATAGAGTGTAATGTTTTATAATCCTAAAATATTTATTATGTTTAATAGTATTAATCAAGGATGAAATGTCTGAGTGTGGATACCATTCTTTTATTATAAAATATTTATTATGTGTTACTAGTAATAATCAAGACTAAAATGTCTGAGTTTAAATACCACTTTTTTAATATCAAATATTTGTGATGTATTAATAGTATGAATTCAATACTAAATGTTCTAATAGTTAAGTAAGGAAAATTCAATTAATATTGTATTAGAATAGAAGGTCAGAAGGGGTATAAACAAGCTGTATTATTCAAAAACTTTGTATGTAAAAACAGATAAAATCTAGGCCAAATGGTAAATCTCAACTACATTATAACTGATGAATCAAGTCCAGTAAACTAGTTAAACTGATGAATTTTATGTAAGGTAAATCAGTCACAGAGTAATATAATGTAAATTATACTTTAGAAAGATATTGTAAAAGATAGGAAGAATTATTGGAAAAAATGCAAATGTAATAACTAAAAATTCAAAGGGGGGAGTCACAAATTAATGAATAATATTTAAAAAGATAACCAATTAATAAAATTACAAGAAATTAAGGGAAGATAAACCTTTTATTTCAATCTGAGATTTAGTACAATGATAAATATAACATATAAAATGGCAAACATTTTGAGAAGAACAGGAAGTAAATTTTATAAAGCCTACTTTTTAAAAAATGAAGTAAATATAGCATTTTAGATAAAAAACTTTGTAAAAATATCTTATTTGGTATCAAATCAAGCAGAATGAACTAAAGAAAGAGATTTATGTATTTAGTATTAAATAAAATTAAATAATAGCAAACATATATTCAGTAATATAATGTAATTTTTATACATGTAACGGAAGCGAAAAAGATTTAAAACAATGTATTGCTAATATTAAATTGGCTAAGATGTTTTCAGATGACGAAGGAAGTTAGAACAGTTGATTATTAGACTTTGTCAAGCACACTTGAACGAGATTTTAGCTTATATTATATTTTGTCTTATATAGCAGACAAGTATGGCGTTCATTCAGTAAGCCTAGTCTACAGTGAAAATCATAAATTTCTAAAAACTGAACTTAAACTTTAAATTCACTGAGAACAACTAATATCACCATTAAACTAAAGTAATACGGAACAGTAAATGAGTGACATAATTAATTAAACATATAAAGCCAATAATTCTTAATAACGAGACGAGAAGTGCAATTTTCGACCTTACTGACCAAAGTGAATTATAACATTATCTAACACATTTAATCGAAGTGAATCACAAAACACTGAACCAGGACCACTCCACTAACACCAGAAGGAATAATCACAACTGCGGAGACGAGGAAACATTGAAAAGGCCACATTTATTGGAAGAAAATTTCATCGAGCCGACTTCATTTTAACAGATGCAGTCCTGAAGCCGCCATCTTGACTCCCACAATTCAAAGCGAGCTTTGCCAATCTAATCGTCCAGACGTCAATGGTTCGAATTTTACTTTTATAAACAATATATATTAAATAATAACTTTGTAATTTTTAATTCTTAAGATATTTACTTGTAAGTGTTATACTTTTCTGACCTTACCCTTCTCTGACTATATAATATAACCGTTCAAAGAACCCGATAATTAATATAAAATACAGATGTAAAAAATAATCGACAGCCCTGAGAAACGAGTCGATACTACTGTTGAATAATCGATTACCACTCGATATATAATAAAATTTGTTAATAAATCTGGAATTTCTGCAAATTGGTTTCTGTTTATTTATAAAATTAATAAATAGAATTAAAATAAAATAAATTTGAGATCACGGACTATCCGAAAGGCAGCCTTTACCAAAGTGGAAGGAGAATACACAATTAAGAAGAACCGTCAATCGATTAGTGCTGGAGATAATACAATTAACGCAGAAATTAATTCTAAAAACTTAAAGTGATACAGTACACAGGAACAGAAAGAAGAGATTTAAATATTTATATAAAACAATTACAAAATTTATTTACTAAATACTGAAACAACAAAAACAATTAAAACAATATTTTAAACACAACAAAAATGTCTTTATTTTGTTAACAAATTTTTATATTTTGTTACAAAATTGGCGCTCACAACAGTGGGGCGTAAAACAAAATAAAGCAAACACAGCAGAAGGCTAAGATTTTGTTACACAATTGGCGTCCAACTAAGGGGCTTCAATTAGTGATTGATAGGCCAATATAATTTGCCCAATTCCTAATTGAAGCTTGGCAGCAGTTATCAAGTCTGAGAAGGACAATAAAAAGGCAACAACGATAAACAAAATGGCAGAACTTACACGAAAGGAGATGATGGAGATGCTCCTACAAATGAGAAATGATAGTAAACGGTGGAGTGAAGAATTAAGAAATGAGAGGACCAAAGAAAGAAAAAATGATAGCAAACCAGAAACAGAAGAAATACCAAACGAAAAAACAAAGGAACAAGTAGTGGTATTACCTGAAATTAAAACTAACAGAAACAAGGAAAATATTAAACAAAGGGAAATGAAATCAAAGAAAATGAGAAGAATGTATCCAAGGAATTTAATAAAAACAAAGGAAGAATTTGAGATGATGAACACTGTACTGAATATCCCAATTACCAACAATAAAGAAATCATGAATGCCAGAGATTATGGAAGGAGATTAAAGGTAATTTCAGAAATGATTTACCACAAAACAGTAGCTTACCACTTGGAAAAGACCAGAGGTAAATGGAATACGACAAAAGTAGAAATACTTGGGAAAATATCGATGATATCATTAGTCATTGATGGACCAGTGTCATATTGGTGTAAGAAACAATATGATAGAGTGAGTCGAGTAAGCTTTGCAAAAAATGAAGGAATAACAGCAGGAAAAAGGAAGTACAAGGTAGAAGCAAGAGATGTCACAAGTACCGGAATAATTATGAAGAAAATGGTTGTCCGGACAATAAGGGCAACTGAGATGATGGACCACGGTTAAATCAAATACCATACACAATCAAGAAAAGGGACGGATGTTATGATAACTGACTACGGCGAAAAACCATTTAAAGGAGACGAGAAATAAGTACCATGGAGGAGAAATGATATGAATTACAAACAAAGAAACAAAACTGGGATTTATGAAAGAAGATTATTTAAGAAACTGAACCTTACAAATGAAAATATGAGCAACTGAGCGACATAAAGAAAATCATCAATACTGGGTATAAAAGAAAATATAACCATAAGAAGGAATAATAAAGAAAAGAAGGAAAATAAAGAAAAGAATTTTGAAGGTAAAATTAACAAAATTCAAAACATAGTAAGATCAACTTGCGACCAATTATTTATGAAACTCATTTTGGAAATCAAGAAAAAGAATTTTGAATTTAAATTAATCAACAAAATGTAAAAATGAAGTAAGAACACTTACAACCGATTATTTATGAGAAATAATTTGGAAGGGAAGAAATTGAATTTAGAATGACCACTACCACATAAGATCAACTTACCACAATTATTAACAGCATTTAATACGGAGTAGTTCTTGAATTACCCAAACTCTAAAAAACTATGAAAACTAATGATACAATTAAAATGAATAAAATTGTTTTGGAATAAAAATAAAAAACCTTTACGCAATACAAGGAGAAACAATGACCACATAAATATTATAATTAAAGAATTCATTTGGATAAAAAACAAGAGCGAAATAATTTTTGAAAAAGAAAAAAAAGAAATATATATCTATAATATAACTATGATCATAAAATAAATGTCAATTATAATAAAGACAATTAGAAGAATAATTGCAAGAACATGAAACCAGTGGAACCATTATAAGAACTAAGAAAAACAAAAACATATTAACATATATGCTACCAATAACCAGAAGAAGATTATAATAACAACAAAGGAATAACAGAGAATTCAAATAAAAAACTTTACACTTAATAACTAGTGATAATTATATTAAAAGAGCTTCCAACCATAATAAGAAATAATATATCAGCAGAGCTAACAATTAAGAAGAATAACTGAGAAGAAAAATAACTGAGATAGAAATATTAACAACTCTGAGCAAATACGAAGTGAGGTATCCACAGATATTTTTTAATATTCGTAAAATAGACTATTCTTATCTAATTTTTATTAATGACTGTCTGTAGATAATTCCAGCAGTATTATTATGTTTTGAGCAGAGATGAATTTCCTCTGATCTCAATGAGTAGTGTAGCATGGCCAGCAGAGTATGTAGCCAACAGTGCCTCTCTGAACTGCCCCACCTCACATGTTAGGGAATGAATATCCCAAGGATAAAACACCAAGTTAAGAAAAAACGAAAATAAATAATAATAAACCTCAGATGACTATTACTATCAAGGAAAATCAACTTAAGAATAAAATATATGTAAGCTCAAATACGAAGAAGCAAGGATAGAAATGGGAAGGAAGTCAAGAAATGTAATTTATAATAAATATCATAAGCAATTATTTCAGACAAACTCAAAGTATGGTCTGAACTAATCACTTCTGGAGGAGAGCAATCTGTAGCATGACAGATTATCCACTTAATAATGAATGAAATATGATCATAAATAAATATCAATTAAAATAACTATCAAAGAAAAATCCAAATGAAAACAAATAAATATCACAATAAAATACAATCATAACTGGAAGAAATAAAAATAAAGAAAAAATATATGCAACAAACATGTGTAATGAAAAATAAACCCAAAAAACTAAAATAAAGTAAGGAAATACCCAGGTACGATAGGAGTAAGTAAGGAAAATACCCAGAACAAACCAACGTACATAATAAAACTATATTGTAGTGAAGAAACAAAGAATGAGAATCAGTGAGTAAGGCAAAACCCAGAACACACCAACACCCCTAAAATAAGGACTGTTTTTCAAGAAACAAGATAGGATATGAATAAGGACGAAAATACCCAGAACAAACCGAAATACCTAATAAACAGGAATGATTTTGAAGATACAAGATAGTAGGATAAGAGGACTACAAGAAATACCCAAGGGTAACCCAATAAGAAGAAAATAAAAACCCCAAAAGAGATTAAAAGTCACCAACGAAAGTATAACACCGAAAAACAGAAACTAATGTAAAGTAAATGTAAACAAAAGTAATTATATATAATTTACCTTGTAATTTCCGTCCAGTGACGTCGAGCGTAATTTGTATGGTTACGCGTTTCAGGCCATGTGGCCCATCCTCAGACCATCACTCCGAGAGGAGCTCGTTAAACAATAAAATCCACACAAAACAAACACATAATAAATAAATACATAAAATATATTAAATAAACATATAAAAGCATTCTATTACCCGAACACGGTGCACCGCGTGTAGCATGTCTGAACTGCGTCAATGGAACCTGTTATCTATTATTATCTGTAATCGATCGCAGCGCGGTATCATACAGTGGGTTGGACCTGAAGTTAAGTTTATCATTAAGTATGTCGTCACACACATCGGGGTTATTATGAACTCTATATATCTCGAATTCCTCGAGTGCATCCATATAACAGCCTTTACCACAATAATGTAGGGGTATGAAGTTAGTGTTGAAATTAGTATAAGAATGATTACACGAAATCAGATGCTTTGTAAAGTTAGATTTAATATTATCTATGGAAAAATCACCCCTGTTAAAATGGCTTTGTGGTGTGTGTTCAAGGAATCTTTTGATAAACGGTCTACCCGTTTGGCCGATATAAAATCGGTCACAATCGTCACATATAACCTTATAAATACCGGTTTTGGATTCAATGTTTGTCTGAACGACTGGGCGAACCAAGTTCCGTAGACGGTTATTTGTTTTAAAAATGACAGTATAACCTAATTTACTTAAAGTGGATGTAAGGATCCTGGGCACCAACTCAGTGTATGTTGTTGTGATGTATTTGTTGTTAGGTGTATTATCATGTGTCTGTTTGGAACGACGGGATTTGTGTTTTCTAAGAATATTGTCAATCAATTGGGACTCATATCCGTTGGCCATAGCTATGTGTTTAATTATGTTGAGTTCACAATTGAAATCATCATTATTTAGGGGGATCGTCAAAAGTCTGTGAATGAAACTGTTGTAGGCCGCTAATTTTTGAGAGAAAGGGTGGTGTGAGTCCGCATGTATGGTCACGTTTGTGGTGGTAGGTTTTCTGTAAATTTTAAAGTTTAAGCTGTTAAGTTGCCTGGTGACAGTAAGATCGAGAAAGTTGAGTCATTATTGGTTTCAGTTTCCATAGTAAACTTCATTGCATAACGTGTTCCTGCGCAGGTCCGCGTCGGCCGCGTGTACGTGTTTTCGTTCTGTTTTGTCTCGGTTTTAATATGTGTTAAATTATTTAAGTATTTTTGTTGTTATGTTTGTGTTGTTTTTATTATCTGACTGGATGTGCATACATCAACAAATGTATTTTTAACTTATATTCATCGAGGATCTGAAGATGACACTTAATGTGTCGAAACTCGAGTAATCCTGTTTTCGGATTTCAAAAAGCGTGACGGTAGGTAATTAACCTGTTTTATAACAACATTCACTAAAATGAGAAAGATAAATAGAGAGCTGGTAGTTAATAAGTGAAGTGACAAGGGAAACATCCCTAATATAAAATAAAAACAGATAAGACTGTACAAAAGTAATTTTAAGAAAAATTACAAAATGAAGGAACAGATGTGTTATGTTTCTATTTAAGTAAATGAACTCTATATCTAAATGTTGGAAATAGAGTGTAATGTTTTATAATCCTAAAATATTTATTATGTTTAATAGTATTAATCAAGGATGAAATGTCTGAGTGTGGATACCATTCTTTTATTATAAAATATTTATTATGTGTTACTAGTAATAATCAAGACTAAAATGTCTGAGTTTAAATGCCACTTTTTTAATATCAAATATTTGTGATGTATTAATAGTATGAATTCAATACTAAATGTTCTAATAGTTAAGTAAGGAAAATTCAATTAATATTGTATTAGAATAGAAGGTCAGAAGGGGTATAAACAAGCTGTATTATTCAAAAACTTTGTATGTAAAAACAGATAAAATCTAGGCCAAATGGTAAATCTCAACTACATTATAACTGATGAATCAAGTCCAGTAAACTAGTTAAACTGATGAATTTTATGTAAGGTAAATCAGTCACAGAGTAATATAATGTAAATTATACTTTAGAAAGATATTGTAAAAAGATAGGAAGAATTATTGGAAAAAATGCAAATGTAATAACTAAAAATTCAAAGGGGGGAGTCACAAATTAATGAATAATATTTAAAAAGATAACCAATTAATAAAATTACAAGAAATTAAGGGAAGATAAACCTTTTATTTCAATCTGAGATTTAGTACAATCATAAATATAACATATAAAATGGCAAACATTTTGAGAAGAACAGGAAGTAAATTTTGTAAAGCCTACTTTCTAAAAAATGAAGTATATATAGTATTTTAGATAAAAAAACTTTGTAAAAATATCTTATTTGGTATCAAATCAAGCAGAATGAACTAAAGAAAGAGATTATGTATTTAGTATTAAATAAAATTAAATAATAGCAAAAATATATTCAGTAATATAATGTAATTTTTATACATGTAACGGAAGCGAAAAAGATTTAAAACAATGTATTGCTAATATTAAATTGGCTAAGACGTTTTCAGATGACGAAGGAAGTTAGAACAGTTGATTATTAGACTTTGTCAAGCACACTTGAACGAGATTTTAGCTTATATTAACCTATATAGCAAACAAGTATGGCGTTCGTTCAGTAAGCCTAGTCTACAGTGAAAATCATAAATTTCTAAAAACTGAACCTGAACTTTAAATTCAGTGAGAACAACTAATATCACCATTAAACTAAAGTAATACGGAACAGTAAATGAGTGACATAATTAATTAAACATATAAAGCCAATAATTCTTAATAACGAGACGAGAAGTGCAATTTTCGACCTTACTGACCAAAGTGAATTATAACATTATCTAACACATTTAATCGAAGTGAATCACAAAACACTGAACCAGGACCACTCCACTAACACCAGAAGAAATAATCACAACTGCGGAGACGAGGAAACATTGAAAAGGCCACATTTACTGGAAGAAAATTTCATCGAGCCGACTTCATTTTAACAGATACAGTCCTGAAGCCGCCATCTTGACTCCCACAATTCAAAGCGAGCTTTGCCAATCTAATCGTCCAGACGTCAATGGTTCGAATTTTACTTTTATAAACAATATATATTAAATAATAACTTTGTAATTTTTAATTCTTAAGATATTTACTTGTAAGTGTTATACTTTTCTGACCTTACCCTTCTCTGACTATATAATATAACCGTTCAAAGAACCCGATAATTAATATAAAATACAGATGTAAAAAATAATCGACAGCCCTGAGAAACGAGTCGATACTACTGTTGAATAATCGATTACCACTCGATATATAATAAAATTTGTTAATAAATCTGGAATTTCTGCAAACTGGTTTCTGTTTATTTATAAAATTAATAAATAGAATTAAAATAAAATAAATTTGAGATCACGGACTATCCGAAAGGCAGCCTTTACCAAAGTGGAAGGAGAATACACAATTAAGAAGAAGAACCGTCAATCGATTAGTGCTGGAGATAATACAATTAACGCAGAAATTAATTCTAAAAACTTAAAGTGATACAGTACACAGGAACAGAAAGAAGAGATTTAAATATTTACATAAAACACTTACGAAATTTATTTACTAAATACTGAAACAACAAAAACAATTAAAACAATATTTTAAACACAACAAAAATGTCTTTATTTTGTTAACAAATTTTTATATTTTGTTACAAAATTGGCGCTCACAACAGTGGGGCGTAAAACAAAATAAAGCAAACACAGCAGACGGCTACGATTTTGTTACAAAATTGGCGTCCAACTAAGGGGCTTCAATTAGTGATTGATAGGCCAATATAATTTGCCCAATTCCTAATTGAAGCTTGGCAGCGGTTATCAAGTCTGAGAAGGACAATAAAAAGGAAACAACGATAAACAAAATGGCAGAACTTACACGAAAGGAGATGATGGAGATGCTCCTACAAATGAGAAATGATAGTAAACGGTGGAGTGAAGAATTAAGAAATGAGAGGACCAAAGAAAGAAAAAATTATAGCAAACCAGAAACAGAAGAAATACCAAACGAAAAAACAAAGGAACAAGTAGTGGTATTACCTGAAATTAAAACTAACAGAAACAAGGAAAATATTAAACAAAGGGAAATGAAATCAAAGAAAATGAGAAGAATGTATCCAAGGAATTTAATAAAAACAAAGGAAGAATTTGAGATGATGAACAATGTACTGAATATCCCAATTACCAACAATAAAGAAATCATGAATGCCAGAGATTATGGAAGGAGATTAAAGGTAATTTCAGAAATGATTTACCACAAAACAGTAGCTTACCACTTGGAAAAGACCAGAGGTAAATGGAATACGACAAAAGTAGAAATACTTGGGAAAATACCGATGATATCATTAGTCATTGATGGACCAGTGTCATATTGGTGTAAGAAACAATATGATAGGGTGAGTCGAGTAAGCTTTGCAAAAAATGAAGGAATAACAGCAGGAAAAAGGAAGTACAAGGTAGAAGCAAGAGATGTCACAAGTACCGGAATAATTATGAAGAAAATGGTTGTCCGGACAATAAGGGCAACTGAGATGATGGACCACGGTTAAATCAAATACCATACACAATCAAGAAAAGGGACGGATGTTATGATAACTGACTACGGCAAAAAACCATTTAAAGGAGACGAGAAATAAGTACCATGGAGGAGAAATGATATGAATAACAAACAAAGAAACAAAACTGGGATTTATGAAAGAAGATTATTTAAGAAACTGAACCTTACAAATGAAAATATGAGCAACTGAGCGACATAAAGAAAATCATCAATACTGGGTATAAAAGAAAATATAACCATAAGAAGGAATAATAAAGAAAAGAAGGAAAATAAAGAAAAGAATTTTGAAGGTAAAATTAACAAAATTCAAAACATAGTAAGATCAACTTGCGACCAATTATTTATGAAACTCATTTTGGAAATCAAGAAAAAGAATTTTGAATTTAAATTAATCAACAAAATGTAAAAATGAAGTAAGAACACTTACAACCGATTATTTATGAGAAATAATTTGGAAGGGAAGAAATTGAATTTAGAATTATCACTACCACATAAGATCAACTTACCACAATTATTAACAGCATTTAATATGGAGTAGTTCTTGAATTACCCAAACTCTAAAAAACTATGAAAACTAATGATACAATTAAAATGAATAAAATTTTTTGGAATAAAAATAAAAAACCTTTACGCAATACAAGGAGAAACAATGACCACATAAATATTATAATTAAAGAATTCATTTGGATAAAAAACAAGAGCGAAATAATTTTTGAAAAAGAAAAAAAAGAAATATATATCTATAATATAACTATGATCATAAAATAAATGTCAATTATAATAAAGACAATTAGAAGAATAATTGCAAGAACATGAAACCAGTGGAACCATTATAAGAACTAAGAAAAACAAAAATATATATTAACATATATGCTACCAATAACCAGATGAAGATTATAATAACAACAAAGGAATAACAGAGAATTCAAATAAAAAATTTTACACTTAATAACTAGTGATAATTATATTAAAAGAGCTTCCAACCATAATAAGAATAATATATCAGCAGAGCTAACAATTAAGAAGAATAACTGAGAAGAAAAATAACTGAGATAGAAATATTAACAACTCTGAGCAAATACGAAAGAGGTATCCAAAGATATTTTTTAATATTCGTAAAATAGACTATTCTTATCTAATTTTTATTAATGACTGTCTGTACATAATTCCAGCAGTATTATTATGTTTTGAGCAGAGATGAATTTCCTCTGATCTCAATGAGTAGTGTAGCATGGCCAGCAGAGTATGTAGCCAACAGTGCCTCTCTGAACTGCCCCACCTCACATGTTAGGGAATGAATATCCCAAGGATAAAACACCAAGTTAAGAAAAAACGAAAATAAATAATAATAAACCTCAGATGACTATTACTATCAAGGAAAATCAACTTAAGAATAAAATATATGTAAGCTCAAATACGAAGAAGCAAGGATAGAAATGGGAAGGAAGTCAAGAAATGTAATTTATAATAAATATCATAAGCAATTATTTCAGACAAACTCAAAGTATGGTCTGAACTAATCACTTCTGGAGGAGAGCAATCTGTAGCATGACAGATTATCCACTTAATAATGAATGAAATATGATCATAAATAAATATCAATTAAAATAACTATCAAAGAAAAATCCAAATGAAAACAAATAAATATCACAATAAAATACAATCATAACTGGAAGAAATAAAAATAAAGAAAAAATATATGCAACAAACATGTGTAATGAAAAATAAACCCAAAAAACTAAAATAAAGTAAGGAAATACCCAGGTAGGATAGGAGTAAGTAAGGAAAATACCCAGAACAAACCAACGTACATAATAAAACTATATTGTAGTGAAGAAACAAAGAATGAGAATCAGTGAGTAAGGCAAAACCCAGAACACACCAACACCCCTAAAATAAGGACTGTTTTTCAAGAAACAAGATAGGATATGAATAAGGACGAAAATACCCAGAACAAACCGAAATACCTAATAAACAGGAATGATTTTGAAGATACAAGATAGTAGGATAAGAGGACTACAAGAAATACCCAAGGGTAACCCAATAAGAAGAAAATAAAAACCCCAAAAGAGATTAAAAGTCACCAACGAAAGTATAACACCGAAAAACAGAAACTAATGTAAAGTAAATGTAAACAAAAGTAATTATATATAATTTACCTTGTAATTTCCGTCTAGTGATGTCGAGCGTAATTTGTATGGTTACGCGTTTCAGGCCATGTGGCCCATCCTCAGACCATCACTCCGAGAGGAGCTCGTTAAACAATAAAATCCACACAAAACAAACACATAATAAATAAATACATAAAATATATTAAATAAACATATAAAAGCATTCTATTACCCGAACACGGTGCACCGCGTGTAGCATGTCTGAACTGCGTCAATGGAACCTGTTATCTATTATTATCTGTAATCGATCGCAGCGCGGTATCATACAGTGGGTTGGACCTGAAGTTAAGTTTATTATTAAGTATGTCGTCACACACATCGGGGTTATTATGAACTCTATATATCTCGAATTCCTCGAGTGCATCCATATAACAGCCTTTACCACAATAATGTAGGGGTATGAAGTTAGTGTTGAAATTAGTATAAGAATGATTACACGAAATCAGATGCTTTGTAAAGTTAGATTTAATATTATCTATGGAAAAATCACCCCTGTTAAAATGGCTTTGTGGTGTGTGTTCAAGGAATCTTTTGATAAACGGTCTACCCGTTTGGCCGATATAAAATCGGTCACAATCGTCACATATAACCTTATAAATACCGGTTTTGGATTCAATGTTTGTCTGAACGACTGGGCGAACCAAGTTCCGTAGACGGTTATTTGTTTTAAAAATGACAGTATAACCTAATTTACTTAAAGTGGATGTAAGGATCCTGGGCACCAACTCAGTGTATGTTGTTGTGATGTATTTGTTGTTAGGTGTATTATCATGTGTCTGTTTGGAACGACGGGATTTGTGTTTTCTAAGAATATTGTCAATCAATTGGGACTCATATCCGTTGGCCATAGCTATGTGTTTAATTATGTTGAGTTCACAATCGAAATCATCATTATTTAGGGGGATCGTCAAAAGTCTGTGAATGAAACTGTTGTAGGCCGCTAATTTTTGAGAGAAAGGGTGGTGTGAGTCCGCATGTATGGTCACGTTTGTGGTGGTAGGTTTTCTGTAAATTTTAAAGTTTAAGCTGTTAAGTTGCCTGGTGACAGTAAGATCGAGAAAGTTGAGTCATTATTGGTTTCAGTTTCCATAGTAAACTTCATTGCATAACGTGTTCCTGCGCAGGTCCGCGTCGGCCGCGTGTACGTGTTTTCATTCTGTTTTGTCTCGGTTTTAATATGTGTTAAATTATTTAAGTATTTTTGTTGTTATGTTTGTGTTGTTTTTATTATCTGACTGGATGTGCATACATCAACAAATGTATTTTTAACTTATATTCATCGAGGATCTGAAGATGACACTTAATGTGTCGAAACTCGAGTAATCCTGTTTTCGGATTTCAAAAAGCGTGACGGTAGGTAATTAACCTGTTTTATAACAACATTCACTAAAATGAGAAAGATAAATAGAGAGCTGGTAGTTAATAAGTGAAGTGACAAGGGAAACATCCCTAATATAAAATAAAAATAGATAAGACTGTACAAAAGTAATTTTAAGAAAAATTACAAAATGAAGGAACAGATGTGTTATGTTTCTATTTAAGTAAATGAACTCTATATCTAAATGTTGGAAATAGAGTGTAATGTTTTATAATCCTAAAATATTTATTATGTTTAATAGTATTAATCAAGGATGAAATGTCTGAGTGTGGATACCATTCTTTTATTATAAAATATTTATTATGTGTTACTAGTAATAATCAAGACTAAAATGTCTGAGTTTAAATACCACTTTTTTAATATCAAATATTTGTGATGTATTAATAGTATGAATTCAATACTAAATGTTCTAATAGTTAAGTAAGGAAAATTCAATTAATATTGTATTAGAATAGAAGGTCAGAAGGGGTATAAACAAGCTGTATTATTCAAAAACTTTGTATGTAAAAACAGATAAAATCTAGGCCAAATGGTAAATCTCAACTACATTATAACTGATGAATCAAGTCCAGTAAACTAGTTAAACTGATGAATTTTATGTAAGGTAAATCAGTCACAGAGTAATATAATGTAAATTATACTTTAGAAAGATATTGTAAAAAGATAGGAAGAATTATTGGAAAAAATGCAAATGTAATAACTAAAAATTCAAAGGGGGGAGTCACAAATTAATGAATAATATTTAAAAAGATAACCAATGTAAAATTACAAGAAATTAAGGGAAGATAAACCTTTTATTTCAATCTGAGATTTAGTACAATCATAAATATAACATATAAAATGGCAAACATTTTGAGAAGAACAGGAAGTAAATTTTGTAAAGCCTACTTTTTAAAAAATGAAGTAAATATAGTCTTGGATTTCGTTGTCCATGACGTGTCCGTTACTTAACTAAATATCACTATAATATTGACGACTCGGAACACAAAGTTTTTTATAAGTAAAAACGTAAAGTTTTACCTTACAGCCTAAACCGGCTTTCACCTATAGAAGGCTTCATCAGAGGCTGTCGCTAGTAGCGCTGCTCGTCTTGTTGTTGGCGACGAGAAAGTGTTTCGAAAGATTGAAGCTGTGTGTGTGTGGTGAGATGTGTTCGAATAATGCGTGCGATTTGACACTACACCTACATATCGCCAACACATACGGACACAATTACATGACTGAACTAATACATCACACAAATGAATGGACAAAAAAACAAATACATATCATACAGACAAAACACGACAGAAAAATAAAAAACCTGACACCAATCAAAACAGATATAATTCCCTCGCACAAATTCTACCCACGTACAGTAAACCTCACGAACGTCACACTCACAAAAAACGAACAAACACTCCTTGATAAAGGCCTAAAACATAACATACATTACAAACATAACAACCAAACACTAACAAAGCTCATAATTGACACAGAAACAAATATACAAAACACAGCACCAGAACATCAAGACACATTAAGACATAATATAAACAACACAATAGGAGTACATAAGACACCAGACAACAACAACCACAACTCAGAAATACACACAGCCATCAAACTGAGGGAAAAGGCACACAAACACAACATCACATTTGTAAAAGCTGACAAAGGCAACACGACTGTAATTATCCCCACAGACAACCTACACAAAAAAGTACAAGACTTCATAGAACAGAACAACATCACAGAACTAAAACACGACCCCACCGACAGATACCAAAACTCAGTAAAACAAATAGT
Organism: Magicicada septendecula; assembly: GCA_034769895.1. Classification (NCBI taxonomy): domain Eukaryota; kingdom Metazoa; phylum Arthropoda; class Insecta; order Hemiptera; family Cicadidae; genus Magicicada; species Magicicada septendecula. The sequence continues at coordinate 598,104,032 of CM068367.1, read as the reverse complement.
CAACAAAGCCAAACACATTATGACACATAAACAAAAGCCCTACATGAAACAAATCCGACCATCAGCACCTACGCTCCAAGCGCTTCCCAAAATCCATAAAGAAGACATTCCGATCCGCCCCATTATCAACTACCGTAATGCCCCTGCACACAAACTGGCAAAATATCTAGACAAAATTATTAGACAACACACACAAATAGACAACAACATTGCAGTAAAAAACAACACTGACCTAGTAACAAAAATAAAAGACATACACATCCCCCATAACGCCACATTAGCCTCCTTTGACATTAAAAACCTGTACACAAACATCCCCATCTCTGAAACAATCACCATCCTACAAAACAAACTCAAACAGAACAACACACCAGACGAACTTATCAATGAAATAACAGAAACTCTGAACATTATCACAAAACAAAACTACTTTACTTATAACAATAAATACTACACACAGAACGACGGCCTACCCATGGGCTCCCCCATATCCAGCATTCTAGCAGAAGTCTTCCTCCAACACTTAGAAAAAACAAAAATACTCACAAACAATGACAGACACTCACATAAAATACTATACTGGCACAGATACGTTGATGACATTCTAATACTATACAGGGGAAACAAAAGACAATGTGAACAGTTACTAACGCACATAAACAAAATACATAAAAACATAACCTTCACTGCAGAATACGAACACAACAATACCATAAACTTCTTAGACCTCTCCATCACAAAACTAGAACACAGGCACAAATTCAGTATATACAGAAAACCAACTACAACTGACACACTAATACACAACACCTCCAATCACCCAATACAACACAAACTAGCTGCTTTTAGAACCATGATACATAGACTTAACAACATCCCTTTAGATGAAATAGACTACAAAAACGAACTAAACACGATAAAATATCTAGCAGAATCTAACGGTTATGACAGAACAATAGTCAGTAAACTCCTACACAAAACACAAAACAAACAACAGACAAAGACAGAAAACAACAAATTCATAACACTAACATACATCAACAAACAAACAGAAAAAATTGCCCACAAATTCAAAAAAGCAGGTTACAGAATCGCTTACAAAACTACTAACAAAACAGAACACACACTATCAAAACGCATGCCCAAAGCACAAAACAATATCGATCTACCCGGTGTATATAAACTAAATTGTTCAAATTGCAGTAAATTCTACATAGGCCAGACAGGACGTAGCTTCAAACAGAGATACATTGAACACACAAAAGCACTCCACACCACTACAGAATCTACCTTCGCAAACCACCTCATTGAAGCAAACCACACATATAAAAACATCGACAATAACATGAACATACTACACGTACACACAAAAGGCCGAAAACTAGACACTCTAGAACAATTAGAAATATACAAACACACAAAAACAAATAAAAACGACATCCTAAACGAACAGACACAATTCAAATCGCACGCATTATTCGAACACATCTCACCACACACACACAGCTTCAATCTTTCGAAACACTTTCTCGTCGCCAACAACAAGACGAGCAGCGCTACTAGCGACAGCCTCTGATGAAGCCTTCTATAGGTGAAAGCCGGTTTAGGCTGTAAGGTAAAACTTTACGTTTTTACTTATAAAAAACTTTGTGTTCCGAGTCGTCAATATTATAGTGATATTTAGTAAATATAGTATTTTAGATAAAAAACTTTGAAAAATATCTTATTTGGTATCAAATCAAGCAGAATGAACTAAAGAAAGAGATTATGTATTTAGTATTAAATAAAATTAAATAATAGCAAAAATATATTCAGTAATATAATGTAATTTTTATACATGTAACGGAAGCGAAAAAGATTTAAAACAATGTATTGCTAATATTAAATTGGCTAAGACGTTTTCAGATGACGAAGGAAGTTAGAACAGTTGATTATTAGACTTTGTCAAGCACACTTGAACGAGATTTTAGCTTATATTAACCTATATAGCAAACAAGTATGGCGTTCGTTCAGTAAGCCTAGTCTACAGTGAAAATCATAAATTTCTAAAAACTGAACCTGAACTTTAAATTCAGTGAGAACAACTAATATCACCATTAAACTAAAGTAATACGGAACAGTAAATGAGTGACATAATTAATTAAACATATAAAGCCAATAATTCTTAATAACGAGACGAGAAGTGCAATTTTCGACCTTACTGACCAAAGTGAATTATAACATTATCTAACACATTTAATCGAAGTGAATCACAAAACACTGAACCAGGACCACTCCACTAACACCAGAAGGAATAATCACAACTGCGGAGACGAGGAAACATTGAAAAGGCCACATTTACTGGAAGAAAATTTCATCGAGCCGACTTCATTTTAACAGATACAGTCCTGAAGCCGCCATCTTGACTCCCACAATTCAAAGCGAGCTTTGCCAATCTAATCGTCCAGACGTCAATGGTTCGAATTTTACTTTTATAAACAATATATATTAAATAATAACTTTGTAATTTTTAATTCTTAAGATATTTACTTGTAAGTGTTATACTTTTCTGACCTTACCCTTCTCTGACTATATAATATAACCGTTCAAAGAACCCGATAATTAATATAAAATACAGATGTAAAAAATAATCGACAGCCCTGAGAAACGAGTCGATACTACTGTTGAATAATCGATTACCACTCGATATATAATAAAATTTGTTAATAAATCTGGAATTTCTGCAAACTGGTTTCTGTTTATTTATAAAATTAATAAATAGAATTAAAATAAAATAAATTTGAGATCACAGACTATCCGAAAGGCAGCCTTTACCAAAGTGGAAGGAGAATACACAATTAAGAAGAAGAACCGTCAATCGATTAGTGCTGGAGATAATACAATTAACGCAGAAATTAATTCTAAAAACTTAAAGTGATACAGTACACAGGAACAGAAAGAAGAGATTTAAATATTTACATAAAACAATTACGAAATTTATTTACTAAATACTGAAACAACAAAAACAATTAAAACAATATTTTAAACACAACAAAAATGTCTTTATTTTGTTAACAAATTTTTATATTTTGTTACAAAATTGGCGCTCACAACAGTGGGGCGTAAAACAAAATAAAGCAAACACGAGCAGACGGCTACGATTTTGTTACAAAATTGGCGTCCAACTAAGGGGCTTCAATTAGTGATTGATAGGCCAATATAATTTGCCCAATTCCTAATTGAAGCTTGGCAGCGGTTATCAAGTCTGAGAAGGACAATAAAAAGGCAACAACGATAAACAAAATGGCAGAACTTACACGAAAGGAAATGATGGATAAGATGATGGAGATGCTCCTACAAATGAGAAATGATAGTAAACGGTGGAGTGAAGAATTAAGAAATGAGAGGACCAAAGAAAGAAAAATGGTAGCAAACCAGAAACAGAAGAAATACCAAACGAAAAAACAAAGGAACAAGTAGTGGTATTACCTGAAATTAAAACTAACAGAAACAAGGAAAATATTAAACAAAGGGAAATGAAATCAAAGAAAATGAGAAGAATGTATCCAAGGAATTTAATAAAAACAAAGGAAGAATTTGAGATGATGAACAATGTACTGAATATCCCAATTACCAACAATAAAGAAATCATGAATGCCAGAGATTATGGAAGGAGATTAAAGGTAATTTCAGAAATGATTTACCACAAAACAGTAGCTTACCACTTGGAAAAGACCAGAGGTAAATGGAATACGACAAAAGTAGAAATACTTGGGAAAATATCAATGATATCATTAGTCATTGATGGACCAGTGTCATATTGGTGTAAGAAACAATATGATAGGGTGAGTCGAGTAAGCTTTGCAAAAAATGAAGGAATAACAGCAGGAAAAAGGAAGTACAAGGTAGAAGCAAGAGATGTCACAAGTACCGGAATAATTATGAAGAAAATGGTTGTCCGGACAATAAGGACAACTGAGATGATGGACCACGGTTAAATCAAATACCATACACAATCAAGAAAAGGGACGGATGTTATGATAACTGACTACGGCGAAAAACCATTTAAAGGAGACGAGAAATAAGTACCATGGAGGAGAAATGATATGAATAACAAACAAAGAAACAAAACTGGGATTTATGAAAGAAGATTATTTAAGAAACTGAACCTTACAAATGAAAATATGAGCAACTGAGCTACATAAAGAAAATCATCAATACTGGGTATAAAAGAAAATATAACCATAGGAAGGAATAATAAAGAAAAGAAGGAAAATAAAGAAAAGAATTTTGAAGGTAAAATTAACAAAATTCAAAACATAGTAAGATCAACTTGCGACCAATTATTTATGAAACTCATTTTGGAAATCAAGAAAAAGAATTTTGAATTTAAATTAATCAACAAAATGTAAAAATGAAGTAAGAACACTTACAACCGATTATTTATGAGAAATAATTTGGAAGGGAAGAAATTGAATTTAGAATGACCACTACCACATAAGATCAACTTACCACAATTATTAACAGCATTTAATATGGAGTAGTTCTTGAATTACCCAAACTCTAAAAAACTATGAAAACTAATGATACAATTAAAATGAATAAAATTGTTTTGGAATAAAAATAAAAAACCTTTACGCAATACAAGGAGAAACAATGACCACATAAATATTATAATTAAAGAATTCATTTGGATAAAAAACAAGAGCGAAATAATTTTTGAAAAAGAAAAAAAAGAAATATATATCTATAATATAACTATGATCATAAAATAAATGTCAATTATAATAAAGACAATTAGAAGAATAATTGCAAGAACATGAAACCAGTGGAACCATTATAAGAACTAAGAAAAACAAAAATATATTAACATATATGCTACCAATAACCAGAAGAAGATTATAATAACAACAAAGGAATAACAGAGAATTCAAATAAAAAACTTTACACTTAATAACTAGTGATAATTATATTAAAAGAGCTTCCAACCATAATAAGAAATAATATATCAGCAGAGCTAACAATTAAGAAGAATAACTGAGAAGAAAAATAACTGAGATAGAAATATTAACAACTCTGAGCAAATACGAAGTGAGGTATCCAAAGATATTTTTTAATATTCGTAAAATAGACTATTCTTATCTAATTTTTATTAATGACTGTCTGTAGATAATTGCAGCAGTATTATTATGTTTTGAGCAGAGATGAATTTCCTCTGATCTCAATGAGTAGTGTAGCATGGCCAGCAGAGTATGTAGCCAACAGTGCCTCTCTGAACTGCCCCAGCTCACATGTTAGGGAATGAATATCCCAAGGATAAAACACCAAGTTAAGAAAAAACGAAAATAAATAATAATAAACCTCAGATGACTATTACTATCAAGGAAAATCAACTTAAGAATAAAATATATGTAAGCTTAAATACGAAGAAGCAAGGATAGAAATGGGAAGGAAGTCAAGAAATGTAATTTATAATAAATATCATAAGCAATTATTTCAGACAAACTCAAAGTATGGTCTGAACTAATCACTTCTGGAGGAGAGCAATCTGTAGCATGGCAGATTATCGACTTAATAATGAATGAAATATGATCATAAATAAATATCAATTAAAATAACTATCAAAGAAAAATCCAAATGAAAACAAATAAATATCACAATAAAATACAATCATAACTGGAAGAAATAAAAATAAAGAAAAAATATATGCAACAAACATGTGTAATGAAAAATAAACCCAAAAAACTAAAATAAAGTAAGGAAATACCCAGGTAGGATAGGAGTAAGTAAGGAAAATACCCAGAACAAACCAACGTACATAATAAAACTATATTGTAGTGAAGAAACAAAGAATGAGAATCAGTGAGTAAGGCAAAACCCAGAACAAACCGACACCCCTAAAATAAGGACTGTTTTTCAAGAAACAAGATAGGATATGAATAAGGACGAAAATACTCAGAACAAACCGAAATACCTAATAAACAGGAATGATTTTGAAGATACAAGATAGTAGGATAAGAGGACTACAAGAAATACCCAAGGGTAACCCAATAAGAAGAAAATAAAAACCCCAAAAGAGATTAAAAGTCACCAACGAAAGTATAACACCCAAAAACAGAAACTAATGTAAAGTAAATGTAAACAAAAGTAATTATATATAATTTACCTTGTAACTTCCGTCCAGTGACGTCGAGCGTAATTTGTATGGTTATGCGTTTCAGGCCATGTGGCCCATCCTCAGACCATCACTCCGAGAGCTCGTTAAACAATAAAATCCACACAAAACAAACACATAATAAATAAATACATAAAATATATTAAATAAACATATAAAAGCGTTTTATTACCCGAACACGGTGCACCGCGTGTAGCATGTCTGAACTGCGTCAATGGAACCTGTTATCTGTTATTGTCTGTAATCGATCGCAGCGCGGTATCATACAGTGGGTTGGACCTGAAGTTAAGTTTATCATTAAGTATGTCGTCACACACATCGGGGTTATTATGACCTCTATATATCTCGAATTCCTCGAGTGCATCCATATAACGGCCTTTACCACAATAATGTAGGGGTATGAAGTTAGTGTTGAAATTAGTATAAGAATGATTACACGAAATCAGATGCTTTGTAAAGTTAGATTTAATATTATCTATGGAAAAATCATCCCTGTTAAAATGGCTTTGTGGTGTGTGTTCACGGAATCTTTTGATAAATGGTCTACCCGTTTGGCCGATATAAAATCGGTCACAATCGTCACATATAAGCTTATAAATACCGGTTTTGGATTCAATGTTTGTCTGAACGACTGGGCGAACCAAGTTCCGTAGACGGTTATTTGTTTTAAAAATGACAGTTGTAACGTCACAGAACGTTCCATAAAGGAAATTATTTGCATAGAAATTTATCAAAAGAGGAAAGTGAGGTGAACAGTATCGAACCCAAGTAGTCCTAAAAATATTGTAATATTGTCTAATAATTAATACCATTAACATGAAAATACGACCAGACTATGACTAAGACTCAAACCCCATATATATTATTCAAGTGAAGAACAGTGTAAAACCAATAATATACTATAAGAGAGACAAATAATATCAGAAACAACCAAAATAAGGTCATTAATTATTAAGTTTTGTAACTCTGAATAGGGTATAAAAAACTATTTATTGTGAATTAATGGACATGATCCATTATTATATTATGTAATGTAAATAAAATAAATATATTAAATGATTTAAATATATTATTAGAAAGGATCTAAGTTAAAATAAACAAAATATATAAATGTTCTGACAAAAAAAATATATGTCTAGGAGCTGAATCCAATCACTCAGATTTCATGTAAAAATTAATTATTATTGAATTGAGATAAAAACTATATGTAATTGTCAAGTAGACAAAGGTGAACAATTTATCTTAAATAAAGAAAGCTGTAAAGTGAATAAAAATCAGTTAAAATGGCCAAAAACAGTAGGAACTGAAAACATGTAGTAGACCTATAATATTGTAATATTTATGAATTTAATGTTGACAAAATGCAACCAAATTGCATTATAAAGTTGAAACACAATATAATGTGACTATACTAATATATTTGACTAACTTAAACACTTGAATAGTCGAGTTAGGGAACTATTTACCTATATCAGAATGATCAATATTGCACACCACTATATAAAAATTATTCCGATTAGCGCTTTCAAGCTTCACAGCTCATCGTCAGATCAGGAATAGACAGAAAATATGTAATACCCAACCCTTCACCCCTCTCCCCACCCTGCTCACCCACAACAAACTAAAAATTAATGACCCTTCCCCACCCCCTAAACTCTGTCTCACCATCTGTACAGTTACATATTTTTCTAGTAAATTCCTTGTGTTTCAGTGTGTGTGTGTGTGTGTGTGTGTGTGTGTGTGTGCGCATCCTTTTAAACTACCCTCTTCCTCTCCACACACGTGGGTCAGTCACACACCCTTATTTTAAAACAACCAATTAGTACTATGAAATATAATTCTTAATCATGTTATAAAATATTTCTTCATTATCAAATTTAATTTTAATATTAATTAAATTGTCTAACCCTTTTTCTCTTTCTTTCAATATTTCTAACTCCTCTCTAAGCTTCCTTACAACTGTGTTATTTACTACTTTTACAATTTCGTATTCTTCCAAAGGATTAACAAACTTGTGGTTGTCTTCTATGAAATGTCTAGCATATAACGAATTGGTTGTTCTATTACCTTCTCCACGTTTGTGGTCAGACAACCTGCATGCGAATTTTCGTCCTGTCTTCCCTAGGTACACTTTGTTGCAGTCTTTACATTTTAATTTATAAATTCCGCTTTTCTGTAATACTGGAATTTTTTCTATATTCTTATTCCTTATCTTATCAAATACCGTTTCACATTTTTTAATAGCTATATCTACTCCATATTTATTAAAACATTTTATAATTTTTCTAGTATGTGAACCTATGTATGTCAATGACCCTGCATAATTCTTTTGTTCTGGTTCTATTTTAGCTTTTTGTATGTTGACCCTTTTCATAACTTTATCCACTATGTTGGTGCTATAATTATTTACTAGAAATAAATACAGATTCTGTAAATCTGTACAGTTACATATTTTTCTAGTAAATTCCTTGTGTTTCAGTGTGTGTGTGTGTGTGTGTGTGTGTGTGTGTGTGTGTGTGTGTGTGTGTGTGTGTGTGTGTGTGTGTGTGTGTGTGTGTGTGTGTGTGTGTGTGTGCATCCTTTTAAACTACCCTCTTCCTCTCCACACACGTGGGTCAGTCACACACCCTTATTTTAAAACAACCAATTAGTACTATGAAATATAATTCTTAACTATAACATTTAACTACAGTTTGGGATATTTAGGAAAGAGTCGTATTCTGATATAATTATACCAAGAGAGTCGTACCACCCATACAGATATAAAATGGCGGCAATCAATTCCTTTTGTTACAGAGCTCAGAAGTGTTTAAAAGAGACCGAATCAAAAAATAGGGAGTTAAAAACGATAAAGGGAATTGTAAGGAATAATAATTATAGCACCAACATAGTGGATAAAGTTATGAAAAGGGTCAACATACAAAAAGCTAAAATAGAACCAGAACAAAAGAATTATGCAGGGTCATTGACATACATAGGTTCACATACTAGAAAAATTATAAAATGTTTTAATAAATATGGAGTAGATATAGCTATTAAAAAATGTGAAACGGTATTTGATAAGATAAGGAATAAGAATATAGAAAAAATTCCAGTATTACAGAAAAGCGGAATTTGTAAATTAAAATGTAAAGACTGCAACAAAGTGTACCTAGGGAAGACAGGACGAAAATTCGCATGCAGGTTGTCTGACCACAAACGTGGAGAAGGTAATAGAACAACCAATTCGTTATATGCTAGACATTTCATAGAAGACAACCACAAGTTTGTTAATCCTTTGGAAGAATACGAAATTGTAAAAGTAGTAAATAACACAGTTGAAAGGAAGCTTAGAGAGGAGTTAGAAATATTGAAAGAAAGAGAAAAAGGGTTAGACAATTTAATTAATATTAAAATTAAATTTGATAATGAAGAAATATTTTATAACATGATTAAGAAGTAAATGAGAGAGGGCAGATAGATAAGATTAAGAATTATATTTCATAGTACTAATTGGTTGTTTTAAAATAAGGGTGTGTGACTGACCCACGTGTGTGGAGAGGAAGAGGGTAGTTTAAAAGGATGCACACACGCACACACACACACGCACACACACACACACACACACACACACACACACAAGGAATTTACTAGAAAAATATGTAACTGTACAGATGGTGAGACAGAGTTTAGGGGGTGGGGAAGGGTCATTAATTTTTAGTTTGTTGTGGGTGAGCAGGGTGGGGAGAGGGGTGAAGGGTTGGGTATTACATATTTTCTGTCTATTCCTGATCTGACGATGAGCTGTGAAGCTTGAAAGCGCTAATCGGAATAATTTTTATATAGTGGCGTGCAATATTGATCATTCTGATTGTGATTTCAACCACTAACACAAATTTCTTCATTAAACGTATTTACCTATACCAGATCTGGCTGAAGCCAAGGACCCATCACAAAAAAACAGTCATTTTGACTTAATGATTGCAAAATGTTAACAAAAATAAAAGAAAAGGGTACAATCCTTTAGTGTACTATGAAAACAAACATACTCAGTTGAAAATAAGCTCAATTATTAAAGAATTTGACTTATGAGAGTGAAATTTGTCACACCAAGAAAAGAATCACTTAGGCAAACCAATATGATGCTAAGTAGGTTTACAATAAAAATAATATGTATCAGGATAAACCAGGTATCACAAAAGATAGACGATATAATAAACTCTCAGTGTATACTCGAAAAATCCCACATATAATAAGGAAAAAAGACTAATTATTGTATTTTAACAGTGACAACAACTTAGGCCATAGGCATGGACCATGTAAAACTGAACTTATTTATATAGTATATGTGTTAAACTTTATTTATTTTGTTATAGAAAGATGATAATATTATGTATTAATGTTGTAGAAGAAACCAAACAGCTTCACAACAATTTTTTAGTTAAAAAATTGAATTTTTATGAAAACATTCCAAGGTAAGAGTTGTATGTTGTGTTATTTTATTATAGTTAATTTATTCAAAAACCAATCGTAATTAGTATCATTAGATTCAGTTGAAAGCAGAGAATCCAAATATAGTAAGGGCATGCAGATTGTAAGTAGTTATGTAAAATTGTTTGACAAATACCAGAATAATTTTTGTAATATCCTTAGTGTGAAGAATAAGAAATTTTTGTTCTAAAGCTTCTACGGAAGTGAAATTTGTTCCATGAGGTTCCATTTCGTTATTCTCGAACGTTCTAGAAGGAATTTTTACACAAATACACCGGAAGTTCATGTCGAAAAGCTAAAACAATGAGCCTTACAGAGTATAAAAGGAAGACCAAATTCGACCGAAAGACACTTCATGCTTTGAATCCAGAAGAGACACATCACCCACGACACTGATCATCACACCCGAGGCGAAACCGAAGAACGAGAAGTCGACGTGGGAACGCAGAAAGGCTTTTCCCGTGCATTGACAATAGACTGACTTAACCTCTACAAGAGTATAAGCCAATGTGTTGCTGAAATAGAGCAGCAACACGGCACATTTAATAGAACACATGCAGCCAGAATATCAGCGGCCCAGGAGGGACCAAAATTTTAATAGAGAATCAATTCTGCTGTATTCGCTAAGACAAACTGACTTTGACAAAAATCCCAATAACGTAACGTACACAAAGCCTTTCCATCAACTGCAAGAGGAGTATCAGCGCTGTGGCGGCTAATTCAGAAACCACGCGGACAGCTGATTGTCGGCGGCGGTATTCAAGCGTACATTCACTGCTAAACTTTTTTACAAAAGTGCAGAAGTTTTAAAAATCGTATCTTGACTTTCAAATAAAATCAGTGCACAAGGAACGTCAACACGAAGAGGCGAGATTGAAGACGTACCCGAGAGAAGTGTCCAGTGCGAGAAATAATTACCCATCGGAACTTGGGTTGTTCAAAGTTAAAGTCATTTTTACCTGGTTACATTTGTCACACAGTTGTACTACACATGCCACACACCTTCAAATCACTTAAATTTTGTAAAGCATCTTATTGATCTGTCTTGGTAGTTCAAAGGAGTCACGTCCTGAGAGTACAGATTTTCATACATTAAACTCATGCTTTTCAACTGAGTAAAATAAAATATTTGTTAGCCGATACTTGATTGGAGAAAAAACTTGTCAATAATAATTTAAAATTTTTTGTAATTCTGCAATTTTACTTTTTCACGAATGTTAGTCCTTCAGACGATTTTTTAAGAATCATTAAAACATACGTTATTTTTTCAAACTCAAACTGTCTTGTTCACATTTTTTCATAGAATTAAACTAACTGCTAAGAATTCAAAATTTTAATTTTAATAACAAATTCTTGGAACAAAAGGATTCCAAGTGGCGCCCACAAACACATAGTAGCTTACGTTCTTTTGCAGGACGACATCATCGCAGAGGATCCAGTCATCAGTAAGTAATAAAAAGTGCGCGGAGTGTAACGCCCGACAAATAACAACACGAACAACACGACGAACACAAAACGACACACACCATATCTATTTACATTATACAGTATAACCTAATTTACTTAAAGTGGATGTAAGGATCCTGGGCACCAACTCAGTGGATATTGTTGTGATGTATTTGTTGTTAGGTGTATTATCATGCGTCTGTTTGGAACGACGGGATTTGTGTTTTCTAAGAATATTGTCAATCAATTGGGGCTCATATCCGTTGGCCATAGCTATGTGTTTAATTATGTTGAGTTCACAATCGAAATCATCATTATTTAGGGGGATTGTCAAAAGTCTGTGAATGAAACTGTTGTAGGCCGCTAATTTTTGAGAGAAAGGGTGGTGTGAGTCCGCATGTATGGTCACATTTGTGGTGGTAGGTTTTCTGTAAATTTTAAAGTTTAAGCTGTTAAGTTGCCTGGTGACAGTAAGATCGAGAAAGTTGAGTTCATTATTGGTTTCAGTTTCCATAGTAAACTTCATTGCATAACGTGTTCCTGCGCAGGTCCGCGTCGGCCGCGTGTATCGTGTTTTCGTTCTGTTTTGTCTCGGTTTTAATATGTGTTAAATTATTTAAGTATTTTTGTTGTTATGTTTGTGTTGTTTTTATTATCTGACTGGATGTGCATACATCAACAAATGTATTTTTAACTTATATTCATCGAGGATCTGAAGATGACACTTAATGTGTCGAAACTCGAGTAATCCTGTTTTCGGATTTCAAAAAGCGTGACGGTAGGTAATTAACCTGTTTTATAACAACATTCACTAAAATGAGAAAGATAAATAGAGAGCTGGTAGTTAATAAGTGAAGTGACAAGGGAAACATCCCTAATATAAAATAAAAACAGATAAGACTGTACAAAAGTAATTTTAAGAAAAATTACAAAATGAAGGAACAGATGTGTTATGTTTCTATTTAAGTAAATGAACTCTATATCTAAATGTTGGAAATAGAGTGTAATGTTTTATAATCCTAAAATATTTATTATGTTTAATAGTATTAATCAAGGATGAAATGTCTGAGTGTGGATACCATTCTTTTATTATAAAATATTTATTATGTGTTACTAGTAATAATCAAGACTAAAATGTCTGAGTTTAAATACCTCTTTTTTAATATCAAATATTTGTGATGTATTAATAGTATGAATTCAATACTAAATGTTCTAATAGTTAAGTAAGGAAAATTCAATTAATATTGTATTAGAATAGAAGGTCAGAAGGGGTATAAACAAGCTGTATTATTCAAAAACTTTGTATGTAAAAACAGATAAAATCTAGGCCAAATGGTAAATCTCAACTACATTATAACTGATGAATCAAGTCCAGTAAACTAGTTAAACTGATGAATTTTATGTAAGGTAAATCAGTCACAGAGTAATATAATGTAAATTATACTTTAGAAAGATATTGTAAAAAGATAGGAAGAATTATTGGAAAAATGCAAATGTAAAAACTAAAAATTCAAAGGGGGGAGTCACAAATTAATGAATAATATTTAAAAAGATAACCAATTAATAAAATTACAAGAAATTAAGGGAAGATAAACCTTTTATTTCAATCTGAGATTTAGTACAATCATAAATATAACATATAAAATGGCAAACATTTTGAGAAGAACAGGAAGTAAATTTTGTAAAGCCTACTTTTTAAAAAATGAAGTAAATATAGCATTTTAGATAAAAACTTTGTAAAAATATCTTATTTGGTATCAAATCAAGCAGAATGAACTAAAGAAAGAGATTATGTATTTAGTATTAAATAAAATTAAATAATAGCAAAAATATATTCAGTAATATAATGTAATTTTCATACATGTAACGGAAGCGAAAAAGATTTAAAACAATGTATTGCTAATATTAAATTGGCTAAGACGTTTTCAGATGACGAAGGAAGTTAGAACAGTTGATTATTAGACTTTGTCAAGCACACTTGAACGAGATTTTAGCTTATATTAACCTATATAGCAAACAAGTATGGCGTTCGTTCAGTAAGCCTAGTCTACAGTGAAAATCATAAATTTCTAAAAACTGAACTTAAACTTTAAATTCAGTGAGAACAACTAATATCACCATTAAACTAAAGTAATACGGAACAGTAAATGATTGACATAATTAATTAAACATATAAAGCCAATAATTCTTAATAACGAGACGAGAAGTGCAATTTTCGACCTTACTGACCAAAGTGAATTATAACATTATCTTACACATTTAATCGAAGTGAATCACAAAACACTGAACCAGGACCACTCCACTAACACCAGAAGGAATAATCACAACTGCGGAGACGAGGAAACATTGAAAAGGCCACATTTATTGGAAGAAAATTTCATCGAGCCGACTTCATTTTAACAGATGCAGTCCTGAAGCCGCCATCTTGACTCCCACAATTCAAAGCGAGCTTTGCCAATCTAATCGTCCAGACGTCAATGGTTCGAATTTTACTTTTATAAACAATATATATTAAATAATAACTTTGTAATTTTTAATTCTTAAGATATTTACTTGTAAGTGTTATACTTTTCTGACCTTACCCTTCTCTGACTATATAATATAACCGTTCAAAGAACCCGATAATTAATATAAAATACAGATGTAAAAAATAATCGACAGCCCTGAGAAACGAGTCGATACTACTGTTGAATAATCGATTACCACTCGATATATAATAAAATTTGTTAATAAATCTGGAATTTCTGCAAACTGGTTTCTGTTTATTTATAAAATTAATAAATAGAATTAAAATAACATAAATTTGAGATCACGGACTATCCGAAAGGCGGCCTTTACCAAAGTGGAAGGAGAATACACAATTAAGAAGAAGAACCGTCAATCGATTAGTGCTGGAGATAATACAATTAACGCACAAATTAATTCTAAAAACTTAAAGTGATACAGTACACAGGAACAGAAAGAAGAGATTTAAATATTTACATAAAACAATTACGAAATTTATTTACTAAATACTGAAACAACAAAAACATTTAAAACAATATTCTTCAAAAAACAAACACCAAATTTTTTTATTTTGTAAACGAATTATATATTTTGTTACAATATATATCATAACTTTAACAGTCTTCCCAGGCAACCAGAATTAGAAGAAACCAGACAGTTAAGACAGTCTGCAGATTTATAAATCACCATTACATAAGTCCTCTGAGATGTAAACTACATCCCAAATGTGTATTTATTCTGAACTGTGTGAGAAGTGTTACATGTTCGGTAAAGTCCTAAATGTTATGATAAAAAAATATTTGTATCTTCTACATAATCAAGGTTATGTTTCTCTATAACCTTCCCAATCAGTATAATAAGCTGGTTTTTAGTTTTGGAGGGCACACAAATACAGTACACATACGCAGCAGCCACCATTCTAGTATCTATGGAATAATGTGTTTCTGTAATCAAGACTTTTTTTAAGTAGTGCCCTAATTATTGAAATATAATACTGTTATGAACAGAAAAAACATCAGGCCAACAAACTCAGCTTGAAAAAGAAACCACCAGGTGTACAAGATATCCAAACACCATAAGTTTCAAATCATAGCGTGCAAAAAGGTATTACACCTGAATTAAAATTTTCATCCCTACAAGACCATAAATGTGCAAGAATTAAATTAATATGAGTATGGAAATTAGAAAATGTTGCAAAAACATGCTACAATTAGGTGACTTGAGTCTTCATAAGTGCATTTTCATATGTCTGGGTACAAAAATGCATTGCTGATTAGAATGCAATTCACAGCTTCCTTAGTGTTCCTTTCACTGTAAACACTTTATAATGTGGGTGGTATGAGAACTTTGGCACTATATAATACAGGATACATATTTCTTTGAAGAGGAATTTTACATAATAGTGTTAAAATGCACCATTCACTTGTATCATACCAATTTAAAAAATACCAGGTTTCCCTATCATAGCCTGTACTATTATAATCAACATTTGTTGTGGTCCATTGAACTGTATTGACAAAAAATTTGTATTCTAATAATTTCAGTCTAATGAATAAAACACACAAACACAGCTGTAGTTAAAATACAAAACTATAAAACAAACAATTTTAGAAAAGCATCTATTCTTTCCTCTTTTACACTGTCTTACAAGTATTTTTAGAAGTCGGCCATGAAACAAAGTATATGAAATGTTAACATCCTTTATTGCTAATATGATTTATGTACATAAAAAACTTCATATACAAACTGATGGTTTCACTTTATAAGCTGGAGTTTTAGATATGCGTTCACCCCTCCTCGTTACTGTAAATGGAAGGACAGGAGGTATTCTAACATAAATTCCTCGGCCATAAGGTGTCCACGCTTGGAATCTACATATTGACTCTCTACCTGGAGTAACAGCTATCCAACCTAAAAAAAAACTACATAAATAGTGAAGTATTATGAAAAATGTCAAGACATCTCTATTCTTTTTATATGAAAACACACACACAAAATATGATTCAAACGTTTTTAGTATGCTGTAACTAAATCTTCCCATCAGTGTTACCTCAGATATTCATTAGTCAAAGCGGTTTTTAGGGCAATTCCATGTCTAGCTTGCCTACGTTGTTTTTTTTTTTTTTCAATGAAATAGAGGACTCTTGTCAGATTCCAAGATATATTAATTCAAATAATATTTGACTCCTGACATATTCTTTGATACCCCCCTGTGATATATAAAGTTTTTGAAATAAAGTTTCCTCTAGCAAATAAGAGTGTATTAATGTGTGTTTTTATAATGGTTGATTGCCCACACACAAATGATAATGGCATGAATATAAAAAATAATGATGCTAATACATTTTCTTTGAGAAGATGTTAAGAATAGCAAAATTTAATAGCTTATTAATTTTATTTGACTTCATTTCATTTTTAACTAATATGTATGGAACCTTATGTTATTAAAAAGGCAAGTTCTGCAGAAAAATGATTAGTGTTACTTCATACAGGAATAAATGTTACAGTTTGTTGCACAAATTTATTAAAATGGTACCAATAAATATAGTAATTGTACATCTAATTTACACCATGTTTGATGTAGGATAACAAATTGCAGTATTCTGTACATCTGGACACAGACTCGGTGCACAATGAAACCTAATTAAATGGCATAGTACTCATTAGATAACACAGCCATGTACTGATGAGTAGGCTATTTAGACAGTAGGGTTTAGTGATGTTTGTTTCTATTTCCTTTTTGTATCTATTTTTAATTATAGCATGTACAGTAATGTGATATGAATAATAATGCTATCATATTATTTTATGATCTATATGTAAATAATAATACTTTATATTTTTTGATACAAGAATATATTTTATTGATTGTTTATTACAGTATTTTGATGGTTTTATATTGTACTGTCATCATCAGAATTATATTATAAATTGTTAAATAAATAAGTTTTAAAATAATTGTTGCACCATATGTTTTACATATAACAGTATCTAAATTGTTTATACAAATAAAATGGAATATATACTTTTTGTAGTTATATAGAAGTTTATATTAGTTAATTAAATTATTCATTTTTATAAATGTTATTGCTTTGTGTATTAATTTGTATTTGTACATTTCTTAATTTATTATTTGTTTTGTGTCGATAAATTTCCATATTCTCCCAAAGATTTTAGAACCGCTGGAAATATGTTTTAATAAAGTTATATTATTTAAATTTTGGAAAGTATAGGCAAAAAGGTAATTTTGTATTACATTTAACATTATTCTTAACTACATGTGAACCTAAATCTGATTAATACATTTCTGGTTTTATAAATGAATTTCAATGTTGAAAAAGTCTCTTTTAAACATTTTTGAGTTTAGCCTACATAGAATTTATTGCAATCAGGCATTAAATTATATATATATAATTTAAATTATGAATTATCTTAAGTTTTATAGGTTTGATTCTTTCAAAATCTATTTTATTTCTATGAAATTTCAGATTTTTGTTTCTGAATAATTTAAAAATTTTATGTTTTACTGTTCCTAAGTATGTAAAATTAATAGATTTCATGTTTTGACCATTTTATGTATTTTTATTAAAAGAATTATTTAATATTTTTTGATTAATTTTGTTTTCAATGTTATCAATCATTATTGGGTTACATCCATTTTCTATGGTAATATCATAAATAATTTTTTTTTCTATTCGTTTTTCTAATTCATTTAAAAGAATATTATCTATTCTACATAAAATAGAATTAAATACAGCATATTTATATTGGGAAGGATGAATTGAATGATTTATTATATAATTCTGACAATTACTGTACATTATAAAAGTGTTTAAACACTGTAAATAAAAAAACAATAAAATATATTCTTGTATCAAAAAAAGAACAGAAATCGAGATATTTTGAAAATAATTAAAACTTATTCATATTAATTAAGTCTGCTGATTATCTCATTGTACTTTTCATTTTTTTACTCTTCATCTTCCTAAACTCTTGCATCAATACAACAACACAGATTCACATCATTACATACGAGGGGGGACCCAAAAGTAACGAGAATTTTTCTCTGGCAGTTGGTAGAATGCTAGTTCCGACTTCTCCCACTAGGTGCCTTCACTAGACACCATTTTGTATCAGTTGCCCTAGCGGCATTGTTGTGGAAACATTAGCGTGGTCAGTGTGACTATTTTTTGTAAGCGCTGTTTCACGTTTTCGGCGATTTGTCAATGGCAGACATTAAATACCAACGTGCTAACATCAGGTTCTGTTTCCTCTTAGGGAAATCAGCAGCAGAAACTGTCGCAATGCTTCGGACGGCTTATGGGGAGGAAGCTTTGAGCCAGGCAAGGATTTACGAGTGGTTTTCTCGTTTTAAAAGTGGTCAAATGTCAATTGAAGACAAACCACGACCGGGACGTCCCTCGACTTCCAAAACGGACGAAAACATTGAAAAAATCCGTGTTGCGATCATGTTTGATCGTCGTAGAACAATCAATGAATTGGAGGAAATGACTGGAATATCCTGGAGTTCATGCCAACGAATTTTGACTGAAGATCTGAAGATGAAACGTGTTGCAGCAAAATTCGTTCCGCGTGTGCTTTCTTGTCGGCTCAAAATCCTTGCCTGGCTCAAAGCTTCCTCTCCATAAGCCGTCCGAAGCATTGCGACAGTTTCTGCTGCTGATTTCCCTAACAGGAAACAGAACCTGATGTTAGCACGTTGGTATTTAATGTCTTCCATTGACAAATCGCCGAAAATGTGAAACAGCGCTTACAAAAAATAGTCACACTGACCGCGCTAATGTTTCCACAACAATGCCGCTAGGGCAACTGATACAAAATGGTGTCTAGTGAAGGCACCTAGCGGGAGAAGTCGGAACTAGCGTTCTACCAAATGCCAGAGAAAAATTCTCGTTACTTTTGGGTCCCCCCTCGTATGTCATTAAAATTCTAAAAAGTGTGCTATATGTAAACAACAGCAAATAAATCATTACACCATACCTAACTTTTTACTAAAATCATGAAAATATTGAACACATCTTTCTGTATGCACCCTGTTTCAAATAACTAAGTATCTTTTAAAACAAACAAACAGTTTACATGGTTTTTGGAAAAGCATTACTAATTTAAAAAATCCGTAGTTTTTTTGTATTTTTATGAAAAGACTTTGAGATATAAAGTGCAGTGGCGTAACTATGGGAAGGGGAGATCGGAGGATTAATCGCCCCCTCCGAGCTACTAAAAAATTCAGAGAAATTCCATAATCTCTTAACATAGGCCTATTTCTATTTCTAAATGTGAGTTAAAATACGACTTATAAATAATTATATGAGAATAATGTTGAATATCTCACTTGTTCTGAGGAAAATGGGGAGTCCAACCTTCAAGCCAGTCTTACCCCCCCCCCCAAGGGGCAGCTCCTAGTTATGCCACCGATAAAGTGTATTAGACAAACAAAAACAAATAGTATAATAATATCAAAAGTAATAATCTTTTATGTAACTTAAATAAAGAAATTTCTGGGTCTGCTGTGAAATATAATAAAAACAATACATAATACCCCAAATAAAACTATTTGATTTGTTCCTCAGTTTTAAATTTCTCTAGCAAGTGATCCTGTGATTCCTTCTTATATTTAAAGCACATAGTTAACACATTAAATATTAGGATGATAGGATGAATTGATAACAAAGAATGTTACATAACAAATAGGATACATATTTTTGTGAAGAATGTACAAAACATCAAAAAGTAGCCCATTTATTTTCCAACACTATGGCAGGAGCTTTGACATTTTGCAGGAAAAATATCATAGAAAAAGACTGGGAAGCTTCTGCAGAAGTCATACAAAAATTTTCCTGCAACATTTAATGACTGACTTCAGGTTTTTCATTCCAAATTACCTTATCCTCCTTAAAGAGAAAAATTGTCCTGTAACATTGATTTATACTTTCAAAACCAATTTCTCAATGATACGATAGATTTAGTTTAGTTGAAATGATGAGTGTGGCAGCAAACTCTTTTTTCAAAGTGGAATTATAATTTCAAATAAATATCTTATCACGTTGTTTGAGGTTGTGGTTTTGGTTAACATGTTCTCATGTAATCAGACTTCCTTCCTTATCTAAAAGACTGACAGTGACTACTCACTGTTACACAAGTTAGGAACTCAGTTGCCCACCTTTCAAATTATGTTTCTATCTTTCAGATACTGAAATTAATGTCAAATGACTTCTTTTGTAGCACATTGAAGAAAACATCTGTGGCTCCAAAAATATCATTAAAAAGGACAACCAAAAGCTTCTTTTATAGGTTAGCAGGCCATAGGCTGGTTGGCAGCAGCTTGTCATTCTTCATGCTTCTCTGCTTTTCTTTTCAACTCACAATATGATGTGCAGTTCATATCGACCATACACTGTTTCATGTAGTCTAAATGGGGTCGACTTCTGTGATTCTTTCCTTCAATTGTTCCTTATATTATTCTCTTAACCAACCCATTGTGTCGTAGTATATGCCCTATAAACTTAGCTATTCTGCCTTTTAAATTTCGCAGAAAGCTCTTTTCCTCCTGAGCTCTTCTAAAGACTTCCTCATTCATTATCTTCTCCCTCCAGCTTATCTTGAATATTCTTCTGTAGCACCAGGTCTCAAATGCTTGGAGCCTTTTCTTGTCACTTTTTCCAATTGTTCAAGATTCACTCCCGTATAGGCCAACACTCCACACGTATGTCTTAACTAGATTCTTCCTTATTTTTAGGCTGATAGTGTTTGAAGTGAAGAGGTTTTTTAGTTTGTTGAAACCAATTTTAGCCTGGTTAATTCTGCTTTTAATTTCCTTACTGCTACATCAATCACGTGTGATTTTACTTCCTAGATAGTTATATTCTCTAACTGCCTGGAGAACATTATTTCCAAGAGTTATTCTGACTGGATCTTCTTCCTTCCGACTACAGACTAGGACTTTGGTCTTTTGTTCATTTATTTTCATATTGAATTCATTCTTCATTTCTTGATCCATTGTGTCAAGAATCTTTTGTAGATCTTCGCTGCTCTCTGCGGTCACTGCTTTGTCATCTGCGAACCTAAGCATGTCCACTTTTCCCCGTGTATGTTTACTCCAAGATGGGTGTCTTCCCTTACTCTATCGATCGCTTCTTTGATATACAAGTTAAACAAACTTGGGACAGAGAACATCCCTGCCTTACTCCTTTCTCAATGTTCACTTCCTCTTGATGGTTTCCATATCGAACTATGCCTGTCTCGTGCTTGTAAAGATTCTGGATCAATCTTCGTTCTTTGTAAGGCACTACTGTTTTGTGTAGAATACTGAACAGCTTGTTACACTGAACGTTATCGAAGGCCTTTTCTAAGTCAACAAAAGCTATAAATGTCGCTTTATCTTTCCTCAGTCGTTTTCCTATTATCTGTCTCAATCCCAAAATTGCCACCATTGTTCCCACATTTTTCCTAAAACTAAACTGATCTTCTCTCAAACGGCTCTCTATGTTACTTTCTGTTCTTTGAAGGATGATTCGGGTAATTATTTTCGATGCATGAGATACCAGGCTTAACGTTCTGTAGTCCTTGCATAATCGAGGATTCAATCTTTTAGGTATTAACACTATGATACACTTAAAAAAGTCTTCTGGCAATTCTCCCATCTCATAGATTTTGCAGACCAATTCATACAGTTCTGTTTTTAGTTTCTCTCCTCCCGTCTTAAGCAACTCTGCTGGAATATCGTCAATACCAGGTGCCTTATTTCCTTTAAGCTCATCTAATGCTTTCTCAAACTCTTCCATTATGATAGGTTCTCCATGCTCTTCATGTCCTATTTCATCCTCTTCTTCTATTCCATATCCTTGATGGTCATTCTCTAAGTATATGCATTTTAAGTAATCTTTCTGTCTGGCTACTTTGTCCTGATCATATATCATCTATCCATATCTGTCTTCAATGATCATTGTCTTGGTTTTCCTTCCTCTAAAGAATGTTTTCATCATCCCATATGCTTTGTCTATTTGTCCTGTTTTCATGTGCTTATCTACGTCTGCACAATTTTCTTCCAGATATTTCTCTTTATCAAGTTTTGCTTTTCTGTTATCTTATTTCTCAGGCTCTTATATTTTGTTTTCCCTTCCTCATCAGATGAGCTCTTATACTTTCGCCTTTCTTCTATCATTTAAACTACCTCCTTTCTTATCCACTCCTTCCTATTTTCTATCTTCGTCTTTCCCAGAACCGTCTCTGCTGTCTTCAGGATACTCTCCTTTATTCCACTCCACTTTATTTCTACATTCATGACTTATTCAGTTCTAATATTCTCTATAGCCCTGTCTGTTTCTATTGCATATTGGTTTTGTACCATCTCATCTTTCAATTTTGACAGCTGCCAGTGTTTGGTTTCTCGTTTCTTAAACTTAAGGTCACAGTGCATCATGACTAGATTGTGGTCACTGTCAACATCTGCCCTAGGGTAGCTTTTGCTATCCTTCACCTAGTTTCTGAATCTCTGTCGTACGAGGATGTAATCTATTTGTGCTCTGTGACTGTCTCCACTAGCTTTCCATGTGTAACGTCTTCTAGCATGATGTTGAAACAGTGTATTTGTAATAACTAATTTATTCCTGGCACAAAATTCTATTAGCCTATCACCTCTGGCATTCCTTTCCCCAAGTCCATATCTTCCAACAATATCATCTTTGTTCCCTTATTCCAGTTGCATTCCAATCTTCTAATATAATGATATTTTCCTCGCTTTTCACTTTTTCAATGATGTTATTGAGTTCGTCATACATGGTCTCTATCTCTGCTTCGTCCTCATTTGTTGTTGACATGTACGCTTGGATGATCACAGTTGTTGTTGGTTTTGTGTCGATACTAACTAGTATGATTCTTTCACTGCATTGTACATACCCTTTTACCTTACATCCTAGAGATTTGTGGCGGATTATGCCTACTCCTCCATTTCCTGGTCTTCCGTCTGCTGTTCCTGAGTGTATTATACAATAATTTCCACTTGTGGACTACCTCATCTCCGATATAACTAGGGCATCAATTCTCAGTCTCTTCACTTCTATCTTTAAATTTTGTAGTTTTCCACTTTGTAATGAGCTCTTTACATTCCAGGTTCCAATCCTCCTTTCAGTATTGTGTTTAACTGGACTAACTTCTCGAGTAGTCCCCACCCAGAGATCTGAACAGGGGACCATTTTACCTCCGGAATATTGTACAAGAGAAGCATCCATCACAGAGCTGCTGATACTAGAGATATCTTAAACAGATCTTTAATGCAGTGGTTTCCCCTTGCCTTCTGCATCCTAAACCAAAAGCATAAATTCAAAATCATTAAATTTATTTAAGAAGTCACCATTCTGCCTAATTAATGCTTGATCATAGTTTGAATTGTTCACAATTTCAGTGAATACTTTTTTCAATGAATCTCATTCGTTATGCTTAGTACCCAAAATTTCTAACTTAGGCATCCATCATGTAATAGGCTAATATAACTAGGTGTCCGCCTCTCAATGGCTGTATCGATTGCATAAGTCTCTTAGCAGAATTTTGGAAAAAAGGG
Source organism: Magicicada septendecula (assembly GCA_034769895.1). Lineage (NCBI taxonomy): Eukaryota > Metazoa > Arthropoda > Insecta > Hemiptera > Cicadidae > Magicicada > Magicicada septendecula. The sequence continues at coordinate 598,079,880 of CM068367.1, read as the reverse complement.
TAAACCACTAACAGCTGCAAAAAATATCCAACACTTTGAAATGCTGTTGCAACTTTGTTGTAGCACTGAAGTCAAACACTGCACCATGCAATAAACAAAAACTGCTTGTGGCATTACTTCTTTGATTTTTTTCCTGAAGGCCATCTGACTCCCCTAACATACAACTTGCACTGTCAAAACACTGGACAATAAGTTTTGATTTATAGACAAATTTTTCGAGGGACCCTGACTCAAGATTAAACAGCGTTTTGGCAGTCCAACTGGAACTAACATCATAAAATCCAAAAAATCTTTCCACCAGCTTTCCGCCGAGAATAATATATCTAATTATGATGCTAAATTAATTAAGATTTTTGGACAATTGTGTATAGAATAGAAAAAAAAGTATAATCTTCTATCTTCTTTTTTACGTGCTTATCAATATATTGTAAAATGCAATCAGTTATTTAATTCTGAATAGTCTTAAAGGGGAGAGGTTGAGGACTGCCAGTGAATATGTAACGGGGCAAAAAGGGGTATTTTATTGTAATATAAATTTTATTAAATATTATTAAACACATTTGTAATCGACGCAGAAAGTCCCAGCCGTAAAACGGTTTATGCAAACAAAGGCCAGAGGAATGCAAGCAGGTGTGTTGAGACGCAATAATTCCAAGAATTTCAGTGCTGTGTGGTGCACACCAACGCGCCACCAGCGGTGCGCACAGACGACGCTTACAGTCTCGGGCCAAGCCGAACAAACATGGCCAATTGTAACAAATTTGTTTGACATGTGCGAGGGTGCGGGCGGAAGTATAATTGAGACCACACCCATTTGAGTGACGTGACGAAAGGCAGTCCAATTTCATCAACGTCTAACACACCTGGACGGCCCATACTATGTGAAAATTGACGAACATTTTAACGCAAGAAGGCATTGGTTTCCCGTCTTGACCAACGGCAGTGGGGAGGCACGTTGGCAACACTATCCGCCAGTTGAATAAAACCCACATCCCGGCCGGGAGCTAAGAAAAACGTGTGCACACCAAATTTAAATTTCTTATGTAAAAAGTGTTAACCCGCATTTAAAAGTGAGCAGAAATAGCAGAATAAAGTCAGTGAAGTAAACGGGAGAAATGAAAATGTGAATTAAAGAAAACTTTCGGACATATATACACACGCGGCACATGGCAACGAGAGGAATGACGCCGGTTGGGTAATCTACTATCAATCGTAATAATTTCATTTGTAAAGGGTTCAAACCAATTAATCAAGACAAAATGGGGTTTTAAAATGGTATGAATGTTGCGTGTGAGCAGGCTGGGCTGCTTTCTTTAATATAAGATGTTTATTTAAATTCTAGTTGTATAAGATCATTTCATTAATATTTAAAGAATGTTTTTTGTTTGTCTTGAATCTTTGGAAAGAATTGATAGCATGACTTGAGAGGTAAAGAAATGAATAATTCATAATTTGAAATCTGAAAGCTTAAAGAATAAAAATAAAATTTTTGTTGTCTTACACCAATGCGAGTAGTGTACGTTATTATTACGACCTCAAAATCACGTTTACATTCACAGTTCATGCTGGAATCCTGGACCCGAAAAGTAAGGTAGGTGAGAAGGTAATTATGAGTTTATAATTCTGTAATAATTTGACTAATCACAGTTGGCGCCCGAACAGGGACGAATTTTATAAATTAAATTTCATTAAATTCCGCACCTACAGTGAATAACGTGATTCGGAGTTTGAGTATTAGTACGAAAAAATTACGTAAAGTACATAAGATGTATGTATATGTTGTATATGTAAATTAAAGATTAGTTAAACAAAAGTCAGTAAATTTACAACTTAAAAATGGCAGGAAATAATGAAAACGATGTAAATGAAATAACTAATGTTGACAATTTTGATGAATCAGTTATTATGAATAATTTTGAGGTCCACTCGACTCCAAACGTGGGTCAGGACAATAAAACAGACGAACTGAATATTACAGATGAAATAAATAGTACAGATGATTCGGGGATTCAGATAACTCCGATATCAAGTAACAAGAGTAATCAATCTGACAATAGTGAGATGATGAGTATGATGCAGTTGCTGTTAAAAATAGATAGTAAGTGTGACAAACAAAATGAAAATTTGAATAATAAATTTGATGAGTTGAAAAGCGAAAAACATGAACAAAAAGTAAAATGTGAAAACAACTTTAGCGAATTAAAAAACCAGATTAATGAAATTAATAAGCATTTAGAAAAAACCAATGAAATATTAGAAACTAACTTTAACAGATTAGAACAGAGTATTGAGAAAATGGTAGAGCCGGTAGAGGAACAAATTAAAAGTAAAGCAACTCAGATAATTAATAACAAGGTAAGTGATGACTGTAAAACAAGTGAGAATTATAATGATATGTGTAAAAACGTGGTACTAGAGAATAAGGTGATTAATGTTGACAGTGATAAGGAAGATTTTGTTGTTGAAGTAGAATTTAGTAACGAAGTGTTGTTAGCGAGTGCTGATGAAAGTGAGAGAAAGTATGATGAAAGTTTAGATGGGCGAAGGGCAAGTTTTCCCCAAGTTTATGGTGAAACAGGGTGTTCACAGTGGTTTTATGAGGAAAGAGTTTCCTCCGGTGGTGGTGTGGAAGACGAGGTGTCTTCAAATGGTGCCTTTAGTTTTTGTGATGGTCTTGGAAGTGCCAAGACGTATAGTAATTTTGTTGTGCTCTTTGCATGGAGTGAGATAGTTCAGGGGGCTTATGAAAGGTATTGTGATGAGATAAAGAGAGAAATAGAGATTTTTGAGATTAATAGAGGTTATGAAATGTTAGTGCAGGTTTTAGATATTGAGAGAGATGAAAAAAGTGACTTACCGTGTGAAATAGAGATAGATGAATATTTTGATAATACTGTTGGAAATGATGCAAACTTACCTGATGTTGTGATGAATGTAGTGGAAGAGTATGATGATAGAATGTTAAACAAAAACACTGACGGTGACAAGACCAGAATTCCAAATGTAGACAGGTTGTATGAGATAATAATAATGTGGGGTAAGCCAATAAAACATTGTTACTGGATAATGGAAACATTTGAGAACACAGATAGTTATTATAATAATAAAAATAACAAACTGAAGGTCGATAAAAATGATTTATGTTTTAAATATGTTAGATATTTATACAATGATGGAGGGTAATTATAAACTCAATAAATGGACATTTTAAATATTTTAATTTATGGCTATGACCTTGCTAACTTAGGAAATGAAGTGTGGTAAACAGAAAAAGTAATGACAGGAATTTGTAAATAATCTAGTGAAATTGATGGTGTCTATGTTGTAAAATGTTTTATGTAAACAATGTGTATATAGTAGAAATTGTTTTAATAATAATAATATTTTGTCAGATTAAATAAATGCTTATGAAGGTGATAATAAATGAATGGTAATTGTTTTGGAGAAAGTAATTAAAATATGTTGTGTTTTAATGATTGATGGAATTAAAATGATTTGAGATGTTTAAATATTTTGATTGATTTAAAATGTTATATAATTGAATTGTGATGATGAATTTAAATTATTTTATGAGATTTAAATTTGATAATAATTAATAAATAAATAAATGATAAATTGTGTTTAGTTTGTGGAATAACATGGTTGTTAAAATGTTTCAGAAGGTACATGGAGTTATTGGTGTTTGGTGTTTATATTTTGTGTTTATGACAGTATGTGAGTGATGTAATGTAAGTATGAATTTTATAAAGCAAAATGTTCAATGTTTAAATGTAAAGTATATGATAACTAGGTAATTTTGTGTATTTGTATTAATTGTATGCAGTGTGTTAGGGGTAAGAGTTATAAACATGTGTACTTTATATAATTTTGAAATATATCTATAGAAAGGTCATTCACATGACAGGAGACATCAGCTGACTGCTGGGGTTATATATGTAATATGTCACTTATACATGATTTGCAGTTTTTTCAATAATTAAATGTGTCAATAATAAGATTGTAATGTTTTAAGTGAGTGATGGAGATGTATTTGAGATAGTTTTGAATTTTCAATGGTAAATGTAATGTAAAATGTGGTAAATGTTAGAATTTGGGTGATAGTAATTGTTTAAGTAGGGCATTTAAGTCAATTAAGGCCAAGTTTAGTAGTGTTAGAGAGAACAATATTATTGTGAATACACGTAATGTAGAATTTGAGTATTCATAGTGACACAGTAGCTATGGGGAAAATATGTAGAGTAATGAGAGTAATATATTGGGTTAATAAACCACGAGATATTTTGTGGATGAAAGGGAGGTAATGGGAGAGTAATTATTTGAGAGAGGAATTTTGTAAAGGGGGGTGGTGTAATAAGGAGTCCTCAAAGAAAAGCGTTGTGGCGGGAGGGGAACCGATAGGCGCCGGATAGGGTTACCTAGGGAGGGTCCAGGAACCAAATAAGGGAATGAGCATTGGGAAGGGAACACACATCCTGAGTACAAAGGGGTAGAGAGTATTGTTATAAGGGTAGAATGATTCGAAATGAGTTGAGTAGTAAGTTAGAGTTAGAGAATGGTTGGTAGATGTTTTGATAGATGGGTGTCATACTAGGTAAAATCTGTTAGTGATTGTTAGAGTCATAAGGGGGGAAGATATTATATATATATATATATATATATATATATATATATATTACTATAATACTTATAACTATTTTACCTCAAGATGTATTTTTTCTTTAGGGACATGTTTCGGGAGATCCTGTTCTCCCATCTTCAACCTTCGCCATCTTGCTTCTGGTGCAGTATTTGTGTGTTGGCTTCTGGATGTTATTATGGTGGTTTGTTGGTCTTTGGTCCTTCAATGTTGCATTATTGTGTGTGGTTGTGGTATCTGTTTTTGTATTTTGTGTATTTTCGATGTTGAGTGCTTTGAATATTGTGTCATGTTTTGTATTGATTTGTATTTGTTCTGGTATTAATTTGTTTTGTGTTTTATGTTTGTAAATCTGTAAATTTTCCCAAATGTTCATTATGGTGCCTTTGTGTGGTATATGTTTTATTAGTGTTACATTGGTTATGTCTGGGAATTCATGTCCTGTGTTTATTGCATGTGTGGCTAAATTGGATTTATATATGTTTGGTTTTTTGTATGCATTTAGGTGTTCAAAATAACGTTTTTTCAGCTGTTTTTTTGTTTGTTCTATATAACATTTATTGCAATCTTGGCATTCAATTTTGTATATACCGTTGGTTGTCGTATTATCTTTGTTGTGTGAGTTATTTATATTTTGCAATTTATTTTTATTAGTTTTGTATGCTATTTTTATATCTGTGTTTTTAAATAGTTTTGTTAGTTTTGACATTTTATTATTTATATATGTGAATGTGGCCCTTTTTTTGTTGTTGTTATTATCTATGTGTTGTTCAGTTTGATTAATTCTTAATTGTTCAGTTTTTATTTTGTATTTGATTTTATTTTCTATTTTGATCATAGTATTTTTATTGTATCCATTTGCATAACCAATTTGGTGTATTATATTTCTTTCTTTGTCAGTTTCTTGTTTGTTTAGGGGTATTTTGTACATTCTGTTAAATAACGAATAAAATGCTGCCATTTTATGTTGTGGTGGGTGGTCAGAATGGTTAGGTATAATGATGTTAGTGGAAGTTGGTTTTCTATATATTGCATATTGTATGTGTTTGTTGTATCTTGTGATGGTTATGTCTAAATAGTTGATTTTGTTATGTTTTTCTTTTTCTTCTGTGAATTGTATTTTGGGATGTATGTTATTGATTTGTTTCAGTATGTTCTCTGCATTTGTGTTTTTGTTATTTGATACATATAGTCCATCATCTACATATCTTATCCATATGCCATCTGGGTCATGTGTTTTTATGATATTTTGTATTTTGGTGTCTATATGTTGTAGGAATATTTCTGCTATTATGCTTGATAATGGTGATCCCATTGCTAAACCTTCTTTCTGTTGATAAATTTTGCTATTAAATTCAAAGTAATTTTGTTTTAGTATTAGTTGGAGACTATTTTTTATTTCGGTTATATATTGTTTGTTTTCATTTTGTTCTATAAGTTTGTTTATTATTATGTCAATTGTTTCTTCTACTGGGATATTAGTGTAATATCAAAAATACATCTTGAGGTAAAATAGTTATAAGTATTATAGTATTATATACATCAAGAAACGGACTGTAGCAGAAAGTGAATGAAATATATATATATATATATATATTGTTACAAGACGGGTTCGTGCGTCTCGTTCGAGCCCCACGTTGGGCGCCAATTTGTAAGTAAACCGATACGTACGGTCTAGATTCCCACTGTTGTATTTGTCGATTGTGTTCTATTAATTTAATTGTATAAATTCTCGGAAATATTTGGAGTTGTGGAATATATGGATGTACTCAATTAATGTTAACTTAACTATTTAATAATTATCAGTGTTAGTGTGCCTAGAACTTAAATAACTTAAGATTTATTCTACAATTTCATCCAACCCTATTATGCCTTGAAGAGAGTTCTGTCTGATTTTATATTTTTACGCTCCCTCTTTGGTGTCAGATAATTCCGCTATAAGCGCTGTAGTATCGGCTCAACGAAACTTGTAGGTTATTCGATGTTTATATTAACTATTTATTCTCTACTTATTCAGTTACTTTTGTTCCAGTTCACTAAACCATACTCCAAATAACAAGGTGTGACAAATATATAAATGTTCTTTATTTGTTTATCAATTCACATTAACTAAGATATATTCCAATTAATACATGTTGGGACTATAGATTCAGGTATCGATTGTTGATTATTTAATCCTTTGTTTATATTTGGTTATATATTATATTTGGTTTGTATTTTATTTATTTCAGGGTGTGAAGGTTCTTGTAACTGTGGGGAAGACTAAAAATACATACTAAGAATGCAAGATTTACAAAAATTATGTGTTGTGTATTTAGTATGATTAATATAATACAACTTTACCAGTCTCTAACGAAGCAAATCACGCTGGCAGTTGATCGCTAAATTCGTTGTTCTGGTCAATTATGAAGCACAGTTTTCTTTCTTCAGTTTAATAAAAGTAATTCTTGTCCTGTCCACTTCGGAATACAGCTTCTGAATTGTTTTACGGCCCGATTGATGTTTCTTCTACACCGCCAGGATCCAAATAGGTTCTTCCTTCGGTTGAAGCAGTTAGTGTTGTTCCGTGTATTTGCAAGGTTATAATTTCTGGTGTTGTGAATATTATAAGTTGCGTTACTATTAATTCTTTATATTTGATTTATTTTTCATCAATTCCCTTCGGACATGGGACAGTCCAAGTTTCTTCTTGTAGGATTTGGTTATTTGTTCTCGATTATTATTTCATAATATATCGTTATTTTATTAATCTGTGTTAGTGATAGATGTAAGTATTATCATTAGAATTTTATCTTCTTTATAATCGTATCTTTTGATTTCGAATATTACGATTCAATATATTCTTCTTGGGTTTTTTAAATCATCACCTTCAGTTTTTTTTACAAAAGCAATTCTTGTTATTTTATAAATCAACAACATTCTTCTTAAATTTTTCCCTAGCAACCTATATTAATTTCCGCTTCCATATGTTTTGACTATATAGTGTTTCTTTCATATATTTTTTTGTCTATTCTTTGTCAATTTGCTGTCCTATCGGAATGTAAATTTACCGATAGCTGGTTTATTATTTTATACACATCTTCTACTGGTTTTTTGATATAATTCCGTTTTTTTTCTTTTTTATTATATTTAATCCACCTTCGATATTATTTTTTACCAATCGATATTATGGCATTATGGTATTATTATAATTTGTATAAATTTTATTAAATATTATTATTAACTTAATGTTTTTTCTTCTTTCTAGCTCTTCATAGTGTATTTATTAATTATTATTAATTGATGTATCTAACCTTTAAGTTATAAGTGTTTAGTTAGTATTTTTGGCTGTTAGGCCTTTTATTGTAAATTGATCTACCTGTGGTTATGTCTGTTAGGCATCTATAGTCCCTTTTATATAAATTCGTACATACAATCAAAACTTAATTATTAACATTTGTATAAACAATTATTTTTCTACATCTAATAACAAATTTATCTTGATCTCTCGATCACATATAACAAAATTCGAACTTATGAACATTGGTTAACTGCCTCACACTTCATTCTATGACAGTCATTGAATAACACTATTTGTTTCATTATTTTTCATGAACTCAACACATATTTGATATAACATCACATAAACTTTATCATAACATTTTTGTCATAATATAATACTTTTTTAATACAAAATTCTTATCTGTTATTATCATGAATTAAGTCATTGTTTCATTTTTCTGTTTTGTTTTTTATTAAACATATATCATTAGCTATTATTTATTTTACAGGTTCGTTTATTCTATTCAACACTACCTTGCATTCTTATTTATTTTGTCTATGACTATAATTGTCATAATTGGGTCTCTGTTCTATTATGGGATTATGTATCAATTTATTTATCAATCTGTGAATCTTCTTTTATGTAGCATAAATGCTATCATTTTTGTTGCGCTACATATGCTTCCCCTCCTAAAAAAGTTTAGTTTACCTGAATGAAGTTTAGGTCAAATAAACTTGCCTTTTTCACATGCCTTTTCTTAATTTCATTGTTAATGGTTGACGATGGTCTTCTCAATGTAACTTCATTAGACTAGTACTAGTACCTTTTTTATTTAATAACATTTCATCACTTTATTTAACATTCTTGATTCTTGATATATTTTTTTTTTCTGTACACATTATTTGTTGGTAACTGGCTACACTATTCACTGATACATTAGTTTTACATCTCTCCTATTTATAATTACTATAATTACTGCATTTTTCATTATTCTTCTGTCAACTCGCTTCTTTCTGTTTTCTTCGTCCTATTCCTTTGGAAACTGAATTTATTTTTGCAACTATTCTAATATTCCTTAAATATTTAATTTACCTAACAATCCCTAACACATGCGTTGGTACAGTTCAGAGAGGCACTGTTTGGCTTCATACTCTGCTGCCCACACCACATCTTAATATAGTACTGCTGGAATTCATCTACAGTCAGCTATAAAATATAATAATAATCTCCTAATAATCTCTTTAATCATTTAATAATAAATATTTGGGAAAAGATTTTTTTCTTTGTTGCATTTATATTTTTTCATTACTATTCTTCATATTTCGTAATTCCATTTTAATTCCTTAAACATTCGTTAATATTGACTTTGACAGTTATCAATTGTAATCATTTTTGTTTTCATTTTTGTTGAGATTGTAATGTTAAGTATCTTCTTCATTTGTTTTTTTTTCTCTGATCTCAATATTTTTTAATCAGTTGTTGTGTGTTGATCATTATAATTGTATTTCTTACTAAATATATTCCTTATACTTAATTATTCTTCTTCTTATCGTATTTCACTATTTTGGCTGTTTATTTTTTAATGAATTATGTTCATAAATACTCTTTCCTTCTTGTCTTCTTTAACATTATATTAGTTACATTCAATCGTTTACTGAGATTGTTCCATCATGTGGCAATGTAGTATGTATTTTAGGTCATATGATTTTTTTTTTTTCTTCTTTATTTTGGATAAGTAGGTTTGAGGTAATAACTTTTATCTTGGGGTTTGTTATTCATTATACACATTATTTCTTTATACACATAATAATAATTATCGTTTTCTTCTAAAATCTTGGGGTTTGTTATTCTTTATTCACATTATTTCTTTATACACATAATAATAATAATTATCGTTTTCTTCTGTAATCTTGGGGTTTGTTATTCATTATACACATTATTTCCTTATACACATAATAATAATAATTATCGTTTTCTTCTGTAATCTTGGGGTTTGTTATTCATTATACACATTATTTCCTTATACACATAATAATAATAATTATCGTTTTCTTCTGTAATCTTGGGGTTTGTTATTCATTATACACATTATTTCTTTATAAACATTTAACAATAATTCTTGTTTTCTTCAAAATCGATAATACGTTGTTCTTATTGTATTTCAGAATTTAGTGGTAGTATTCAACTCAAATTCTTTTTAAATTCCAAGTATTTTTCTTCAAGATTGGTAATAAGTTGTTCTTATTATTTTTAGAATTTATTCATTTATATAAATTCTTTTTCTTTTTTGTTAATCCAGAAGTTGTTCAAATATAAGGTAGTAAGTTGTCCTTACTTTATTTTAGAATTTATTCATTTATATAAATTCTTTTTCTTTTTTGTTAATCCAGAAGTTGTTCAAATATAAGGTAGTAAGTTGTCCTTACTTTATTTTAGAATTTATTCATTTATATAAATTCTTTTTCTTTTTTGTTAATCCAGAAGTTGTTCAAATATAAGGTAGTAAGTTGTCCTTACTTCATTTTAGAATTTATTCATTTATATAAATTCTTTTTCTTTTTTGTTAATCCAGAAGTTGTTCAAATATAAGGTAGTAAGTTGTCCTTACTTTATTTTAGAATTTATTCATTATATTTCTTTATGGACTCTTGGTTGTACGTTCCCTTAATCCTTTTCGTGGTAGGGTTCATTATTTCATACGTATTGTTATTATTATTTTTTGTTATCACATAGGGCCCAGTATATAATAATAATAATTTTTTAGTTATTCCTTCTAGAGTACTTGGTAGCTCCCTGTTTCTTATTAATATTTTCTCACCCACTTGGTACTTAATTGGTTTTGGGTTATTCTTTTCATATTTTCTTCTCTTCATTTCCGTCTTTTCCATAACTCGGTTATAAAATTTAATTGTTTCAAATTGATATTCTGGATTAATTGGAAAGTTTATAATATCTTGGATTTCTCTAGGTGGAAGCCTTTCAAACATAACAGTATATGGGGTATTTTCAATAGACTGGTGGTAAGATATATTTAAAAATTCTTCGGTTACTGACAAGTATTCGTACCACCTTCTCTGTTGGTCATGACAGTAAGTTCGTAGTATTCTGCCAACTTCCCTCAATACACGTTCTGCCGGATTACTGCTGGGGTGATAAACTGAAGTCTTATATGTTCTGATGTTGTGTTTTAACAGATTATTTCTCCATTTATAGCCCTTAAACTGCGTACCATGATCAGTGATAATAGATGACGGTTTGCCAACCTCTGTTATGTACCGTCCGATGACTATTTATAGAATTTTCTTGGTAGTGGCTCTGCTAATAGCATAAAGTTTAGTGTATTTGGAAAAATGATCAAAAACAATTATTATGAATTTGTATCTGTGATTTCCTCCACTGCGTGGGAAGGGCCCACATATATCTAGAAATACCTTCTCCAGCTTATATTTGGATGTTATTGGGATCATGACTCCCTCCTTCTTCTCATTATTATGTTTAACCATCTGGCAGATGTGACATGTTTGTATAGATTTTTGTACCTTTCTGGTCAAATTTTTTATGTACATTTGTTCTTCTATGGCTTTGACGATTTTCATGGCTCCCATGTGTCCATATCGTTCATGGTAATCCAATATTAATTTGTTTTCCACAGCTGTGGGAATTACTAGTTTCCAGTTTATTTGTTTAGGAGTAACCTTAATAAATAATCGGTCATCATGTATACAGTAATATTTAGTAATAACTTCATCAGCATTTTGTATCTTCTGGCGTATGTTTATTAATTTGGGATCCGATTTTTGGTGTTGGCTAATTTCATTGACAATCATCTCCAGATCCTTCCGACTCTTAATGACATGGTACACCTTCGCGATCTCTTCCTTTTCTCCTTCAAATGATTGATCTTGTATGTTTATTCGGGACAAGATATCGGCTGCTATATTCTTTCTTCCAGGTATATATTCCCAATCAATGCAATACTCTTGCAAGGCAAGGACCCATCTAGATAGCCGGCCGTGACTAAGTTTACATCTTTTTAGAAAGGAAATCGATTTATGGTCACTTCTTACGGTCACTGGGTATCCGAGTATATAGGTTCTAAATTTATTGCATGTGTACACTACGCTTAGCAGCTCTTTCTCGGTAACGTTGTAATTGCGTTCGCAGCTGTTAAGCACTCTGCTGGCGAAGCTGATTACCATATGATGTCCTTCTTTATCTTCTTGATATAGGGTAGCCCCTAAGCTAACATTGCTTGCATCACAATTTAAATAAAAGCGTTTGTTAAAATCAGGGTGGTACAACATAACTGTTTCTAAAAATTTCTTCTTGATCAAATGCAGAATTTTATCTTGTTCTGGTCCCCATGCCCACTTGTCTTTAGATGATAATTGTTTCTGAAATTTGGCAGTCACTTCTGAATAGTTATCTTGGAATTTACGGTAATAGTTGCAAATTCCAAGAAAAGATTGTAGCTGTTTTCTATTTTTTGGAGTAGGGAACATTTGGATTGCTTCTACTTTTTCTGTTGAAGGTGTGATACCCTCCTCAGACAAATTGAAACCTAAAAACTTTACTTGATTGGCAATAAATTTAGATTTATTTAGCTTAAGTGTTATGTTGTTCTCAGATAATTTTCTTAGTACCTGTTCCACCCGCTCGCAATGTTCATCCCAATGTGAAGAAGTTATAAGTAAATCATCTACATAGACCGTAGTGAACTGTAGTGTTTCTTGTCCCAATACCTTGTCCATACATTTCACAAATATTGCAACCGAATTAATTAGTCCGAAAGGTAGCCTTTTAAATTGATAGTTCCTTCCGTCAAAAAGGAACGCCATGTATTTTCTACTGTCTGGGTGTAGTTCGACCTGCCAGTACCCACATACCGTATCCCAAGTGCTAATGTATTTAATACTGTGGAATTTCTTTAAAATTTCTTCTATTTCGCCTGGTGAAGTCCTATCATTGACGATCATTTTATTTATTTCCCTAGCGTCCAGGCAAATTCTCACCTTTCCGTTCTTTTTCGGGACTGCCACTATTGGACTGGTATATGGTGATTGACTATATTCTATTATGTCATCTTGCATCATACGGTTAATCTCGTTCCGGACCTCGTTTTTTATAGAGTAAGCAATTGGGTATGACTTTCTGCGAAAGTTCACCGGTTCTTTAAAATTTATTATACATTGATATCCTTTTACTTTACCTGGAGCATTGGAGAACAAATGTCTGTATTTATTATATATTTGAATTAAATTTTCGGCCTGTACCTTACTTATTTGTTTATAAGTTTTTTCCCTTTGGAATTCTCGAATCTCTTCCAACTTACTATGCCATAGGTTAGGATCATCGTCTTCATATTGAATGATCTCTGGTAATTTATTCTTCTTACAGAAATAGCTTTTTATGGCTCCACATTTGGTGTTAACTGGACCGGTTTGATTAGTGTTGATTAACTTGGCTGACCATAATCCTCCTTCGGATGTTAAAGATATCGTACCTTTATGCAAGTCAATTATCGCGGAATGCTGGCGCAACACATCGCATCCAATCAATACATTAAATGGTAGTCCCGTTGCGACCAAGAATCCTATTGGTAGGGTCATATTGTTATTGGTAAGATCGAGTGATACTTGTTTTTTGACTGTTTTATTTTGTCTCCCAGTGGCTCCGATAATTATCACATTATTGACAGGTAAAGTCGGTATGGGTAACTGGACTTCTCGCTGGATTCTTTCAAGTTCAATATTGTCTATCAATGATATGTTAGATCCAGTGTCTATCATAATGGTAGATTTTACCCCATTTAAATTTGCTGATATATATATGATTTCGTTATTACTATTACTGTTTACATGTTTCTGATCCTCTTCTAACAAATCTTCCTTGATATTTTTTAAATAGTGGTTATTAATTATGGTTATTTTATGATTACACTTAATTTTATTTATTAATCGTTGTTCCCCAAGATTACGGTTCAGTGACGGGTATTCATTAATTTTCACTGCCTCTATTAGTTTAAATGAGGGCTTACTCCCTCTTCTCTATTTTCATTCTGATTACTGTGTTGGTTTTGTACTGTTTCCGTGCGATCCTCCGTATTATGTTCTGCTATCCTATAATTTCCATCATGTGGGTAGTTGTCTTCATGCCGAGATTGGTCATAATGGTTGTCATATCGGTGACTCCTTGGGTAGTATCGTCGCTGATTACCTTGAGGTCTGGAGTAAATATAATTGACGTTATGTCTATAATTATTGGGTCGTCTGTCCCCATCTCCTCTATTATTGTGACTATCACGATAATTGTAATTGTTATTGCCGCGATAATTATAGTTTCTGGAATTATTATTCGTGTTTTCATTTTGTGTTCTATTAGTATTAACGTTATGCGCAGGTCGATTGTGATCGTTATTATGAGAATTGGCTGGTGGCGCGTTATTATCATACTTCTGATATTTATGATTTAGCATTCTATTTCTTTGGTATTGGTTCTCGTGCTCATAATTCTCCAAGAATTTGGCCATGGCTGGAATCGTTTTGATTTGACTACACATACGCGCATTTTTTATCCCTTCCTCGTAATGATAGGATAGTTGTATTACCAAACATTCTTCGGGAATTCGGGGCTCTAAGTTCCGCGCCATACATACTTTTCCTAAAAAGTATGAAGTAGGGGACTGGCCTACATTTGTTTCATATCGACCGTTACTCAAATTATTTCTAATCATGTTCTGGGTCGATTCCGACCAATACTTCTCCTTAAATTGTTTTTTGAACTCAGTCATGTCCAGTATATCCGGGTGCACCGCTGTCCACCAATTATCATAAGTATCTTTAAACGTTTCATCAATCATGCTTCGTATAATACTCCAGCGACTCTCTCTATTCCTTATGATCACTTCTTCCAATCTCTTTAAAAATTCCATAGGATTGCGCTTATAATTACGAAAATTAATCGATTCTCTGTTCTCATGGTTATTTGTATGACTAATTTGGCATGTCCTATCCCGCCATGAATCTACTTCCTCCTGTAATTGTAACTCACGCCTACTAATTTCTTCTATTTTATTTTTATTGGTATTGATTTGACCTTCCATATTATTTAAATTGCCATAGACCCTTTCGAGTCGTTCGCCCATGTCTGTCTGTATTTGCTTAATACCTTCCTTATTCTTTTCCCGTACCTGATGTACTTCGTTTTTAATTTGCTCACATTTTTCGACAGTTTCCTGTTGGATTTCTTCGACCAATGTTTTATTCTCAATTTTTGTGTCATTAATTTTATTCTGTAATTCTTCACGAACCTGTACTATTGTTTCGTTAGTTTTTTCTAACTCTTCATTTGTTTTGGCTATTTCTAATTTTCTTTCCTCATTATTTTGGTCCACCTTCTGGTTAATTGTCACATGAATATTTTCAATTTTTTCATTAATTTGCTTTAAATTTTCTTCATGTATTTGTAAGATGTCTTCCTTCATTTGTTTTAAACCCTCATCATTCCTATCTAACCTTTCGTGAATTTGTTTTGAGGTTTCTTTAATTTCCTCATTTGTTTTATCTAATTTTTCCTCCAGTCTCCTTGAGTTTTCCTTATTTTCCTCATTTGTCTTCCTCAATTGTTCTCTTAAGTTTTCCTTATTTTCTTCATTCATTTGTCTATTGTTTTCCATTATAATCCTCAACAGCTCCTGCATGCTCATGTCTTCCTTTTTGTTGGATTTATCTGGTTGGTCCCCTTGGGCAACTTCTTCCATTAATTCCTTTTCCTTGTCCGCAATTATTTCAGTTTCCGTTATTTCGTTTGTCTGTTGTTCCATTTCGCTATCTGTTATTAGTTCTATTTCCTGTTCTTGTTCATCTATTTCCTTCTCCGTTTCTCCTGCCCTAATCCTTGATCTACCTCTGGTATGCATATTTATTCTCCCACAGTTGCCTGCTCTGGTTAAGTAATATTAATATGGTTACTGTTACTTAACTTAAGCCCTACACAAGTTGAGCGCCAATTTGTTACAAGACGGGTTCGTGCGTCTCGTTCGAGCCCCACGTTGGGCGCCAATTTGTAAGTAAACCGATACGTACGGTCTAGATTCCCACTGTTGTATTTGTCGATTGTGTTCTATTAATTTAATTGTATAAATTCTCGGAAATATTTGGAGTTGTGGAATATATGGATGTACTCAATTAATGTTAACTTAACTATTTAATAATTATCAGTGTTAGTGTGCCTAGAACTTAAATAACTTAAGATTTATTCTATAATTTCATCCAACCCTATTATGCCTTGAAGAGAGTTCTGTCTGATTTTATATTTTTACGCTCCCTCTTTGGTGTCAGATAATTCCGCTATAAGCGCTGTAGTATCGGCTCAACGAAACTTGTAGGTTATTCGATGTTTATATTAACTATTTATTCTCTACTTATTCAGTTACTTTTGTTCCAGTTCACTAAACCATACTCCAAATAACAAGGTGTGACAAATATATAAATGTTCTTTATTTGTTTATCAATTCACATTAACTAAGATATATTCCAATTAATATATGTTGGGACTATAGATTCAGGTATCGATTGTTGATTATTTAATCCTTTGTTTATATTTGGTTATATATTATATTTGATTTGTATTTTATTTATTTCAGGGTGTGAAGGTTCTTGTAACTGTGGGGAAGACTAAAAATACATACTAAGAATGCAAGATTTACAAAAATTATGTGTTGTGTATTTAGTATGATTAATATAATACAACTTTACCAGTCTCTAACGAAGCAAATCACGTTGGCAGTTGATCGCTAAATTCGTTGTTCTGGTCAATTATGAAGCACAGTTTTCTTTCTTCAGTTTAATAAAAGTAATTCTTGTCCTGTCCACTTCGGAATACAGCTTCTGAATTGTTTTACGGCCCGATTGATGTTTCTTCTACACCGCCAGGATCCAAATAGGTTCTTCCTTCGGTTGAAGCAGTTAGTGTTGTTCCGTGTATTTGCAAGGTTATAATTTCTGGTGTTGTGAATATTATAAGTTGCGTTACTATTAATTCTTTATATTTGATTTATTTTTCATCAATTCCCTTCGGACATGGGACAGTCCAAGTTTCTTCTTGTAGGATTTGGTTATTTGTTCTCGATTATTATTTCATAATATATCGTTATTTTATTAATCTGTGTTAGTGATAGATGTAAGTATTATCATTAGAATTTTATCTTCTTTATAATCGTATCTTTTGATTTCGAATATTACGATTCAATATATTCTTCTTGGGTTTTTTAAATCATCACCTTCAGTTTTTTTTACAAAAGCAATTCTTGTTATTTTATAAATCAACAACATTCTTCTTAAATTTTTCCCTAGCAACCTATATTAATTTCCGCTTCCATATGTTTTGACTATATAGTGTTTCTTTCATATATTTTTTTGTCTATTCTTTGTCAATTTGCTGTCCTATCGGAATGTAAATTTACCGATAGCTGGTTTATTATTTTATACACATCTTCTACTGGTTTTTTGATATAATTCCGTTTTTTTTCTTTTTTATTATATTTAATCCACCTTCGATATTATTTTTTACCAATCGATATTATGGCATTATGGTATTATTATAATTTGTATAAATTTTATTAAATATTATTATTAACTTAATGTTTTTTCTTCTTTCTAGCTCTTCATAGTGTATTTATTAATTATTATTAATTGATGTATCTAACCTTTAAGTTATAAGTGTTTAGTTAGTATTTTTGGCTGTTAGGCCTTTTATTGTAAATTGATCTACCTGTGGTTATGTCTGTTAGGCATCTATAGTCCCTTTTATATAAATTCGTACATACAATCAAAACTTAATTATTAACATTTGTATAAACAATTATTTTTCTACATCTAATAACAAATTTATCTTGATCTCTCGATCACATATAACAAAATTCGAACTTATGAACATTGGTTAACTGCCTCACACTTCATTCTATGACAGTCATTGAATAACACTATTTGTTTCATTATTTTTCATGAACTCAACACATATTTGATATAACATCACATAAACTTTATCATAACATTTTTGTCATAATATAATACTTTTTTAATACAAAATTCTTATCTGTTATTATCATGAATTAAGTCATTGTTTCATTTTTCTGTTTTGTTTTTTATTAAACATATATCATTAGCTATTATTTATTTTACAGGTTCGTTTATTCTATTCAACACTACCTTGCATTCTTATTTATTTTGTCTATGACTATAATTGTCATAATTGGGTCTCTGTTCTATTATGGGATTATGTATCAATTTATTTATCAATCTGTGAATCTTCTTTTATGTAGCATAAATGCTATCATTTTTGTTGCGCTACAATATATATATATATATATATAAATGCCAAGTTGTAGATCGGAACGTTATGACTAATTGAGAGTCACCCCAACTAATTGAGAATGAATATATTAAAGAAACAAGGTCATAGTTAAAATGTGAAAATAATTGAAACAAGGGACAGATTTTAATAGAATTTAAGAATGATATGAAGCTATAAAATATGTAATTTTTGGTCAATTTAAATGTAAATTTTATTGTTTATGGTAAGATAATAATCACCATGTTCATTTTGAATGTTCTATTTTATTATGTTGTATTATGTTTGAAGGTAAAAAATTATAAAGATGTTTCATGTATTTTACCGTGTAGTTTTGTGTAGTGTATATATGTCAAGGTCGTTCACTTGACCCAGAGAGATCAGCTGATGGTTGATGTTAGAGACAAGACCAGTTTCTGGTAATTGATTGAGGCAATTTTGTTTCTTGATTGAATTAAATGATTTTAAATTTTTTTGAGATTGAAAAAGTGAAAGAAATATTTTGGTAAATTAAATTTTTTTTGAAAAAAAAAAATTATGCCTGCCATATAGATAATGTTTTGAGTGTCAAGTATATTATTGTTTATGTATATTACTAGTGTGTTTAGGGAAGTTTATTGTTTAGTATACAGGTATTATAAACAAATGTTAGAATAAGTGAATTCATGATTTAATAAGATGTCCAGTTTATTTGTTTTTATGATTATTAGTAGTAGTGAAGAAAATTGATAGATTTGATAGATTCATGTAAAAAGATTTTTTTATTTTGAGGAAAGAAATGGTAATATAACAGATTGATTTTGAACTTAAATGGAGTTCTGAACGAAACTTAAATGATTTGAATTTAATTAGCTGATGCTTGATTTGAAAAAACTTAACGTTAATTTGCAAAAGGAAATTGAAATTTAAGGATAAATATTTTATGAATTTTAAATAAGGAATTTGTTTAGAATGTATTAATAAGTATGTGTACGCGCCTAGTACTTGCTAAAGGCAGCCCAGTGTGCATGTAAGGGGGAACATATCGGTTGAGGATTTGGAATGGTATAAGGCCAGGGTTTTGATTTCGGGGTGGAATGTTAGAAGGTGAGGTGTGCTATGGTGAGTATCTGTTCGATTTTATGGTGTTGGGATCTCGGATAGAGAAGTCCAGTAATCTCGTTCAGGTGCAGCCGTAGTCGCCAAACTAGGGGGGTAGTTTACCCATGATGCGTTAAGAATAAAAGAGGGGTTGTTGGCACCATATCCTCTCCGATCCTCTTAGGGGTTTAGCAATGTGAGTTCTTCTGTCTCGACAAAAGACCTCATTGGGGGGGTATTGTAACGAGGCAAAAAGGGGTATTTTATTGTAATATAAATTTTATTAAATATTATTAAACACATTTGTAATCGACGCAGAAAGTCCCAGCCATAAAACGGTTTATGCAAACAAAGGCCAGAGGAATGCAAGTAGGTGTGTTGAGACGCAATAATTCCAAGAATTTCAGTGCTGTGTGGCGCACACCAACCAGCGGTGCGCACAGACGACACTTACAGTCTCGGGCCAAGCCGAACAAACATGGCCAATTGTAACAAATTTGTTTGACATGTGCGAGGGTGCGGGCGGAAGTATAATTGAGACCACACCCATTTGAGTGACGTGAAGAAAGGCAGTGCAATTTCATCAACGTCTAACAAACCTGGACGGCCCATACTCTGTGAAAATTGACGAACATTTTAACGCAAGAAGGCATTGGTTTGCTGTCTTGACCAATGGCGGTGGGGAGGCACGTTGGCAACACTATCCGCCAGTTGAATAAAACCCACATCCCGGCCGGGAGCTAAGAAAAACGTGTGCACACCAAATTTAAATTTCTTATGTAAAAAGTGTTAACCCGCATTTAAAAGTGAACAGAAATACCAGAATAAAGTCAGTGAAGTAAACGGGAAAAATGAAAATGTGAATTAAAGAAAACTTTCGGACATATAAACACACGCGGAACATGGCAACGAGAGGAATGACGCCGGTTGGGTAATCTACTATCAATTGTAATAATTTCATTTGTAAAAGGGTTCAAACCAATTAATCAAGACAAAATGGGGTTTTAAAATGGTATGAATGTTGCGTGTGAGCAGGCTGGGCTGCTTTCTTTAATATAAAATGTTTATTTAAATTCTAGTTGTATAAGATCATTTCATTAATATTTAAAGAATGTTTTTTGTTTGTCTTGAATCTTTGGAAAGAACAGATAGCATGACTTGAGAGGTAAAGAAATGAATAATTCATAATTTGAAATCTGAAAGCTTAAAGAATAAAAATAAAATTTTTGTTGTCTTACACCAATGCGAGTAGTGTACGTTATTATTACGACCTCAAAATCACGTTTACATTCACAGTTCGTGCTGGAATCCTGGACGCAAAAAGTAAGGTAGGTGAGAAGGTAATTATGAGTTTATAATTCTGTAATAATTTGACTAATCACAAATAGTCTTAGAATTGCCAGTAAGATGGGTGAGATTTTTTTCACAGTGTCCTTGAATATCTTCAGAGCCTACCAATAATATAAAGGTTTTTAACAGTTCTTTAACCTTTCCATAATTAATAGATGATAAATCTTCGTTATGACCATGAAATACTAATTCTTTTTTACCAAAGTACAAAAACTGCATGAATGAATATGCAGCTCCTTGAAACACCTGTTAAGCGGAACACTGCCCGTGAAGTTTAATAAAAAACTTAGAATTTTCCTAAAAGCATCCTCAATAGTACCTTAATTTTTCTGCAGTTTGAAGAACTCAATGCACAATGCATGTGCTCAGGAGAACCTTTATGTTTGTAAAGAGCACAAGTAAAGTTACCGAAATCATTTAAACCATTCTTAATCCACTCACTTGATTTAACACTAATAATTAATGAGGGCATACAAAATGTTTATTTAAACAAGAACTACCACACAACCACTTGAAAGTTGGTTACCAATTTTATGTAAAGTTTCAACTGTACTCTTGTGCTTGATTTTTGCAACTTCACTTACTTGCAAACATAGGCATAGCTTTTTCACAGCTTAAAAGGTTTTTTGTTATCATTACTGTATCTTGCAAATGACTTTCCTACTAAAACATATACCTGTTTGTATGAAGGAAACATTATGAAAAAATGTACCAAATATGACTAAAAATGAATGAAACACTCTTGCATTGTCTAGGTATGCTGTATACACTTGTGAGACAGCAATTCAAACTGTTTCTCTTGGGCGATACGGCAGTGTGTAGTGGGAATGCATTGTCATATACTGACATTCCTAATAAAGTCATAACTGAGGCAGATTTAATGAATGGAGAAGGCTGCTTCTACATTCTGCTTCAGGGCATATAGGCTATTAATACATATTGTAATATGCAATCACAGCAACAGCAGCTTCTGAAACGTATCCGCATCATTTTTAAATCTTTTTCTAATTACACAGACAAAATTTAATTTAAAAAAAGAAAATTTTAACATAAAATTGATTACAAATTGAAAATAATTTAGAGTATAAGAAAAAACACATTGAACTGGTTATTTTATATTTTATATAAAGCAGTGCCTCACCTGACGAGCCACCACAGGTTATTGACAACATACAGATCACTGAATAATTATGGGGTACCTCATATAGACTGAATGTGATTTTAACATTACATATTCAGTTTCTTATCTCAGATGAAGTATTTCACAAATTACATAAATTATTAAACTGAAAGAACACAGAAGCTGAAATCTTAGTACATAAAAGTATTTAAATATCTGAATATAGAGAATTTGCAAGATACAGTAATGATAACAAAAAACCTTTTAAGCTGTGAAAAAGCTATGCCTATGTTTGCAAGTAAGTGAAGTTGCAAAAATCAAGCACAAGAGTACAGTTGAAACTTTACATAAAATTGGTAACCAACTTTCAAGTGGTTGTGTGGTAGTTCTTGTTTAAATAAACATTTTGTATGCCCTCATTAATTATTAGTGTTAAATCAAGTGAGTGGATTAAGAATGGTTTAAATGATTTCGGTAACTTTACTTGTGCTCTTTACAAACATAAAGGTTCTCCTGAGCACATGCATTGTGCATTGAGTTCTTCAAACTGCAGAAAAATTAAGGTACTATTGAGGATGCTTTTAGGAAAATTCTAAGTTTTTTATTAAACTTCACGGGCAGTGTTCCGCTTAACAGGTGTTTCAAGGAGCTGCATATTCATTCATGCAGTTTTTGTACTTTGGTAAAAAAGAATTAGTATTTCATGGTCATAACGAAGATTTATCATCTATTAATTATGGAAAGGTTAAAGAACTGTTAAAAACCTTTATATTATTGGTAGGCTCTGAAGATATTCAAGGACACTGTGAAAAAAATCTCACCCATCTTACTGGCAATTCTAAGACTATTTGTGATTAGTCAAATTATTACAGAATTATAAACTCATAATTACCTTCTCACCTACCTTACTTTTTGGGTCCAGGATTCCAGCACGAACTGTGAATGTAAACGTGATTTTGAGGTCGTAATAATAACGTACACTACTCGCATTGGTGTAAGACAACAAAAATTTTATTTTTATTCTTTAAGCTTTCAGATTTCAACTTATGAATTATTCATTTCTTTACCTCTCAAGTCATGCTATCTGTTCTTTCCAAAGATTCAAGACAAACAAAAAACATTCTTTAAATATTAATGAAATGATCTTATACAACTAGAATTTAAATAAACATTTTATATTAAAGAAAGCAGCCCAGCCTGCTCACACGCAACATTCATAACATTTTAAAACCCCATTTTGTCTTGATTAATTGGTTTGAACCCTTTTACAAATGAAATTATTACAATTGATAGTAGATTACCCAACCGGCGTCATTCCACTCGTTGCCATGTTCCGCGTGTGTTTATATGTCCGAAAGTTTTCTTTAATTCACATTTTCATTTTTCCCGTTTACTTCACTGACTTTATTCTGGTATTTCTGTTCACTTTTAAATGCGGGTTAACACTTTTTACATAAGAAATTTAAATTTGGTGTGCACACGTTTTTCTTAGCTCCCGGCCGGGATGTGGGTTTTATTCAACTGGCGGATAGTGTTGCCAACGTGCCTCCCCACCGCCGTTGGTCAAGACGGGAAACCAATGCCTTCTTGCGTTAAAATGTTCGTCAATTTTCACACAGTATGGGCCGTCCAGGTTTGTTAGACGTTGATGAAATTGCACTGCCTTTCTTCACGTCACTCAAATGGGTGTGGTCTCAATTATACTTCCGCCCGCACCCTCGCACATGTCAAACAAATTTGTTACAATTGGCCATGTTTGTTCGGCTTGGCCCGAGACTGTAAGTGTCGTCTGTGCGCACCGCTGGTTGGTGTGCGCCACACAGCACTGAAATTCTTGGAATTATTGCGTCTCAACACACCTACTTGCATTCCTCTGGCCTTTGTTTGCATAAACCGTTTTATGGCTGGGACTTTCTGCGTCGATTACAAATGTGTTTAATAATATTTAATAAAATTTATATTACAATAAAATACCCCTTTTTGCCTCGTTACAATACCCCCCCAATGAGGTCTTTTGTCGAGACAGAAGAACTCACATTGCTAAACCCCTAAGAGGATCGGAGAGGATATGGTGCCAACAACCCCTCTTTTATTCTTAACGCATCATGGGTAAACTACCCCCCTAGTTTGGCGACTACGGCTGCACCTGAACGAGATTACTGGACTTCTCTATCCGAGATCCCAACACCATAAAATCGAACAGATACTCACCATAGCACACCTCACCTTCTAACATTCCACCCCGAAATCAAAACCCTGGCCTTATACCATTCCAAATCCTCAACCGATATGTTCCCCCTTACATGCACACTGGGCTGCCTTTAGCAAGTACTGGGCGCGTACACATACTTATTAATACATTCTAAACAAATTCCTTATTTAAAATTCATAAAATATTTATCCTTAAATTTCAATTTCCTTTTGCAAATTAACGTTAAGTTTTTTCAAATCAAGCATCAGCTAATTAAATTCAAATCATTTAAGTTTCGTTCAGAACTCCATTTAAGTTCAAAATCAATCTGTTATATTACCATTTCTTTCCTCAAAATAAAAAAATCTTTTTACATGAATCTATCAAATCTATCAATTTTCTTCACTACTACTAATAATCATAAAAACAAATAAACTGGACATCTTATTAAATCATGAATTCACTTATTCTAACATTTGTTTATAATACCTGTATACTAAACAATAAACTTCCCTAAACACACTAGTAATATACATAAACAATAATATACTTGACACTCAAAACATTATCTATATGGCAGGCATAATTTTTTTTTTTCAAAAAAAATTTAATTTACCAAAATATTTCTTTCACTTTTTCAATCTCAAAAAAATTTAAAATCATTTAATTCAATCAAGAAACAAAATTGCCTCAATCAATTACCAGAAACTGGTCTTGTCTCTAACATCAACCATCAGCTGATCTCTCTGGGTCAAGTGAACGACCTTGACATATATACACTACACAAAACTACACGGTAAAATACATGAAACATCTTTATAATTTTTTACCTTCAAACATAATACAACATAATAAAATAGAACATTCAAAATGAACATGGTGATTATTATCTTACCATAAACAATAAAATTTACATTTAAATTGACCAAAAATTACATATTTTATAGCTTCATATCATTCTTAAATTCTATTAAAATCTGTCCCTTGTTTCAATTATTTTCACATTTTAACTATGACCTTGTTTCTTTAATATATTCATTCTCAATTAGTTGGGGTGACTCTCAATTAGTCATAACGTTCCGATCTACAACTTGGCATTTATATATATATATATATATATATATATAAATAAACGGTTCTGTTCTTGTCTGATTTCTCTGCTTCAACTAAACGCCTCGCTCTCCGACAGGGAAGTTTTTTAATTGTTCCATCTTCCACCTATGGCAGGCTAAATTAAAACAGATCTGCGGTAAGTGAGTGCAGTATACTTATATATATTTAATTTAAGGTAACGTAAAATGAGTTTTGTTTAATATACGTACAGGAATGAATGAAAATTGTTAACCTATTACACGCACGCCACGTGGCGAATTAGAGTATGCAAAATGAGTTAATTGTATAACAGTAATTGAAGTCTTAACTAAGGCCCCGTAATTGACCAATGTTAACGCAAAATAATATGTACTTTAGCCAAACTTAATGTTTTCTAAGATAGGGCCACATGCCCGTATAACCTGTTGTAGAGCGTGTCAAACTTTCATTTCAAGTAGGCCTAAAGCAGTGTTTAAAATTATAAATGGATTTTGGTGCGTGTGAGAGTAACCTGGGGAATAAGTGTTGGAGCATCTCACTGATAATATTTGTATGCTTAGGGTCCCTCGCTTCACGTCGAGCACCAGCCCCAAATCATGACCTGAACAACCGAACATCAAAGGCTCTCAGCTTCATCTGCCGGAGGAGAACAGCGAGGAACAGGCCACCAACAACACAAAAATGCTTTAGACCAGGACTTCAAACTCCACACCAGGGAATAAATCAGGTGACACCAACCCAATATTACTTTTTAACACAAGTGAATGTAACCTACTAGAACTCATGGGCATATAGCGACACACCCTAAAATGACTTTAAGCTTTACACATTTCAATTGGGTCCCCGGTTAACGGGACAGAATAGTGCGCGGACTTGGGGGGGAATCTTTTGTACATTTTGTAATACTATTTATACTAAGTGTTGTAACGGTACAGAATTGTGCGCTACCCCAGTTTAATTTTATTCTATATCCATTCAGTTAATTTTCAAATTGTCAGTCTTCACCTGTGAGGAGCCCCAGTACAACATACACTGTTAGTCTAAACAACAGTTTAGACGCATTGCGTAACTGCCCCAGCAGCAGGCTTTTGTGAATTACAGTATGCAGTCTATCACCAGAGTTATCATCAGACAGCAGTGGAGAGCAGTGCATGTATAAGTAAAACTTTATACAGTGGCCTCGGAAATTTCGGTAGGCCACAGTGATTGCAGTAGCCTAGGCCTACCGAATCTTATTAAAAAGTGTGCAAAAGAGTAAAATGAAGAAAGAGATCGAGACAAAAACGAATACGTTAATTTGTTCAGTTAGAACAGTTCTGTGTGATGTGGCGAATGTGACAGTGAACTACGAGTGATAGGGTAACAACTGGACCACATGTCAGTTAAGTAACAACTACATACAAAAGTGACTCCATAACAATCTGATATCAGTAAAAGCTATACAAATTTAGATTTATAAAAGAATTAATGAGAATACTATAAAGGGGGTAAAAGTTATATATTTAAGGGTAGTTAGATAGCGGGATTTTTATAAGGGCAAGAGTGCAAAGGTTTCGATATTGAACCATAAAATATCGTAGCGACCTGGGTAATTTAATAAGGTAAGTTTAACGGGGACCATGACGGTAAGTAAAATTCTGGCAGCAGTGAGTATTTTATGATGAGTGTATTATTTAGTTAAAAGGGTAAAAGGCGAGTACCTTTACAACGATGACCCTGCCAGGATGTTCGTATAAATATTATAGGAACTAGACCTGTTTTAAAGCACAGAAAGTAGGATTTGGTAATGACGTACTTGTAAAATTGTATCGTATATAATTACGTTAAATTAGGTTATGTTTGGGTAGCGTACGTTTGATTACTAGTTTATGTGTGGGTATTTTGATTTAAACTGAATAATTAGTATGTATTAGAAGGGTATAGTGGACGACATATAAAGAGTATATTATAAATAATTTTGTTTAAACATGGCTGAGGTAAACGAAACCGCAGAAAAAGAGCGTTCACGGGATGATGTAATGAATCTTTTGAAAACAATATATGATAATATGAATAAGGGTTTTGATGAACTAAGGGGTGTTATAAACAAGGGTTTAGATAGGATAGATAAACATTTTGACGAATTAAACACAAAGATGAATAAACGGGACGAGAAATGGGAAGGAGATAGATGTCAATTAAAGGAGAATACAGAAGTTGAATAAAAACAGGTAAGTGATAATAATGTTGTTAATGATAGTGAGGGAATAATTAACCAGGTGAGTGATAATGATAATTCTAATAATGAATTAATAAATAACAGTGACAAAATAGTGGGAGAGGTAGTGTTGACTAGTGAAGATAATGATGGTGATTACAATTCTGAGGTAAGTGGGAGTAATACCAGTAATTATAATGATGAAATAACATTAAATAAGAATAATGATTATATAGCTGAAAATGGGGTATCTAAGAATGATACGGTAAGTAACAGTGGTGAAATTAAAAACGTGGTGTTAGAGTGTAAGGTTGTGAGCAGAGAAAGTGTTGATGAGGTTATAAGTGTGTGTGTGTGTGTAGAGAGGTTAAATGGGCAAAGGGCAGATGTTCCCCAAGTTTATGGTGAAACAGAGTTTTCACAGGTGTTTCATGAGGACAGAGTTTCCTCCTGTATTTGTATGGAAGACAAGGTGTCTTCAGATGGTCCCTGTATTTTTTGTGATTTAACTGGTAAAGCCAGTAGAGGTAATAAATATTTAATGGTGCCCTTTGCATGGAATGGGAGAGTTCAGTATGGTTATGAGAGGTGTTGTAATGAAAGAGAGAGAGAAATAAAATTTTTTTAGATCAATAGAGGTTATGAAAGGTTGGTGCAGGTGTTAGATACAGAGAGAGATGAATATTTGGATAATATTGTGATAGATGAAAAAATAATTTACCTGGGTGTAATAACAAATACTACTGATGGAGACTGGACAAAAATAATTAATATTGACAAGATTTATGAAATAATAATAGGGAATAATCCTATAAGTTATCAGGGTATAATGAATGAAATTGAGTTGAGGGGTTATCATAATAATGATAATAATAAATTGAGGGTAAGTAAGAATGATAAATGTTATAAAAAGGCAAGATTATTACACGATGATGGAGGTTTAATTAAAAAAGCAGTGTATGGACATTTTAAATACTTTAGTATATGGTAATGACTTGGCTGAATCAGGTATTGAAGTGTGACAAATAATAATTGGATATGACGAAAATTTGTAAATAAATGTATTGTGTTAATATTATTTTGCTGCAAGGTACAGTATAGCTTATAGGTAACGTATGTTTGTAATAAGAACAAATGGCATAATAATATTTAAGTCTATTTTGTATGATGTGTGTATATTAAAAATGTTTTAAATAATATAATTACAGCTAAATTGTTTTGAGTGGAGGTTATTAAATAATTGTCAAGTTAAACAAATAATTTAAAAAGGTTAATTTTATTAATGAAGCAAAATTAATTTTGGTTTGAATTGTAATAAATAGAAGTTGATAAATATGTTAACTACAAGACTCAGAGAAATTAACAGCTGAAGTAAGCAGATATGTCAGTATATGACGTAATCATGAATGTTGAAATTGAGAGTGTTTATACAAACAAGTCTGGCATACATCTGTTTATGTAAACAGGTAGGTTGTATGTTGTGACTAATGTCTACCGTCATGCTTGGTGACAATAACAAAAATGTTGTATTCAGCTGAATCGTTGCCAGTAGTAAAATCCTATTATGAAACAAAAGAAACACCAGATGTGATGGAATGTAGATAATATTTTTTCAGGCCCCTTTGTAAAATGTTATTTAAATAAATAAAGTTGTTTCGAACAAATGAGATTGAAATAATGAGGTAATTATCATAATTTAGAGTTTTGAGATAATAAAATTAAATTAATTTGGTAATTAAATTAATAGAAAAGATGATTTTTAATAATGAACTTAACTTTATTTTCATTGGAATTCAAATTGGAATTATAAATTAAATAATAATTGATGAAAACAAATATTCATGTAAAGGAAATGTTTGGGCTAAGATAGTGTCTGGAAACTAAGATGTGTATATTACTGTTCATATAAACTTTTATAAATGTCAATCCATATTTTATGTTTTAACTGTAGATTCTTCACCTAAGTGCGGTCATGACCTCACCGGATCATGACCGTGAAGGTAGTTACATGTGACAAATCATAAATTTTACTTGATACAACCGGCTTGTGGTTTGTTTTATTTTGTGAACCCGGTGGTTTGTTAGACTTAGTAGGGGGGTTATTTTTTGGGAAATCTACCAAATTTTGGAACAGGTCTATTTTCACCCAGATAGGGGTGGTAGTCCATTAGGGGCGTATCATTCATTATTAGTAAGTGTAACACTGAATTTTATTGTAACGCCGAAGCAAGGATGGGGGCGGAATAAAAGAAAAAAATGTCCACCCCTTCTGCATCAGTCCTTGTGAAAGCAACTGGGCGCTACAGTCCAGGGGGGGAAATAGTGAGTGTGGATGGGGGGTGACCCAGTTACAGGTCACGAGGGAGATGTGGTTTACGGCTAGGATGAGGCCGGCAAGGGCCAAGAAACCTAGTGCAGAACACATTAATATGTAACGGGTATCAGGGGTTAAGGGATAAAAAGGGGGTAGTAGAAAAAAAAAATTTTTTTTATAGTAGCTAAGTATAAATAGATTTAATGCCATTCTGTATAATTAAGGTGTTATTTTGGATGGGTAATATTATATGGGGAATATTATTTAATTTATATGATTGAACTGTCGGTAGACTGTAAGTTTATATTATTATTTTTAAACGAAACCAGTACTTTGTATAAGCAGAACCAGTACTTTGCAAAGAATGAGCCTGTATGACTAAGAGGAAACAGATCAGTTGTGGGATATGGAGTGATGGAAGGCCGTTTATTAAATTTTAATTGCGTGTCATAAAGTCAGGTGATACTGTGGTGGGTATCAGTCCGACCTTATGGTGTTGGGATCTCGAGTAGCGAAGTCCAGTAAGAGCGGATGGGTGCTGTCACAGCCGCCAGACTAGGGGGGTAAGAACCCATGATTTTAGTAAAGAGTTCAGGGGGGTTGCGGCGCCATATCCTCACTGATCCTCTTAGGTATTAGGCAATAAGAGTTTGAACGCTTCGGCCTTCAACCTCTTATTGGGGGGGTATTGTAACGGTACAGAATTGTGCGCTACCCCAGTTTAATTTTATTCTATATCCATTCAGTTAATTTTCAAATTGTCAGTCTTCACCTGTGAGGAGCCCCAGTACAACATACACTGTTAGTCTAAACAACAGTCTAGACGCATTGCGTAACTGCCCCAGCAGCAGGCTTTTGTGAATTACAGTATGCAGTCTATCACCAGAGTTATCATCAGACAGCAGTGCATGTATAAGTAAAACTTTATACAGTGGCCTCGGAAATTTCGGTAGGCCAAAGTGATTGCAGTAGCCTAGGCCTACCGAATCTTATTAAAAAGTGTGCAAAAGAGTAAAATGAAGAAAGAGATCGAGACAAAAACAAAAACGTTAATTTGTGCAGTTAGAACAGTTCTGTGTGATGTGGCGAATGTGACAGTGAACTACGAGTGATAGGGTAACAACTGGACCACATGTCAGTTAAGTAACAACTACATACAAAAGTGACTCCATAACAATCTGATATCAGTAAAAGCTATACAAATTTAGATGTATAAAAGAATTAATGAGAATACTATAAAGGGGGTAAAAGTTATATATTTAAGGGTAGTTAGATAGCGGGATTTTTATAAGGGCAAGAGTGCAAAGGTTTCGATATTGAACCATAAAATATCGTGGCGACCTGGGTAATTTAATAAGGTAAGTTTAACGGGGACCATGACGGTAAGTAAAATTCTGGCAGCGGTGAGTATTTTATGATGAGTGTATTATTTAGTTAAAAGGGTAAAAGGCGAGTACCTTTACAGTGTGAGCCCAGAGGTTGGCATGTATCCGTGGCTGATTACCATTCAGGCATGTAAGTTTCTTTCTAGTTTTCAGTAAAAGGGTTACCTTAGTGCTAGTAATTCTATCATTCATCATGTAATTTCACAGATTAAATTTAGTTTTCAATTGATTCATTAATTTCACATATTTATATTCAGTTTGGGTTCTATAATGGATAGGAGTTTCTTTTGTTAGTTTCAGCCGGGTCCCCAGTTTAATCCTGTATAGGCAGATTTTCATGCAGACTTGAACATGCTCCTGGGACAGGTTTAGTTAGGCACAATTTATTAATATTTCACAAAATTTATCATGCTTAAATTCTTTTTAATTTATTATGGTCACTTGTATTTTGACTGAATTATGATTATATTTCCTCCAAGTCTAAGTGCTCAGTGTGGGAGCACTGTATAGTAGTATCAGGCATTATGCCAACCCCTGAATTTTAGTATGCCCTGGGGGCACTGGTGTTACACACACACATATATTGTAACAGTACCAAAATATGGTAGTTACATACTATAAATAAATATGACGTCAAGTATGATAAGAGACATGGGAACATATTTAAATGAACAAAGATAAGTATATAAGTTGTGTATCTACAAAACTAATAATAGAAGAATCCAACAATGAAGACGAGAATGTGAATATGCCAACCTTAATTATAAAACATAAAAAGAAAATGACACAAGACCAAAACAAAATACTAATAAATAGACCCAATAGGATCCAGCAGTGAGGGGAATCAACGAGACAAGGATCATCAAGCTACAACGACAATGGAAATAAAATGAAAACAGCGACTACCATGAAATTTGGAATTAAGAAGAAAGAAGAAGGACCAAGAAGAAGGATGAAGAGAAACCAAAGACGTAAGGAATCAATGAACCATATATATTTTAAAGAAGAAACAGTCAGTGACAAAAGAAATAACTATAAGTGTGACATGAAAACCAGTGTGATCATTTAAAGAAACACAAACAATAAAAGTGTACTTAATACAAATGTGAAACCGGTGAATAACTGATTATTTCAACTGAAAACCACACAAACAATTACAGTGAGGAAGTTTACAGTGTGAAAAAATAGGTTAATTTCATGATGAGGCAACAAAGGTTAAAAAATAGTCAAATAAACACAAACAATGAGTGTGACTGATTTAACAAAGTTGTGACCAACACACATAATTATAAGACCACCAGATCAGAACATATAAAACAATCATATTATTGTTTATATCAAAAAACTGACAACAAATAGAGAATATTTGTTAAGTGTCAAACATGACAGGAATTTAGATTCCACAATTGACCAGAGAAAAACATTGTAAGTAATATAAGAAAGATTTGTATTAGTGTATTAGAAGGAGTTGTAAACATTTGTAACAAATTAGTGAAGGTATTATGTTAATATACCATAATGGAGTCAGTTTAGGTGTAGGTAGATACTGCACTAAAACCGATGATACATTGTTACAATACCCACAAGGAAGTAACCTATTATAACAGAAAATGATACA
Organism: Magicicada septendecula; assembly: GCA_034769895.1. Lineage (NCBI taxonomy): Eukaryota > Metazoa > Arthropoda > Insecta > Hemiptera > Cicadidae > Magicicada > Magicicada septendecula. Next base: position 598,047,285 of record CM068367.1, on the reverse strand, counting down.
TATTAGTATAAATATATGATCATCAAGTAAATATAAAGAAACAATATAATGTATAAGACAAAACAATGTAAACAAAACAAGTCAGACATAGTGACACAGTCAAAGACAGAAATAAGACAATGTACCAATTTAGTTAAGCAAACTACAGTATTAAAACTAATGTAAATGTTTATCAGAATAGTACCAGTAGTGAAAGGAATATATGATAATACTTTGAGAACAAGTTTTGAACATGTTAAGAACAGTATTATGACTGAATTATTGTAAACAAAATAACCATGTATATATGACCAAATGTAAGCTAAACCAGTGTATAGCAAGTTAGTTAAAGAAAATACTGCATTAAATATTGATAACAAGGTATTACAATTATTACCAGTAGCAAGAGGAAATCTCAGAGCTACTTTGAGAACAAATAATGACCACTAAAACAATCATATTGTACATAAACATTTGAAAACCAAATGTCCAATGTGAAAAAGGACAGAGGTAAACAAACAATGACCAACCAGCTAGTTATGAAAAATATAACTAGTAAACCTATGTAAAAGTAATTGGAAACATTACTAAAAGTTAGATTGATATCCAATGCTACTTTAGGAATACAATCCAAATAGGACAATAACACTTTTGTTATTATATTAAACAAAATAAATACCTATAATGTCATGACACAACATAGACAGAGCCACTACTGAATAATTAGGAGGTTCTGAGTTTATTAAAAGATGACCATTGAATATAACAGATTAATTATTGTGTATGTACACTAATTATAACAATTAAATAATATAATCTATGTAATAAAAATAGAAAACAAGATGAAAAGTTGTATAAGCATTATGTGAGAGGTTTAAAATGATGTAAATACTGAATTGACCACGGTAATACACCAATATTATAGTAAAAAAGTATGTAAATAGTCATTGTTAGTAATACTAGGTAATAATATGTTCATTTTAGATAAGGATATTTAATAATAAGCATGTTTGTGAAAAATCCAACATGGACGCTGAGTAACACCATAGCGAAAATTGTGTAGGAAATAGTTTTTCACAAATTGTAACTTAAACCAAATGAGATATAGACTCGAAGTGTTTAAATAAGAAATGTTATATTAGATTTAAGAAAAATCTGGTAATACGAACTTATAAAGATAAGACGTACCAAAAATAATAAATAAAATCAATATAATAATATTGATAGTGAACAGAAAATAAGCGTGTTTGGACTTATTTTAATAAGCAAAACGCCCTGAGTTCAGTGATATAAACCGATTAACGATAGGACGTATAATAAGGAAGTTGTGATAGTTTTTAACTTTCGAACTAAAAATTTGTACCGTCGATGACGTGAAAAAGTCTCCAACCCAAAATCGATTTTGACTAAAAATTAAATATTTTAATAAAATATAGGCCTTTTGGGTCAGAGACTATCAAAAACCAACCAATGGAATGAATGAAGTTCATCAGACGAGCGAGAGATGCTCTCGAGGTACATGACAGTCTACGATCGAACACCTAAGGAACAAGCCACGCCACTCCAGACCAGAAAAAGTATTAGTATAAATCAATATACTTATCAGATATTGCTGCATTTATTACTGTGTGTGAAAACATGTTAAATATTCAAATTGAATATTTTTTTTCTATTGTGTTGAAGTGAATGTATTTCAGACGGAACGCCACAAGATAGAATTTGAATTTCAACAGTGGTAAGTAAATCAGATACACCACAAGTGCGCGGACTATATTTTAATAAGAAGAGTGAATTATTACGGCGTACTTACAACAGCAAAACATTAACACCAGTGACAGTTACGATTGCAAATTACACCTTTTATAACCAACATTATAGTAGGCACCGGTGCGTGTCTACAACCACACGAAAACACCTAACATCAATACAACAAGAAATACATAACTTAAACTTGTAATTTTATTATATTACAAGTTGGCTAGCCCAGCAGTGTGGCTTTAAGGAGAAACACAAGACAGCAAAATATACACAGTATTATTTGTAACTATTATATTATATATATATATTGAGATAACAAAGTTGGCGCCCAACGTCTGAGCACGATTTAAGGGGAATTACACCATAACTAGATACACAATAATCCTAATTCGTGAAACAGACAGCAGATACATTACCAGAACAACAAGATGTCGGGATTAACAAGAGCACAAGAGTTAGAAATAATGAGGATATTGACGGAAATACATGAAGACAACCAATTATTTATAGAAAAATTCAGAAGAGAGAGAGAACAGAGGGAACAAGCCAGCCAGAAGATAGACGACAACAAACCAGGGACAGAAGAGATACCTGAAAATAAAAACACGGAACCAACGAATCCAGAGCCTAAATATAGTGGAGAAAAGAAAATCCAAATAATTATGGAAAAGGAAGAAGCGAAGATGGAAGAAAGAAGAACCCTACGTCCAAGGAAGGCAAGAGTCACAAAAGAATTGATTGAAATGACTAGAAATGGTCTGATTAATGTGGTCAACATACCAATCATTAACCATGAAGAAGGGATCTTCAGGAAGGAGTATCGGGGGAGCATCATGGAGATTGACGAGAAAGAAAATTATATAACAACAAAGAAGAAAATGACCAACGGTATATCTCAACCACGTGTTTCCAAGAGAAGAGTGAAGTACCGTAAGAAGAAGGAAGGCTACCAGGAGAAATGGGACCGGATTGTGGAAGGATACGCCCGAAGGATAAGAGAAATGCGGAAGGAGTGGAGTCAATTACCGGAAGTACATAATCAACGGATAGATGAAGGTACCCAAACCAAATTGAGGGAATCACCAAACGACAGTACTAACAACCACCAAGAGAATGATGGAAGCAGATATATTGAAGAGAGAGAGAAGACAGAAGAATGGAAGGCAGACTCAGCCCTCATAGCTTTCAAATGGAAGAACCAGATGATAGACCGATACATATCAAGGACGGACGGAAGTATGAATACCAAAGAAGTCCAGAAGATAGGAAGAGAGGATAACGACGATTACGGTTAAAACATAAAATGTACACCGATTTATGGGACTGACTATTATGATAACCAGTAATGCCTACAATCAGACCTCGATGAAAAAATACATTGAAGATTAAAATTATGGAACCAAATAGTGAAAAAATGGCGATAAGGATTACTCGAGTATTGATAATGTGAAAAATGGAAATATTTGTTATAAAAAATGAAGATGTAACTATATGTATAACTGTTGACTATATTGAGATGAAAAAATGCAAGGTTGATATGAAGATTATTATTATTTAAGGGTGGAAAATGAAAGTACGAGTACAAATATAGATGTTAACCACAGAAAAAGAAGGTATTACTATTGTGAAAATTATTATGTGTGTATTAAATGAGAAGTAAATGTATAATTATGTATTGAACATTGAACGTATTGTAATTTTATAATGTAAGAGAATGTACTTCAAGAGAATTAATGTAAAGGATACAGAACATTGTATTATTAATAATATGTACTACTACTATAAGAAAGATATATAAACGAGAACGACACACAAGACCCTTGGCACAACTATTTCCAAGAGCCACGTCAACAAGTAATAACAACATCTCACCCGTACTACTACTAAAAGAAAAAAAAAAAAAAAAAAAAAAAGAGAGAGAGAAGAAACAAGTGCGAAGTTGGAAAAATGAAACCAAATTAAAGTTGTAATGTAGACCAGCCACCACACACAACCACATTGTTTATAATGTATACTACTAATAAGGAAACCGATACCATATAGAATGTAAACACCAAATACAACCCATGATGAAGAAGAAAAAACAAATGTATTTAAGTTTTATACCTAGAAGAATGAAACCTAAGATGAAGAATATAATGAGATGACGCTCAAGGTGACAACAAAAGAAGAGATTGATCAAGATTAATGAAGGATGAAAAATAATATAATAACGAAGACAATCATGAGAGTATACCAGTGAGAATGTGTAAAACAAACTATCCCTACAATATGTGAAGAATATAGTATAAGTTGAATCAAGAAAAGAGAGAATAAAAATGTATAAACCGCAGATGCGTCGATTGATCCCAAGTATATTTATTATTTGTCGGAAGAACGACCACTATTATTATTTTGATGATTTAAAATGAATTGACTGAAGAGTAATGCCAGCAATCATTTATAGTTATTGAAGGAGATGATTTGCCTCCAGATTTATTGAAATTAGTATGGCCAGTAGAGTTGAATAGCCAAAGTGAGCCGCTCTAAACTGCCCCAGCTAATATTTATGTTAGGGAATTAGGGAACTAGATAAACAAGGGAGATAATTACATAGCGAAGATAAATACGATTCAAATAGAAGAAAGCAAAGGGATATATGGACAAAACATGTGAATCAACGTGGAATGTACAACAATTGATGAATTCTTCAAGTGAAAAATATATTATAATAATTCAGAATTAATCAATTCTTAAAGGAAGGCATATGTAACAGTACCAAAATATGGTAGTTACATACTATAAATAAATATGACGTCAAGTATGATAAGAGACATGGGAACATATTTAAATGAACAAAGATAAGTATATAAGTTGTGTATCTACAAAACTAATAATAGAAGAATCCAACAATGAAGACGAGAATGTGAATATGCCAACCTTAATTATAAAACATAAAAAGAAAATGACACAAGACCAAAACAAAATACTAATAAATAGACCCAATAGGATCCAGCAGTGAGGGGAATCAATGAAAATAATATCCAGCAGTGAGGGGAATCAACGAGACAAGGATCATCAAGCTACAACGACAATGGAAATAAAATGAAAACAGCGACTACCATGAAATTTGGAATTAAGAAGAAAGAAGAAGGACCAAGAAGACGGATGAAGAGAAACCAAAGACGTAAGGAATCAATGAACCATATATATTTTAAAGAAGAAACAGTCAGTGACAAAAGAAATAACTATAAGTGTGACATGAAAACCAGTGTGATCATTTAAAGAAACACAAACAATAAAAGTGTACTTAATACAAATGTGAAACCGGTGAATAACTGATTATTTCAACTGAAAACCACACAAACAATTACAGTGAGGAAGTTTACAGTGTGAAAAAATAGGTTAATTTCATGATGAGGCAACAAAGGTTAAAAAATAGTCAAATAAACACAAACAATGAGTGTGACTGATTTAACAAAGTTGTGACCAACACACATAATTATAAGACCACCAGATCAGAACATATAAAACAATCATATTATTGTTTATATCAAAAAACTGACAACAAATAGAGAATATTTGTTAAGTGTCAAACATGACAGGAATTTAGATTCCACAATTGACCAGAGAAAAACATTGTAAGTAATATAAGAAAGATTTGTATTAGTGTATTAGAAGGAGTTGTAAACATTTGTAACAAATTAGTGAAGGTATTATGTTAATATACCATAATGGAGTCAGTTTAGGTGTAGGTAGATACTGCACTAAAACCGATGATACATTGTTACAATACCCACAAGGAAGTAACCTATTATAACAGAAAATGATACATATTAGTATAAATATATGATCATCAAGTAAATATAAAGAAACAATATAATGTATAAGACAAAACAATGTAAACAAAACAAGTCAGACATAGTGACACAGTCAAAGACAGAAATAAGACAATGTACCAATTTAGTTAAGCAAACTACAGTATTAAAACTAATGTAAATGTTTATCAGAATAGTACCAGTAGTGAAAGGAATATATGATAATACTTTGAGAACAAGTTTTGAACATGTTAAGAACAGTATTATGACTGAATTATTGTAAACAAAATAACCATGTATATATGACCAAATGTAAGCTAAACCAGTGTATAGCAAGTTAGTTAAAGAAAATACTGCATTAAATATTGATAACAAGGTATTACAATTATTACCAGTAGCAAGAGGAAATCTCAGAGCTACTTTGAGAACAAATAATGACCACTAAAACAATCATATTGTACATAAACATTTGAAAACCAAATGTCCAATGTGAAAAAGGACAGAGGTAAACAAACAATGACCAACCAGCTAGTTATGAAAAATATAACTAGTAAACCTATGTAAAAGTAATTGGAAACATTACTAAAAGTTAGATTGATATCCAATGCTACTTTAGGAATACAATCCAAATAGGACAATAACACTTTTGTTATTATATTAAACAAAATAAATACCTATAATGTCATGACACAACATAGACAGAGCCACTACTGAATAATTAGGAGGTTCTGAGTTTATTAAAAGATGACCATTGAATATAACAGATTAATTATTGTGTATGTACACTAATTATAACAATTAAATAATATAATCTATGTAATAAAAATAGAAAACAAGATGAAAAGTTGTATAAGCATTATGTGAGAGGTTTAAAATGATGTAAATACTGAATTGACCACGGTAATACACCAATATTATAGTAAAAAAGTATGTAAATAGTCATTGTTAGTAATACTAGGTAATAATATGTTCATTTTAGATAAGGATATTTAATAATAAGCATGTTTGTGAAAAATCCAACATGGACGCTGAGTAACACCATAGCGAAAATTGTGTAGGAAATAGTTTTTCACAAATTGTAACTTAAACCAAATGAGATATAGACTCGAAGTGTTTAAATAAGAAATGTTATATTAGATTTAAGAAAAATCTGGTAATACGAACTTATAAAGATAAGACATACCAAAAATAATAAATAAAATCAATATAATAATATTGATAGTGAACAGAAAATAAGCGTGTTTGGACTTATTTTAATAAGCAAAACGCCCTGAGTTCAGTGATATAAACCGATTAACGATAGGACGTATAATAAGGAAGTTGTGATAGTTTTTAACTTTCGAACTAAAAATTTGTACCGTCGATGACGTGAAAAAGTCTCCAACCCAAAATCGATTTTGACTAAAAATTAAATATTTTAATAAAATATAGGCCTTTTGGGTCAGAGACTATCAAAAACCAACCAATGGAATGAATGAAGTTCATCAGACGAGCGAGAGATGCTCTCGAGGTACATGACAGTCTACGATCGAACACCTAAGGAACAAGCCACGCCACTCCAGACCAGAAAAAGTATTAGTATAAATCAATATACTTATCAGATATTGCTGCATTTATTACTGTGTGTGAAAACATGTTAAATATTCAAATTGAATATTTTTTTTCTATTGTGTGAAGTGAGTGTATTTCAGACGGAACGCCACAAGATAGAATTTGAATTTCAACAGTGGTAAGTAAATCAGATACACCACAAGTGCGCGGACTATATTTTAATAAGAAGAGTGAATTATTACGGCGTACTTACAACAGCAAAAAATTAACACCAGTGACAGTTACGATTGCAAATTACACCTTTTATAACCAACATTATTGTAGGCACCGGTGCGTGTCTACAACCACACGAAAACACCTAACATCAATACAACAAGAAATACATAACTTAAACTTGTAATTTTATTATATTACAAGTTGGCTAGCCCAGCAGTGTGGCTTTAAGGAGAAACACAAGACAGCAAAATATACACAGTATTATTTGTAACTATTATATTATATATATATATTGAGATAACAAAGTTGGCGCCCAACGTCTGAGCACGATTTAAGGGGAATTACACCATAACTAGATACACAATAATCCTAATTCGTGAAACAGACAGCAGATACATTACCAGAACAACAAGATGTCGGGATTAACAAGAGCACAAGAGTTAGAAATAATGAGGATATTGACGGAAATACATGAAGACAACCAATTATTTATAGAAAAATTCAGAAGAGAGAGAGAACAGAGGGAACAAGCCAGCCAGAAGATAGACGACAACAAACCAGGGACAGAAGAGATACCTGAAAATAAAAACACGGAACCAACGAATCCAGAGCCTAAATATAGTGGAGAAAAGAAAATCCAAATAATTATGGAAAAGGAAGAAGCGAAGATGGAAGAAAGAAGAACCCTACGTCCAAGGAAGGCAAGAGTCACAAAAGAATTGATTGAAATGACTAGAAATGGTCTGATTAATGTGGTCAACATACCAATCATTAACCATGAAGAAGGGATCTTCAGGAAGGAGTATCGGGGGAGCATCATGGAGATTGACGAGAAAGAAAATTATATAACAACAAAGAAGAAAATGACCAACGGTATATCTCAACCACGTGTTTCCAAGAGAAGAGTGAAGTACCGTAAGAAGAAGGAAGGCTACCAGGAGAAATGGGACCGGATTGTGGAAGGATACGCCCGAAGGATAAGAGAAATGCGGAAGGAGTGGAGTCAATTACCGGAAGTACATAATCAACGGATAGATGAAGGTACCCAAACCAAATTGAGGGAATCACCAAACGACAGTACTAACAACCACCAAGAGAATGATGGAAGCAGATATATTGAAGAGAGAGAGAAGACAGAAGAATGGAAGGCAGACTCAGCCCTCATAGCTTTCAAATGGAAGAACCAGATGATAGACCGATACATATCAAGGACGGACGGAAGTATGAATACCAAAGAAGTCCAGAAGATAGGAAGAGAGGATAACGACGATTACGGTTAAAACATAAAATGTACACCGATTTATGGGACTGACTATTATGATAACCAGTAATGCCTACAATCAGACCTCGATGAAAAAATACATTGAAGATTAAAATTATGGAACCAAATAGTGAAAAAATGGCGATAAGGATTACTCGAGTATTGATAATGTGAAAAATGGAAATATTTGTTATAAAAAATGAAGATGTAACTATATGTATAACTGTTGACTATATTGAGATGAAAAAATGCAAGGTTGATATGAAGATTATTATTATTTAAGGGTGGAAAATGAAAGTACGAGTACAAATATAGATGTTAACCACAGAAAAAGAAGGTATTACTATTGTGAAAATTATTATGTGTGTATTAAATGAGAAGTAAATGTATAATTATGTATTGAACATTGAACGTATTGTAATTTTATAATGTAAGAGAATGTACTTCAAGAGAATTAATGTAAAGGATACAGAACATTGTATTATTAATAATATGTACTACTACTATAAGAAAGATATATAAACGAGAACGACACACAAGACCCTTGGCACAACTATTTCCAAGAGCCACGTCAACAAGTAATAACAACATCTCACCCGTACTACTACTAAAAGAAAAAAAAAAAAAAAAAAAAAAAGAGAGAGAGAAGAAACAAGTGCGAAGTTGGAAAAATGAAACCAAATTAAAGTTGTAATGTAGACCAGCCACCACACACAACCACATTGTTTATAATGTATACTACTAATAAGGAAACCGATACCATATAGAATGTAAACACCAAATACAACCCATGATGAAGAAGAAAAAACAAATGTATTTAAGTTTTATACCTAGAAGAATGAAACCTAAGATGAAGAATATAATGAGATGACGCTCAAGGTGACAACAAAAGAAGAGATTGATCAAGATTAATGAAGGATGAAAAATAATATAATAACGAAGACAATCATGAGAGTATACCAGTGAGAATGTGTAAAACAGACTATCCCTACAATATGTGAAGAATATAGTATAAGTTGAATCAAGAAAAGAGAGAATAAAAATGTATAAACCGCAGATGCGTCGATTGATCCCAAGTATATTTATTATTTGTCGGAAGAACGACCACTATTATTATTTTGATGATTTAAAATGAATTGACTGAAGAGTAATGCCAGCAATCATTTATAGTTATTGAAGGAGATGATTTGCCTCCAGATTTATTGAAATTAGTATGGCCAGTAGAGTTGAATAGCCAAAGTGAGCCGCTCTAAACTGCCCCAGCTAATATTTATGTTAGGGAATTAGGGAACTAGATAAACAAGGGAGATAATTACATAGCGAAGATAAATACGATTCAAATAGAAGAAAGCAAAGGGATATATGGACAAAACATGTGAATCAACGTGGAATGTACAACAATTGATGAATTCTTCAAGTGAAAAATATATTATAATAATTCAGAATTAATCAATTCTTAAAGGAAGGCATATGTAACAGTACCAAAATATGGTAGTTACATACTATAAATAAATATGACGTCAAGTATGATAAGAGACATGGGAACATATTTAAATGAACAAAGATAAGTATATAAGTTGTGTATCTACAAAACTAATAATAGAAGAATCCAACAATGAAGACGAGAATGTGAATATGCCAACCTTAATTATAAAACATAAAAAGAAAATGACACAAGACCAAAACAAAATACTAATAAATAGACCCAATAGGATCCAGCAGTGAGGGGAATCAATGAAAATAATATCCAGCAGTGAGGGGAATCAACGAGACAAGGATCATCAAGCTACAACGACAATGGAAATAAAATGAAAACAGCGACTACCATGAAATTTGGAATTAAGAAGAAAGAAGAAGGACCAAGAAGAAGGATGAAGAGAAACCAAAGACGTAAGGAATCAATGAACCATATATATTTTAAAGAAGAAACAGTCAGTGACAAAAGAAATAACTATAAGTGTGACATGAAAACCAGTGTGATCATTTAAAGAAACACAAACAATAAAAGTGTACTTAATACAAATGTGAAACCGGTGAATAACTGATTATTTCAACTGAAAACCACACAAACAATTACAGTGAGGAAGTTTACAGTGTGAAAAAATAGGTTAATTTCATGATGAGGCAACAAAGGTTAAAAAATAGTCAAATAAACACAAACAATGAGTGTGACTGATTTAACAAAGTTGTGACCAACACACATAATTATAAGACCACCAGATCAGAACATATAAAACAATCATATTATTGTTTATATCAAAAAACTGACAACAAATAGAGAATATTTGTTAAGTGTCAAACATGACAGGAATTTAGATTCCACAATTGACCAGAGAAAAACATTGTAAGTAATATAAGAAAGATTTGTATTAGTGTATTAGAAGGAGTTGTAAACATTTGTAACAAATTAGTGAAGGTATTATGTTAATATACCATAATGGAGTCAGTTTAGGTGTAGGTAGATACTGCACTAAAACCGATGATACATTGTTACAATACCCACAAGGAAGTAACCTATTATAACAGAAAATGATACATATTAGTATAAATATATGATCATCAAGTAAATATAAAGAAACAATATAATGTATAAGACAAAACAATGTAAACAAAACAAGTCAGACATAGTGACACAGTCAAAGACAGAAATAAGACAATGTACCAATTTAGTTAAGCAAACTACAGTATTAAAACTAATGTAAATGTTTATCAGAATAGTACCAGTAGTGAAAGGAATATATGATAATACTTTGAGAACAAGTTTTGAACATGTTAAGAACAGTATTATGACTGAATTATTGTAAACAAAATAACCATGTATATATGACCAAATGTAAGCTAAACCAGTGTATAGCAAGTTAGTTAAAGAAAATACTGCATTAAATATTGATAACAAGGTATTACAATTATTACCAGTAGCAAGAGGAAATCTCAGAGCTACTTTGAGAACAAATAATGACCACTAAAACAATCATATTGTACATAAACATTTGAAAACCAAATGTCCAATGTGAAAAAGGACAGAGGTAAACAAACAATGACCAACCAGCTAGTTATGAAAAATATAACTAGTAAACCTATGTAAAAGTAATTGGAAACATTACTAAAAGTTAGATTGATATCCAATGCTACTTTAGGAATACAATCCAAATAGGACAATAACACTTTTGTTATTATATTAAACAAAATAAATACCTATAATGTCATGACACAACATAGACAGAGCCACTACTGAATAATTAGGAGGTTCTGAGTTTATTAAAAGATGACCATTGAATATAACAGATTAATTATTGTGTATGTACACTAATTATAACAATTAAATAATATAATCTATGTAATAAAAATAGAAAACAAGATGAAAAGTTGTATAAGCATTATGTGAGAGGTTTAAAATGATGTAAATACTGAATTGACCACGGTAATACACCAATATTATAGTAAAAAAGTATGTAAATAGTCATTGTTAGTAATACTAGGTAATAATATGTTCATTTTAGATAAGGATATTTAATAATAAGCATGTTTGTGAAAAATCCAACATGGACGCTGAGTAACACCATAGCGAAAATTGTGTAGGAAATAGTTTTTCACAAATTGTAACTTAAACCAAATGAGATATAGACTCGAAGTGTTTAAATAAGAAATGTTATTATTAGATTTAAGAAAAATCTGGTAATACGAACTTATAAAGATAAGACATACCAAAAATAATAAATAAAATCAATATAATAATATTGATAGTGAACAGAAAATAAGCGTGTTTGGACTTATTTTAATAAGCAAAACGCCCTGAGTTCAGTGATATAAACCGATTAACGATAGGACGTATAATAAGGAAGTTGTGATAGTTTTTAACTTTCGAACTAAAAAATTTGTACCGTCGATGACGTGAAAAAGTCTCCAACCCAAAATCGATTTTGACTAAAAATTAAATATTTTAATAAAATATAGGCCTTTTGGGTCAGAGACTATCAAAAACCAACAACAATGGAATGAATGAAGTTCATCAGACGAGCGAGAGATGCTCTCGAGGTACATGACAGTCTACGATCGAACACCTAAGGAACAAGCCACGCCACTCCATGACCAGAAAAAGTATTAGTAATAAATCAATATACTTATCAGATATTGCTGCATTTATTACTGTGTGTGAAAACATGTTAAATATTCAAATTGAATATTTTTTTCTATTGTGTGAAGTGAGTGTATTTCAGACGGAACGCCACAAGATAGAATTGAATTTCAACAGTGGTAAGTAAATCAGATACACCACAAGTGCAGCGGACTATATTTTAATAAGAAGGAGTGAATTATTACGGGCGTACTTACAACAGCAAAAAATTAACACCAGTGACAGCTTACGATTGCAAATTACACCTTTATAACCAACATTATTGTAGGCACCGGTGCGTGTCTACAACCACACGAAAACACCTAACATCAATTACAACAAGAAATACATAACTTAAACTTGTAATTTTATTATATTACAAGTTGGCTAGCCCAGCAGTGTGGCTTTAAGGAGAAACACAAGACAGCAAAATATACACAGTATTATTTGTAACTATTATATTATATAGATATATTTGAGATAACAAAGTTGGCGCCCAACGTCTGAGCACGATTTAAGGGGAATTACACCATAACTAGATACACAATAATCCTAATTCGTGAAACAGACAGCAGATACATTACTCAGAACAACAAGATGTCGGGATTAACAAGAGCACAAGAGTTAGAAATAATGAGGATATTGACGGAAATACATGAAGACAACCAATTATTTATAGAAAAATTCAGAAGAGAGAGAGAACAGAGGGAACAAGCCAGCCAGAAGATAGACGACAACAAACCAGGGACAGAAGAGATACCTGAAAATAAAAAACAGCGGAACCAACGAATCCAGAGCCTAAATATAGTGGAGAAAAGAAAAATCCAAATAATTATGGAAAAGGAAGTAGCGAAGATGGAAGAAAGAAGAACCCTACGTCCAAGGAAGGCAAGAGTCCAACAAAAGAATTGATTGAAATGACTAGAAATGGTCTGATTAATGTGGTCAACATACCAATCATTAACCATGAAGAAGGGATCTTCAGGAAGGAGTATCGGGGGAGCATCATGGAGATTGACGAGAAAGAAAATTATATAACAACAAAGAAGAAAATGACCAACGGTATATCTCAACCACGTGTTTCCAAGAGAAGAGTGAAGTACCCGGTAAGAAGAAGGAAGGCTACCAGGAGAAATGGGACCGGATTGTGGAAGGATACGCCGCCGAAGGATAAGAGAAATGCGGAAGGAGTGGAGTCAATTACCGGAAGTACATAATCAACGGATAGATGAAGGTACCCAAACCAAATTGAGGGAATCACCAAACGACAGTACTAACAACCACCAAGAGAATGATGGAAGCAGATATATTGAAGAGAGAGAGAAGACAGAAGAATGGAAGGCAGACTCAGCCCTCATAGCTTTCAAATGGAAGAACCAGATGATAGACCGATACATATCAAGGACGGACGGAAAGTATGAATACCAAAGAAGTCCAGAAGATAGGAAGAGAGGATAACGACGATTACGGTTAAAACATAAAATGTACACCGATTTATGGGACTGACTATTATGATAACCAGTAATGCCTACAATCAGACCTCGATGAAAAAATACATTGAAGATTAAAATTATGGAACCAAATAGTGAAAAAATGGCGATAAGGATTACTCGAGTATTGATAATGTGAAAAATGAGAAATATTTGTTATAAAAAATGAAGATGTAAATATATGTATAACTGTTGACTATATTGAGATGAAAAAATGCAAGGTTGATATGAAGATTATTATTATTTAAAGGGTGGAAAATGAAAGTACGAGTACAAATATAGATGTTAACCACAGAAAAAGAAGGTATTACTATTGTGAAAATTATTATGTGTGTATTAAATGAGAAGTAAAATGTATAATTATGTATTGAACATTGAACGTATTGTAATTTTATAATGTAAGAGAATGTACTTCAAGAGAATTAATGTAAAGGATACAGAACATTGTATTATTAATAATATGTACTACTACTATAAGAAAGATATATAAACGAGAACGACACACAAGACCCCTTGGCACAACTATTTCCAAGAGCCACGTCAACAAGTAATAACAACATCTCACCCGTACTACTTACTAAAAGAAAAAAAAAAAAAAAAAAAAAAAAAGAGAGAGAGAAGAAACAAGTGCGAAGTTGGAAAAATGAAACCAAATTAAAGTTGTAATGTAGACCAGCCACCACACACAACCACATTGTTTATAATGTATACTACTAATAAGGAAACCGATACCATATAGAATGTAAACACCAAATACAACCCCATGATGAAGAAGAAAAAAAACAAATGTATTTAAGTTTTATACCTAGAAGAATGAAACCTAAGATGAAGAATATAATGAGATGACGCTCAAGGTGACAACAAAAGAAGAGATTGATCAAGATTAATGAAGGATGAAAAATAATATAATATACCGAAGACAATCCATGAGAGTATACCAGTGAGAATGTGTAAAACAGACTATCCCCTACAATATGTGAAGAATATAGTATAAGTTGAATCAAGAAAAGAGAGAATAAAAATGTATAAACCGCAGATGCGTCGATTGATCCCAAGTATATTTATTATTTGTCGGAAGAACGACCACTATTATTATTTTGATGATTTAAAAATGAATTGACTGAAGAGTAATGCCAGCAATCATTTATAGTTATTGCAAGGAGATGATTTGCCTCCAGATTTATTGAAATAGTATGGCCAGTAGAGTTGAATAGCCAAAGTGAGCCGCTCTAAACTGCCCCAGCTAATATTTATGTTAGGGAATTAGGGAACTAGATAAACAAGGGAGATAATTACATAGCGAAGATAAATACGATTCAAATAGAAGAAAGCAAAGGGATATATGGACAAAACATGTGAATCAACGTGGAATGTACAACAATTGATGAATTCTTCAAGTGAAAAATATATTATAATAATTCAGAATTAATCAATTCTTAAAGGAAGGCATATGTAACAGTACCAAAATATGGTAGTTACATACTATAAAATAAATATGACGTCAAGTATGATAAGAGACATGGGAACATATTTAAATGAACAAAGATAAGTATATAGAGTTGTGTATCTACAAAACTAATAATAGAAGAATCCAACAATGAAGACGAGAATGTGAATATGCCAACCTTAATTATAAAACATAAAAAGAAAATGACACAAGACCAAAACAAAATACTAATAAATAGACCCAATAGGATCCAGCAGTGAGGGGAATCAATGAAAATAATATCCAGCAGTGGAAGGGGAATCAACGAGACAAGGATCATCAAGCTTACAACGACAATGGAAATAAAATGAAAACAGCGACTACCATGAAATTTGGAATTAAGAAGAAAGAAGAAGGACCAAGAAGAAGGATGAAGAGAAACCAAAGACGTAAGGAATCAATGAACCATATATATTTTAAAGAAGAAACAGTCAGTGACAAAAGAAATAACTATAAGTGTGACATGAAAACCAGTGTGATCATTTAAAGAAACACAAACAATAAAAGTGTACTTAATACAAATGTGAAACCGGTGAATAACTGATTATTTCAACGAAAAAACCACACAAACAATTACAGTGAGGAAGTTTACAGTGTGAAAAAATAGGTTAATTTCATGATGAGGCAACAAAGGTTAAAAAAATAGTCAAATAAACACAAACAATGAGTGTGACTGATTTAACAAGTTGTGACCAACACACATAATTATAAGACCACCAGATCAGAACATATAAAACAATCATATTATTGTTTATATCAAAAAACTGACAACAAATAGAGAATATTTGTTAAGCTTGTCAAACATGACTGGAATTTAGATTCCACAATTGACCAGAGAAAAACATTGTAAGTAATATAAGAAAGATTTGTATTAGTGTATTAGAAGGAGTTGTAAACATTTGTAACAAATTAGTGAAGGTATTATGTTAATATACCATAATGGAGTCAGTTTAGGTGTAGGTAGATACTGCACTAAAACCGATGATACATTGTTACAATACCCACAAGGAAGTAACCTATTTATAACAGAAAATGATACATATTAGTATAAAATATATGATCATCAAGTAAATATAAAGAAACAATATAATGTATAGACAAAACAATGTAAACAAAACAAGTCAGACATAGTGACACAGTCAAAGACAGAAATAAGACAATGTACCAATTTAGTTAAGCAAACTACAGTATTAAAACTAATGTAAATGTTTATCAGAATAGTACCAGTAGTGAAAGGAATATATGATAATACTTTGAGAACAAGTTTTGAACATGTTAAGAACAGTATTATGACTGAATTATTGTAAACAAAATAACCATGTATATATGACCAAATGTAAGCTAAACCAGTGTATAGCAAGTTAGTTAAAGAAAATACTGCATTAAATATTGATAACAAGGTATTACAATTATTACCAGTAGCAAGAGGAAATCTCAGAGCTACTTTGAGAACAAATAATGACCACTAAAACAATCATATTGTACATAAACATTTGAAAAACCAAATGTCCAATGTGAAAAAGGACAGAGGTAAACAAACAATGACCAACCAGCTAGTTATGAAAAATATAACTAGTAAACCTATGTAAAAGTAATTGGAAACATTACTAAAAGTTAGATTGATATCCAATGCTACTTTAGGAATACAATCCAAATAGGACAATAACACTTTTGTTATTATATTAAACAAAATAAATACCTATAATGTCATGACACAACATAGACAGAGCCAACAACTGAATAATTAGGAGGGTTCTGAGTTTATTAAAAAGATGACCATTGAATATAACAGATTAATTATTGTGTATGTACACTAATTATAACAATTAAATAATATAATCTATGTAATAAAAATAGAAAACAAGATGAAAAGTTGTATAAGCATTATGTGAGAGGTTTAAAATGATGTAAATACTGAATTGACCACGGTAATACACCAATATTATAGTAAAAAAGTATGTAAATAGTCATTGTTAGTAATACTAGGTAATAATAATTGTTCATTTTAGATAAGGATATTTAATAATAAGCATGTTTGTGAAAATCCAACATGGACGCTGAGTAACACCATAGCGAAAATTGTGTAGGAAATAGTTTTTCACAAATTGTAACTTAAACCAAATGAGATATAGACTCGAAGTGTTTAATATTAA